>BSBN01001653.1:600000-1151432 GCA_027924645.1 Cunninghamia lanceolata
GAAGGCGATCGTCATAAAGGCGAGGTTGGTCATCAGGATGTTATTTTTTACATATGGTGATGAGGTCCGGATATGCTTTCTTGCAGGGTGATATTTTCTGCGGGGTGATATTTCATATCAAGGTGATATGAATTATCGGGAGGTTATCATGCAGTATGATGCTAACGTCAGGGTGATATTTTTTACATATGGTGCTGAGGCCTATTGACGTCGGGGTGATATTTTGAGCAGCAGGATATCATGCTGAAGGATGATGATGATGAAGGCTTATACTAGCGTCATCGGGAGCAAAAGCACTAACATCATGCATGCTCGTGGCCCAGTATATAAAGTATTAAGAAGGTTACCGCGGGGTGCATGTGGGATAATTGGCTTCCTACATATTTTTAAATATCGGGTGATATTTCTTGGCGAGAAAAGCTACGAATGCACAGTCTACTGCATTTCCCGAGGCTGCAGGTCTGACATGCCGATTAATGGCGGTTGTTGCAGGCTATGGGCGATGGCGTGAATGGTCAAACCGCCAAATTGAAGATGTGGATTCCCAGGTAGCGCACAACTCGAGGCCACTTCCTGTCTCCTCCTCCCCCTGTTGCATTGAATGTTGAGCGCCATTTTCTCAAGATGCGTGGTATCTGGCAGATATTTTGATGCGCCATTGTACTGAATGCTAAAGACCTTCCTGCTATATATAGCAGGTTATGTTGCTCATTGGTTGGTTGTTGAAAACTGGACATATCTGGCTCTGTAATAAGATACAACTGGTTTTGGTTGCTCTGTGCAGATGATCTTGTGAGTTTATGTATCTCTTGTTGTATGTCTCATGCATGAATCTACTGATTTCATGATTGGTTTTATATGAGTAATGTTGTATTTGCATGTGTTTTGTTATTCTGTCTCTAGTATTGCATGTGTCCTTCTGAATCTAGATATCTAAGGGGTGTCTGGTATTCTAGAATATAGAATTCCTGTATTGAATGCTTGATCTTTCAACTTCTGCTCAAGGGGTAGATTAAAGTGTTTTCAGATTAATTTTGGGAAGAATATACTGCAATAGGGATGCCATAAGTAGAGATAACTTAACACTCTATATTGGGAGGTATCTGTAAGGCAGATATCACACAAATCCCCTTGAATTCCAATTTTATTGTGTTCATGCTGATCATTCACAGGTGTATGTCTACTGACTCCAAGCCCTGGATAGGCACCAATCTAGCTCTGCATTGAGATTACACACCAGGTCCTAGTTTTGCATCCAAACACATAAATCAAACTCATACTTCCAAAACAACCATTAGGACCTTAGAAGTAGTTTAGGACCAAGATCCTCTGATTCACAACTGAACATAAGCCCAAAGCTAGCCCCTCTGCACTTATCTCACAGTTTTGGTCTTCATACAGGAGGATTTATTTGCTTTGTATCAACATCCCAAGCCAACCCACAAGCATATTCTCATGGGTGTTGAATAGGGAATACCCCCTAGGTTTTGCAGAGCCTGAAGAAGAAGAGGAGATAAAAATAGAGTCTATCTCCTACACTGTTGGCCCCTGGCCCAGAGATCTTGTTGATCACTGATGGCTACCTTGTAGGGAAATCTGGGAATGAACATTTAGTTAGAGAAAAACCAACAGGCATGTTTCGAAGCAGAAGGGGAGTTGTCAACACAAGTGGCCTTGATTTGTTTAGGAGGACATAAGGCCGAGTGGAATTTATATAGACAGTAGATGAGACCTTGGTGCAGGGGTATCAAGGGTTTGTCGGGGTTAATGGCATGTTGTTCGATCATCACCAAAATCAATGTCTCCAGCAAGGAAAGCAGGTAGAAAGGGAAGCTGATAAATTGGCTTCTTCTAAAGTGATTCAAAAGCACAAAGTGATAGTAATAAAAGCGATAGAATCTACCTTCCAAGGTGAAGTATTTGATCAACATGTAGCAGATGTCGTCCCATGGCTTGGGTAATTTCTCCTGGTTAAACCCACCTTGGAGAATATGCAACACCTCTCCTTTCTTTAGAAACAACTCCATGCCCTCCGGGTCTGACACCTTGCTCTGGCGTTTCTACTTGACACCATCAATGGTCATGCTAGTAGCCAAACTGATGACCTCTTCCGTGATTTCAAGGCTGACACCACCAACTTGAATCCTTCTGTTATGCCACGACATCACACATTGTTTGGAGAGATTTTTGTTGGAGCCCTGGAGACACACAAGATATGGGGCCACCCCACCTTTGCAACAAATGTACCAGAGGGTTTCATTTTTCTTAAACTCTTCGCAGGATAGAGGTTCAGTGTGGGTTCTCTCTCCCCCCATCTTCATAGAGTAGATGAACTTAGTAGAACTTAGAGTAGGAATGGTCTATATGTTAACTATGTAGTCTCGTAAAAACTTAATCTTGATATTTGTGAGCGGCCAGCGAAGTAAAACACAAACTTTGAGATTGTTTCCATCACCTTGCCACTTCATGATTTTATAATTCCATAAATTCACCTTATGCGAATTAGATGCTCTATACTCACAATGATAATTGGGATTGAAGTAATCATTTAAATGAGTCTTCTGCCAACTTAAAACCCTAGGCCTAGTCATCTTCCTAACCACGTGACTAACCACATGCCTGACCCGTTGGGTCATCCTAATCATCATGTCAATCTGGCCTTGAGTCATCCCACGGTGATTCCTCCTAGTCATCTTAGTGATATGTCTTTTAAATACATCACTATAATTTCTCACCCCTTGGCGCCTTAAGCATGCTCTAATGAGGTAGGGATTCAAATTAACTTATTTATAACCCATTACATAAACTAGGGACATAATTATGCTCCTTTAGGAGGGTTTGAACCTGTTTGGGGAGGTTGTCAATCTTTCTCCAACTTCTCTAGTTGCTGAGGTTTTGTCCCTAGTTGGCCATGCAGTCAGCCACCCTGTTACCTTCTCTATAGGTGTGTCCTATCTCCTTCTTAGTGAAACCCAATAGTAAGCCAACTATGTTAGCAGTGATATCCTTAAGCTTCCAACTAGTGTATGTCCTGCCCAAAGAAGCATCCACAATAATTTTTGAATCTCCTCAATTTGAATTATGTCTATACCTAAGGAAAGAGCAAGTTTAAGACCCCACAGTAAGGCAAGACCCTCCGCCACATTATTGGATTGAATGCCAATCCCCCACGCATAAGCAACAATCAAGTGTTCCTCATTACTCCTAATAACTCCTCCCCCACTAGCTGTGCCAGAGCTTTTTTTTGTAGCACCATCAAAATTAAGTTTAACCCAGTCTTTAGGGGGAGGAATCTAGATGGTACTTTGTCTAGCAATCTTCTTGGAATTGTCAAAGGTGGTTATATTTGAAGTTAAAACCCAGTTCATGGCAATCTGTTGTTCAAACTAAGTGGGGAGGTCTTTGGGAGTATTCAGACTATAGATGGAGGCATTTTCAGACACTAGCTTACTAAAGGAGAAGAAGACCTCTTTAGAACTTTTAGCAACCTCCCTGAATATTTTGTTCTTTCTCTCTTTCCATATGCTCCACCCCAAGTGTGGAGGAATTTGCCTCCATAATTCCCTGATTCTTAGGTGTTTAAAGGGGGCAGTCCAACTCTCAATGAAATCAGTGAGGCTTTCACTCATCACCCATTCAATGCCAAGTTTACTCAAGGTCAAACTCCAAGCCTCTTTAGTGAAGTCACAATGGAGTCTTAAGTGGGGTATGGACTCTTCTTATTTATGGCACAACACACACCAGTTAACCATTTGGAAGCCCCTTTTCTTTAGGTTATCAGTAGTCAAAATTTTGTGATGAGAAGTAGACTACCAGAAAAAATTGATCTTGGGAGTCAAGTGGTTGTTCCAGACCTTCTGCCAGAATCTGTTGACCTGAACATTGTTTGACAACAAATTGTAAGCAGTCTTGACTGAGAAGAGTCCCCTACTGTCCTAAGCCCAAAGCATCTCATCTTGTATTGGAAACAAAAAAATTCTATAATTACTCAGTTCCAATTGCAAGGAGCTAATCCCTTGATCTCCCAGATTGTTGTCAGTCCAGCATTCAACAATATTTTTCCATTATCTTTTGCCCTGAACATGGTCAGTAATGTAATTGTTGACCATCACCCCAAAATATGTGGTGGTCCTAAGTTTAAGGTTGACATTTCCCTGGTTGGATAGAGGTATCTCTTGGAGCCAAGTGTCTTCCCAGAACCTAATCTTATCACCCTTGCCCAGCTTCCACTTTAGACCTTTAGAAAGGATGTTCCTAGTTTTAATAATCTTATTCCAAATAATGGAACCTTTTGGGAGACTCTCGAACTCAAGGAAGACTTTTCTATCCCCATTGTGTAGGTACTTGGCTCTCATAATCTGAGCCCAGTCTTTTTGATCCTTCAAAAACCACCACCCCACCTTCGCCAACAAATCTTTGTTCATCAATTGGATCTTTCTGATGCCCAGACCCCCCTGAGCCGTAGGAAGACAAACTTTGTCCCAGCTGATGAGGGAGATCCTCTTTTTTTCTTCCACCCTCGTCCAAAGGAAAGTTCTTTGAATTTTTTCAAATTTCTCCGCTATATATCTAGGAATCTTAAACAAAGTGAGAAAGTAGGTGGGGATGCCTTGGAGGGAATCCTTCAGGAGTTGGTACTTACCCGCTTGGCTCAACAAATTACCCTTCTAGCCTTCCATCTTTTTTTGGATTCTCTTGAGGATAGAATTCCAGAAAGAGGGGGTCACTTCCTTGACTGTGAGGGGAAGACCAAGGTAAGTAGTTGGTAGAGTGGCCTTATTACAATTTATGATAGTTTTAATCTTCTCTTGGAGATCCTGGTCAGCATTGAAGAAGACATTGCTCTTTTCATAATTTATGCATTGCCCAAAAGCTTCAGCATAGTCATTAAGAACTTGTTTCCATTTTCTAGCTTCCACCACCGAGGCAACGTTGAACAACATAATGTCATCCATAAACTGTTGGATAGTCAAAGGCTCCACAGTAGTAGCAGCTCTAACACCCTTCAGTGCCTGTCTACCTAGAAGGTTTAAAATGTTTCTCCCCAGGACCTCTGCCATGATAATGAATAGATAGGGGGATAGGGGGTCCCCCTGCCTAATTCCTCTACCAGAGTTAAAATACCCTTGGGGTGACCCATTAACCAACATAGAGTACTTGATGGTAGTCACACATTCACTTATAAGTTTAATCATTTTATCCTGGAACCCAAACTTCCTTAGCACTTTGAATAGGAAATCCTAGGAAATTTTGTCATAGGCTTTATAGATATCAAGTTTAAGAGCCATACTTGGGATATTTCTCCTGTTCATCAAGTGAATTATCTCATGAGTGGAGATGGCAGCATCAACAATCTATCTTCCAGGAACGGACCCCTTATGACAGTCAGTAATTAGACTATCCAACAAAGGTTGCAATCTGAAGACCAGGGTCTTAGTGATAATCTTATAGATAGTATTGCAGAGGCTAATAGGATGGTAGTCAACCATAGTCTTAGTAGTGATCTTCTTGGGGATGAGAGCAATAAAAGTGGTATTAATCTGTTTGAGGATCTTACCTGTCTTGAAGAAATCTCTGGCAGCTGCTATAACATCAAACCCCACTATGTCCCATAAATCTTGGAAGAAAGTTGGGGGAAACCCGTCAGGGCTAGGGGCTTTGAAGGTCCCCATGGAGAAGACCACCACCCTCACTTCCTCACTGGTAACTAGTTTCAAAAGAGCACCATTGTCCTTAGCCGAGAGAATGGAGGGGATGTTGTTCAACAACTTCTCCTCACTGTCAGGGTTAGGAATAACTTGTTGCTCAGAGAGGAAATTCCTAAATAGTCACAATGTTTGTTCCACTTGCATACATTATATCATTAAAAAAACCAAAGCAATAACTCATGTCATAGCTCATGGAATAACACAGAAATAGGAAGTTGTGTTAAGTTTTTACCCACATGTGTGTTTGCATCCATACACTTTGTGTTACATCTTATGCATTTCAAAAAAGACCAAAAACATTGCATAATCATTATGTTTTCATCCATATGAGAGTTTTAGTATTAGAGAAAATAAGAGTCCTAAACTATCCATGTGCATAAAATATAAAAAGCATGAGATATCAACCACAATCATAAATGGAACTTGAATGAAGTCATGCATAGTGCATACTAAAAGTCTGAGTTCATAAAACCCCACTATTAGAGTTCTAAGGGCTAAACAAAGTGCACTCAAGTGTGCAAGTCTCCCCATGCAAGGGGGCAAAATCAAAACTCAAATAAAGACTAAGACTTCAAGGATGACTTTGAGCAATGGAACCCTCAGGGCTCCTCCTTCGAGGTCTCCTCTGAATATTTGTTGCCTCATAAGCTCTATAAGTCCTATGAGAATAGGAAGGCATCTAACTAGGAATTCATGAATGAGACATGCCTATTATCTGTGCCCATGAAGGTTTCCACTAAACCCCGAGGTTAGCCATCTCTCGAAGTAAGGCATTCTTGGCCTCAAGCACGTTGATCCTAGCTCTCTGAGAAGCAACTTCCTAACCTGTATGATAAGTGGGAGCCAAGATATCCATATGATGACCCATTAAGGAAGGGAAGTGAGCATAAATAAGGAGAGCCTCTCTTGATCGACCAATGAAAAGGAACATGTCTAAAGAAGCATTGCAAAAGAGTTCCCTCCGTCTATCTATTGTACCTATGAGAAGATAACGAAGAGAAATTAATCAAAGGGTTAATTTCACACCATTACTTCAAAGTATTTAAGAGCAATGAGGAAAGGAGAAAATTAGTAAAATACTCATGAGAATCACCAGGATTCTAGGAGAGGTCATTATGTCTCATATCCTCCTCTGATAGCTTTGAGAGTTGAGCATACACATGTCTAGGTGGAGATGTCTCAGGCACTACCTCCTCCTCATCTACATGAATCTCTTTGTCTCCTCCACCACGTTCCTCCTCATCAGGATCATAATCTTCATCTGTGGAATCTTTATTATCTTCCTCAATAGTATCAAGTATATAAGATCAGGATACCTTGTCCCACCTACCAATCTCACTAACTGGTCTAGTGATTGGGAACCCAGGGGCTAGTGGAACCCAAAGAAGTTCCTTATGCTAAGCATCAACTATCTCCTACACATATCTATAGAAAGTGGGTGCCAAAGGCAAGTCCTCTAAAAAGTTCTCCCCAAACTGTTGAAGAACTTGGGTGACACGATGAGCTTCAACTTATCCATTCCTATCAGTTAAATGGCTCACCTCTTGATAATAATCATGTACCACTCTGTTGTTGGGAATTAAGGTGTCTCAACCTTGGTAATTCCTTGTATTTTTACATTGTATTTATTTATTATTTGCCTATTGTATTAATTGGATGCAAATCCTATGTTTTCATATTGTAGGAGTTGGCACGGTGATGTGTCATCCTACATGGCATATGAACACATGTAATTTTTGTCCTCACATGAGGAGATAGGCGTCCCACTTAGTGGTAGGAATATTTTGCCATGTGTTGGCATCTTGAATGTTGTGTAAGGGAATATTGACCATAACGGTCATGACAGATTCCTATGACGAAGTTATGACATATAAGAGTTGGAAATAGGAGATTCTATGACAGGTGAAGACATGTGTCGAAGAGCATCTTTGAAAAAGGCATCTTTGGGTGCCCCAAGGTGGACTATGACATGTTGTAAGAGAATATGCTATTTATAGCCTATGTATGACAAATTATCTTACAGCTGTAAGTTATGACAACTATGATAGATTCTATGATGGTTGTAAGAGTCGTAAGAGCATCTGTCATAGCCTATTTTGGAAATAAGCAACATCCTTGGGATGGGGTGACTTGACAAGTGTTAGGAGCATCATACAGAGTTGGACAAGTGTCCATAGGCGTGGGTTTTGGGCCATGAGGCCATGTTGGATGCCCATCCCTTTGTGGAGCCATTTTTGCCTTGTATATTCTATATAAACAAGTGCTTTTGAGAGGAGATGTATTACAGGTTTGACAGGTACTGTTATGCTACCGGTTTGTCTCCAGATACGAGTGTTGAAGACTCCTGAGAGCTTACATTCCAAGTGTATTGTAAACCATTTTAGTTTTGTTAATACATTGTACAGGTTTTAGAGTGTGGGGTTTTTCACTTGATAAGGGTTTTACCCACGTATACCTTGTGTCTCTCTTCTTTTGTCTCACTTTCTTGTTTATGTGTTTTCTGCAATATCTCTGTTATCTCTATTAGTGGGTTTAACATTGCTATAATAGTAAGGATAAAATTGAATTTGCACTCTCCTCCCCTCATTAGATTAGTGTAGGAAGCGATTTTCGCACACCTAGCTTCCTTTCAGTTGGTATCAGAGCCTAACCAGTTTTGGTCTTAGTTGTTGGGTAGGGGTTTTTTGAGCTGATCTTAGGTTGAGTGGGAATGTTGTGTAGAGTGTTTTGTATATTGTTGCAGCAAGGAGATGGCAACCACATCCGGAAGGTTAGAGGTTGAGAAATTCAATGGCACTAATTTCGAGTTATGGAAACTCAAGATGGAGGACCTACCTGTTGATCGTGACCTATGGGAAACGGTATTTGGTGTGAAACCTACAGTAATGTCACAAAATGATTGGGACCTCAAATATTGGAAGGCTAAGGGTCTCATAAGACTCTGTTTAGCTAACTTTGTCCTGTTGAATGTCCATGAGGAGAAGAGCACGAAATATCTTTGGAAGAAGTTGGGTGATGTTTATCAGGCCAAGTCCTTGGCAAACAAACTTTTTTCTAAAAAAGAAGTTGTTCGCTCTGAAGATGGAAGACGGAGGATATGTTGCGGACCACATGAATTCTTTCAACATGATCGTTGCATAGTTGACATCTGTGGGTGTAAAAATGGAGGAGGAGGATCGTTGCATGACCCTGCTTTGTTCTTTTCCAGATTCATGGGATCATCTTGTCATGGATATCGAAAGCACCACTACCACCTTCAAGATGGAAGATGTGGTGTCCTCGCTGTTATCTGAAGAAATGCGGAGGAAGTCTTCTGAGGCAGCCAAAGAGGCTCTTGCGATTCGTGGAAGACCCAAAGAGAAAGGGAAGAAGAAGGACAAGAAAGGTGATAAGGGCAGATCCAAATCCCATGGGAGATCCAAATCTCCTGGAAAGTCCAAGGCTCTTTGTTGGAATGTGGTAAAAATGGGCATTTCCAAAAGGAATGCAAAGAGGAGAGGAAAAAGAAGAAGAAAGCTCCTGATTCAGATTCTGACAAGTCATAAGATGATGGTGATGCCTTCATCGTAGCCCTAGCCACCCATGCATCTAATGATGTGTGGTTGATTGATTCTGGTGCATCATTCCATATGACCTCACATTGAGACTGGTTCACGAAATATGAAGAGTTTGATGGTGGAAGAGTGTACCTGGGTGATGACTCTCATTTGAATATTGTTGGTCATGGAAGACTCTCAATCTGATTCCCTGATGGATGAGTAAAGGGGATCACTGGAGTTATGCACATTCCAGGCCTTGCATGGAACCTTCTTTCTGTAAGTATGTTGAATGATGCAGGTGTGCAGGTTGTCTTTTCGAAGGATGGATGCAAGATGACTAGAGGATCTATGGTGCTTGCGAAGGGTACTTGGAGAGGTACTCTGTTTCAGCTGGAGGCATGCACCTCACAGTGCAATAGTTCTTCTGACTCAAAGAAACAAGCTTCAGTCACTTCATCCCCACCATCTAAATGAGTAGTGAAGAAATCTGTTATAACTAGTTCTAATGGTAGCACACATGCTATGGAAGCTAAGCTTCCTACTGAAAAGACTATGTTATGGCATTTGAGATATGGCCACATTAGTGAGAAGGGTCTACGTACCTTGAAAAATAAAAATCTTGTTGAGGGGTTAAATGATTGTAATCTCGAGTTTGACTTTTGCGAACATTGCATTTATGGAAAACAAAACCGTGTTCAGTTTTACTCTAGTTCTCACAAGTCTTCTTGTGTATTGGATCTTATTCATTCTAATGTGTTTGGTCCTATTAATGTTCCTTCGATTTTAAAATCTGTATATTTTGTATCTTTTATAGATGATTACAGTAGAAGGACATGGGTTTATTTTATCAGAAGCAAGACTAAAGTCTTTAGTCAGTTTAAGGAGTTTAAAGCCTTTGCTGAAAATCAGACTAGTAAAAAGATTAAGTGTTTGAGAACTGACAACGATGGTGAGTTTTGTTTGACAGAGTTTGATAAGTTATGTAAAGAGCAAGGATTGAAAGGCATAAGACAACTCCATATACCCCGTAGCAAAATGGAGTTGCAGAGAGGATGAATAGGACACTGATGGAGAAGGCCAGGAGTATGCTTAGTGGAGCAAGCCTCAAACAAAAGTTTTGGGCTGAAACTGTTGGCACTGCTTGCTATCTGGTCAACAGATCTCCTACATCATCTCTTGTTGGTAAGACACTTATGGAGGTGTGGTCTGGTAAGAAGCCTTCAGTTAGACATCTTCGTGTTTTTTGTTGTGAGGCATATGCACATGTGCCTAGGGAGAAATGGTCTAAATTGGAGAACAAGGCTGTTAAATGTATTTTCATTGGCTATGGTGTCGGTGTGAAAGGATACAAGCTTTGGGATCCCATGGCTAAAAAAGTGTTGTATAGCAGAAGTGTTATCTTTAGAGAGCTAACACCTTCTTCTGTTGTTCTATAGCCAAAACAGACAGAAAAGAAAGAGGATGCGGTTCAGTTTCCTTCCACCCCTGAGAAGACTGAACAAATAGACCCTATGAGACCTGATGATGAGGAGAGCTCTAGTAGCTTTGAAAGCTCAGAAGAAGAAGCATAACCTCAACCTCAACCATTGAGGAGGTCTACATGAACAAGAAAGCAACCTGATAGATTTGGTTATACATTACTTGATTATAGTTGTGCTTTTGCTTTACTTACTAACATTGATGAGCCTAGAACTGTGAAAGAGGCTATGGGTATGAAAGATGCAGGTTCTTGGAAGGAGGCCATGGAGGATGAGATGGCTTCTTTGGAAAAGAACAAAACATGGGACTTGGTGCCTTTACCTGATGGATGGAAACCTGTTGGTTGCAAATGGGTGTTCAAGAAGAAATTCGGTGCAGATGACAATGTTGAAAAGTACAAGGCTAGATTGGTTGCGAAGGGGTACTCACAAGTGGAGGGAATTGATTATGGTGAAATTTTCTCTCCTGTTGCAAAGCTGACATCCATTCAATTTCTATTATCTCTTACAACTGCTTATGATTTAGAGATAGAATAGATGGATGTGAAGACAACTTTCCTTCATGGTGATTTGGAGGAAGAAATCTACATGTCACAGCAAGAGCATTACATAGAGAATGGTAAAGAAAATTTGGTTTTTAAGTTAAAGAAGTCTTTGTATGGTTTGAAGCAGTCTCCTAGGATGTGGTACTTGAAGTTTGATGCCTTTGTGTTGTCGATTGGATATCTAAGATCAAAATCAGATCATTGTGTGTATTACAAATTTGACAATGATCACATTCTCATTATTGCATTATATGTTGATGATATGTTGTTGATTGGGAATGGTAAGAATATGATTTTTGATTTGAAGTCTTAGTTGTCAGCACAGTTTGAGATAAAAAATCTTGGGGCAGCTAGGTACATTCTGGGAATGGAAATCAGAAGAGACAGAGCAAACATAAAACTTTGGTTAAGCCAGAGTAAGTACGTGAAGATCGTGTTGGATAGGTTCAACATGACAGATTGTAGACCATTGTGTGTTCCTATTTCATTGGGGACAAAGTTATCTGTTAGTGATTGTCCAAAATATCCTAGTGAGGTGGAGGACATGAGCAGAGAACCTTATGCTAGTTCTATTGGCAGTTTGATGTATGCTATGGTATGCACAAGACCAGACATTGCCCAAGCAATGAGAGTCCTTAGTCAATTTATGGCTAATCCTGGACGGGTACATTGGGATGCAGTTAAATGAGTGTTTAGATATTTGAGGGGTACTTCTAAGTATTCCATTTGCTATCATGGTAATGCTACAAGACCTCCGCATTCAGTTTGTATTCGTGGATTTGTGGATTCTGATTAGGCAGGTGACATTGATAATAGGAGATCCACTAGTGCCTATGTGTTCACTATGTTTGGTGGTGCAATTAGTTGGATGAGTAAGTGACAACCTATGATCGCTTTGTCCACTACTGACGCTGAGTATGGCTGCAACTCATGCTTGCAAGGAAGCCATTTGGCTTAAGAGATTGTGTTCAGATATTGGTGTTGATGCAGGTTAGATTACGATCAGTTGTGACAGTCAGAGTGTGATTTGCCTTGCGAAGAATCCAACTTTCCATGCCAGAACAAAGCATATTGATGTATAGTTTCACTTCGTGCAAGACATGGTAGAGGATGGGAAGATAAATTTGGAGAAGGTAGATACTTTGAATAATGTTGCAGATGCATTGACGAAACCAGTGGGCACATAAAAGTTCAGATGGTGTTCGTAGTCTATGGGCCTCTCGGCCTATAGCAGTTAAATCTTGTTGATTCTATTGGCTCTTACAAGGTGTTCGAAAAGTGGGAGAATGTTGGGAATTAAGTTGTCTCAACCTTGGTAATTCCTTGTATTTTTACATTGTATTTATTTATTATTTGCCTATTGTATTAATTGGATGCAAATCCTATGTTGTCATATTGTGGGAGTTGGCACGGTGATGTGTCATCCTACATGGCATGTGATCACATGTAATTTTTGTCCTCACATGAGGAGATAGGCGTCCCACTTAGTGGTAGGAATAATTTGCCATGTGTCAGCGTTTTGGATGTTGTGTAAGGGAATATTGACCATAATGGTCATGACAGATTCCTATGATAAAGTTATAACATGTAAGAGTCAGAAATAGGAGATTCTATGATAGGTGAAGACATGTGTCAAAGAGCATCTTTGAAAAAGGCATCTTTGGGCGTCCCAAGGTGGACTATGACATGTTGTAAGAGAATATGCTATTTATAGCCTGTGTATGACAAATTCTCTTATAGCTGTAAGTTATGACAACTATGACAGATTCTATGACGGTTGTAAGAGTCGTAAGAGCATCTGTCATAGCCCATTTTGGAAATAAGTGACCTCCTTGGGATGGGGTGACTTGACAAGTGTCAGGAGCATCCTACAGAGTTGGACAAGTGTCCATAGGCGTGGGTTTTGGGCCATGAGGCCATGTTGGACGCCCATCCCTATGTGGAGCCATTTCTGCCTTGTATATTCTATATAAACAAGTGCTTTTGAGAGGAGATGTATTACAGGTTTGACAGGTACTGTTATGCTGCCAGTTTGTCTCTAGATACGAGTGTCGAAGACTCCTGAGAGCTTGCATTGCAAGTGTATTGTAAACCATTTCAATTTTCTTAATACATTGTGTAGGTTTTGGAGTGTGGGGTTTTTCACCCGATAAGGGTTTTCCCCACATATATCTTGTGTCTCTCTTCTTTTGTCTCACTTTCTTGTTTATGTGTTTGCTGCAATATCTCTATTATCTTTGTTAGTGGGTTTAACATTGTTGTAATAGTAAGGATAAAATTGAATTTACACTCTCCTCCCCTCATTAGATTAGTGTAGGAAGCGATTTCCACACAGCTAGCTTCCTTTCATCTGTCACTTGGCCACAACCCCTCCATGTCAACATAAGGGTCAAAAATAAAATCATCATTTGTGAGTGTAGCCACAACATGAGTAGTAGCATCATAACGACCAAGGCATCCCTATCACATGGCTCTCGACAATTTGGGATCTAAAAGAGACACACCTCTTTGAAGTGGAACAATGTGCTCAAGAATCCAAGTCATGGTAAGTGAAGGATGATTGAAAGCAAGAGAACATCGTCATGAAATACAATACAAGTCTCAATACACCATGGCAAGAATGTCAATCCCCCAAGTAAAAATTGAACCTCACTTAAGTCCTTGAATTATTGTTGCTTAGCACCACCTAAGTATGGCAGACCCCTTATCTCCTAATAAATGAGAAGTGATCAATGCAATGAAAACCTTCCACAAAGGCAGAATCATAAAGCTAGGAATTGAGGTAAGTTGAAAACCAAGACGATCTTTAGGATGGTTAACTCCCATGAGGAGATCCCAAGACAATCTTTCCCTCTCTGAATCTCTCTCAAGGAGCACAAGTTGGTCACCTCTAATAGGTTCTCTCAAAATACGATAAACATCATACAAAGTAATCATCCATTCTCCAAATACCTAAGGAAATTAGAATGTGTTTCAATCAGCATCCTAGTATGTCAAGATATCACAACATATGCAAGAAGAGGGATGTATAATAGGAACACGAGCTATCTTGTCCAAACCCGTCTTCTTCAAGATGACATGATCTCCAGTGGATAAAGACTCAAGGGCATTTGTGAATCAAAATTTCTCATAAGTTGCATTCCACCTAATATGCATCTCTTGCCAAGCATAAAGAATGACATGTTAGATAGTTGGCAATTCATAAAACTACAAAAAAATCATATAACATTCAAAACTTAAAAAAATTATATATCGACTAGAAAATTGTAATAAATGAAGAAGTTAATATCAAAAAATCGAGAAAACTAAGTGATGAAAGTATTAGACCATTTGAAATTTCATCTAGAAAACTTCTGGTTGGGTTGGCCCTTTTTTACCAAGGCTAATCTCCAAGGGCAACCCAGAATGGCAAAATGAATCTCCAGGGGCGAATTGCCCTAGTGAAAGGGGCAACCCCACCCCATGCCCTAGCATGCTAAAAAATGCTCAGAAAATGATGAAAATAATTTTTTTTTGACCAATTAAAACTCACCAAATGACAAGAAGCTAGAATCTAGACTACTAAAACGAAGAAACTTGAAAAAATAATGGGTTAATTGCAAGAACTCAACAAGAGAAAATCTAGGGTTTCAAAAGGGGGTTTTATTGTTCTTCATACCCGATGACCAACAGGGAAGATTAGTGGCCATAGTAAAAATCTCCTTGTCAAACTCTCTCTGTCTCCTATCCAATTATGTGATTCCATCATCGTTTGGCCATTCTGCCTCTAGATTCACCTCTTCCTTCTTCTCTTAGTTTAGTTTGCATTTAGGTGTTTGATTTGTTTTAACTTTTGTAATGCTTTCTATGTCCTCATTTTGTGTGCATTCCATTATTAGAAGTCCTCGTGATGAAGCTAAATGACTCAGGTATATTCAAAACTCACGCGTCAATGGTACATCTTCGTGTTTCTATTACAATTATTTATTTCAAATACATCATGAAGCCGGACTAATGATTGTTATTTCAGGTACAAATGTGGGAAACCAACAAGTAAAGGCTAGTCCAAGAATGGTACCTACCTTTCATGTAGACTATCGTCCCCAAGGGGGCAAATATATAAGTATGAAAAAGATGCACAAGCCTACATGGCATCTCAAGATGAGCTATAGACCTAATCATGTACGTGTAAGCATGAATATGTACATACATCTTACCAATATTCCTCTCAGTGATTTGTCTTTGTTTGTTTTTCATATTGATTGTGCTTTTCTAATCTCCAAGTTAATCTTCTAGGGTCATGCATACCCTCTAGCTTGCTTCCCAACCAGTATTCAACAGATCTTTCCTATCACTTTCTAGCCCTAATAATCTCACTAATCCACTTCACAAGAGGGGAAATTCATGTTCCCTAGGGGCATTTGCATCATTTAATCCTTTCAAAATCATCCAATTGACTCCCCATCCATACATAACCTCAAAATTCTTGTCCCACCTTTTCTTTCTGGGTCATCCTCTGCCACTTTAAGATCTCCCTAGGCAACCTTGCAACCAAAACAAGATGTCCAGGGGCAACTTTCCCTAGTAAAAGGGACAACCCACCCTGCAGAGATCCTATGGTTAGATTCAAGGCACTGAAACCATCCTTGGACCTTCTAGATCATTCTTCATCCCTAAAACCAATTTTACAAAACCTCCTTTGTGGGTTGCCCCCTATGCCTTTAGGATCTCCCTGGGTGACCCATCATGTTAAGCTAGATCTCCAAGGGTGTCTTTCCCTTCTAAAAGGGGCAAACCACTTCCCAAAATGGGTGACCCTGTTATCTTTTGACATGCGTGTTTTCTTCTAGTTCTAGCCCAAATTTACTCCAAATTGACTCCTGATTGTGTGGGTCTTCTTCTCTAACTAATTTATAACTCCCCCTAACTATTTCAACACTCCTAGTCAACTCAATCTCATCTCCTAATCAATCCTTGTTATCATATAATCAATCAAGCTTTAACTTCATTTCTTCTTCTGTGATTTCCTCTACAACCATTGTTTACTCTCAATTAGAGTCAGATCACTCTCCAATCTATTTCTATTAACTCCCTAATTACCACCACCTTTGGTGTTGATTTTCTACCTATAAATACCCCCTCCTCTATGCATTTGAGGAGGCAAATTTAGTATTGCATCTCTACTCTTGCTTTGATTTACATATAGTTGTCTCCATGTGAAACAATTATGACACCACCACATGCCCACATGTCCTTTTGTGATAGGCACTACACAAAATCTCACACATGCTGAATAATTTGTTTAGTTTAAAATGGCTCATCAAGTGTTCAACCTACAATCCACCACTTTGACTCCACCCACAATAGATCCTATCCAATGTGCTTGCTTGAATATATCCTTTGCTAGCATACATATGTCCTTTCTCCATGTGAAAGTGTTAATGATTATACGGATTAAGGTGTTGTTTACCTTACAATCCCATGTATATTCTATGTGTCTTCGACACTCTTAGAAAGTGTCCTTGGATGCCTAAGGTGTAATTGGAGAAATTAATTTATAATTTAGATTCCCTAGATTCTTGGTATTAGATGTCATATGCATTCATGAGGGACGTGGAGCACCACAATGGCGGTCACATTTGACTCTAGACTCATTTAAGGCATATTCCCAATTCTAGGCGCTAAGATTGAGGAGTGGAGAATCTTGTTATGATGGATGGGACCCACATGAGTTGGCTTCTCCATTTTGGAGTGATACACTTGAGGATGTGAGCCATCAGGGAGTTATTGGTCAAAGATGCCTTTATGGTTAAGTTTTCTATTTGGGGACTCATTGATTGAAACCATGTGATGTCCATGTGAAGTCATTGATTACTTTATTATTATTGAAAGATGCTCTCTAGGTTGGGCGTGGGATTTTTGCAACATACCATGGTTTTCTATTGTTTTGGTAAAACCATTTATGGTTTTGGCTTCTCCTTGCATATATATTGGAGGTATGTGATAGTGGATTTAGAGTATTGTTTTACAGGTAAACAAGTGCTGCTAGAATGTTGTTAGAGTTCACAGTGTTAGTATGTTGATATTGTATTACATACATTGAAGATTAATACATACTTGTCCTCTTTCTTTGGTGGAGTTTTTTCCCAAAAAGGTTTCTCCAAGTAAACCTTGTGTTGCTATGATTTACTGATTTTATTTGTTATTTGTTGATTTATACATCTACACACAATCTTTATGGTAATCTCGTAAAAGGAACAAATTTTAGATTTACATACACTTTGTAGAAGATTTTATTGTAGTAGTTTCACCTTGTTTCTCAACAATGATTACCTATACACAAACATTGATAGAATGCCTCAAAGAAATTGCAGTTAATACAAATTTTAATGTATCATATTTGGTTGCACTCAAGCTTATGTACATGTCAAAGGAATCCATCATATAATATCAATAAAATACTATTCAAACTAATGTATAAATGTCTAGTGAGGATGCAAGATGATTGAAAAGAACATAAAGGCCGCATTACTAATAACACATTGAATGGTGAGCAATGGATGATGGAAAACAAACAATGGCATCTCAACACACAAACTCAAGGAAGCTCGCTCATGGATTGCTAGTGTTCTAGTTAATTTTCATTTTTCCAAAAAGCAAAAGACATCAATAGGTAGATTATGAACATTGAAACAATGGCTAGCGGTGGAATTTTACAATTTTATTACTTTGCAAAGAAAGGTTTAAATCTACTATTAGGGGTGATCAATCTTGATTACAATGGAGAGAGCTTGACTCTTATGAGATCAACTTAGTTGAACATATTATTAGTAGATATGAGGCATTCCGAAAAGATGTTGACTCTTTGCAAGTAGGTTCAAGACAAATGTATTGGCTCTTCTTGCCATTTTGAAAATACAACCTCTTAAATGTGGCACCCATATGTAACTATTTTGTTCTTGTACATGTAATATGCGATGCATGAATTTTAAGAACGACAAAACAAAGAAAAACAAAATGTGACATTTGCAGTAAAGTTGCACCTTCTCCTCAAAAGAACAAGTTAGATCTACTTCCATGACCATTGCTTGCCTTAGATTTGCTTTGATATTAGTAATTTGTAATCCGTGCAAATTGTGTATATCCTAAACAGATAATACTTCTTCCAATACATATCCAGTGAGACAAAAATGCACTAGAATTTAGCATACTAAAAACTATGAACATTTCATTTTATTACAAAAGAAGGGCTCATTTTTTCCATCACAAAATCATATCAATATCAATCTCAAATGTATGGTGCAACATAGCTTAACACTAAATATGCTTTGGGAAAATCAAGTCTCCACAATGCCTTGCAATGTTCAGTGAAGATTGCTACTTCTCTCTTCCTTATTATTGCATCTACTTTATCCATTAATGTCTGCTTCCTTTTCCCACTAATTGGATGTATTTCATCATCTAGAAAAAAATGAGTTAGTATTGTTTGTAGAAATGTTTTTCCTACATGCTAAAATTACTTAGAGGCTATCAATTTACTTTTAAGAAAATCTCAAAACAATGGAAGTAACTAGACAAATACACTAGAAATCAAGCATAGCCAATCATATAATGCCACGTGGTCTCCACCTTCCTGCCACTATTCAAAATAACACTATTCGCACAAGACTAATGGTTTCACCATACAATTCAAGTTTCAACTACAGTTTCCACTCCTTGGCAAACATGAGTATAAGTATCTACCCCAAAACATATGAATCCAAAGGTAATGCACAAATGCCCTCATCTTAAACTTATAAGCTTAATGAGAATGCAAAACATTGACTACAAGCAAACACAAGGATAGGTATAGTAGAATCATAGTAACATAATTATCCCTCTGTTTTATGTTTCGATCCCTTAGATGTTTACTATCTTGAGAAGGATAAGAGCACTGAAGGATAGTGCATATATGCCTCTAAAAAAAAAGAAGAGGACATGCATGTCGATTACAAATAATTCAATATTCCATTACAACTATTACTATTGGTGTAGAATTAATCAAAGGTATAGCCACCATATCTATGTGTCGACCTATGTCAATGTCCTTGTTGATGCATCAACTACTAATTGGTCCATGTATCTCCACGTGGATAGACTCATATGCTTGCAAGGTTTGAACGCCATACACAAAGGACTCCGCTATGAATTTTCATGCAAGAAGTCATGAAGCTTTATAATGTGAAGCTTGTGATACTTAAAGCGTGATCAAATGGTCCGCACATTGTGGATGTGCATCTAAATGGTGGTGCTTGGTGCCTAAACTCAAAGTAATCGACTTTCGATTAGCCATTTTGCACCAACAATCCAAAGATGGCACGTGTCCATGCAGAACTACATTGAGCACAACATGTCATTTGTTGAAAGACCCGACAATTCACCTTTAAAATCTCTTCAGTGTACCCATTGCACACCAAAGTGCCATTGCTAGTTTTATTATTATTTATTATGATTCTAGTTAAAGTGATGGTAATCTATTTTTAACCTTTTCAAGTACTCATGATTGATTACCGAAATCTAAACTTTTCTTCCCTTGGCAGCGAAGGAACTTGCGTTTGAATTTCACAGGATAGATTCCATCCACATCGACATAAATTTTGAGCAGTTCGTTTGCTGCCTTTCTATTCTATTTTTTCGTCCTTCGAAGTAGAATCAAAATGCGGAAGAATCTTGTGGAAAATTTATATCGAATTCATGTTTTTTTGTCTTGTGAATAGGGGTTACGAGGACGAAAATTTGCTGTTTCAATACATTTGGTTCTAAATCTTGTTTCAGTTACAGGTACGAGGGTTTCACTTGAAAAATAAATAATATTTGGTTCTATTGTCGAAAAATATTTTGGCTCGCAATTTAAATTGATTTATATTCTCCATTTTCTCTTGGCGTACATGAAGGATTTTTAGATTTTGTTGCGTTCCCGAACTTAGTTATTGAACTGGGGCAAACACAGAGCTGCATATTTGCATTAATTTATATTTTGAAGTGTTTTTTCAATTGGGAAAGTCATCATAGATAATCTATATTTAAAATAAAAGAGTATAAAGAACACTAATGGTTTAATTGTGAAAATATGGCAATAAAGAAATTCTTACAAATCAAGGCAAATTAAAAATAACCAATAGGCCCTCCCTGGATGCGACGGTTTAGCAGGGTTTGCCACTGGCATTGATCTTACACCTAGTTTGAGAAAGGAGTTCACTATTACCAGTTTGTATTGAAATGAGAATTGCAAAATCAGTCAATTGGGTTGTAGATCAATGTTGTTTTACGTTGAAATGGGAATTGCAAAATTAGTCAATTGGGTTGGAGATCAAAGTTTCTTTTTTTTTTTGAAAAATATGGGCTGGTGAGGCTCAGAGGCTAAAATGCACGCTCATGTTTGAAGATGATCTTCATCAGGAGACACACAGAAACCACCTGTCACAAGCTATTACACCTATTGCAGGAGGAATTATCCCAGGCCTACAAGCGGTAAAAGTCCTTTGCCAAGTTTCAATTCCTTTGGAGAGTCTCACATATTTTCTTTCTGCAATGGACTTTTTTTCATGAAATCTTCTAAATTGACAATTTTAGATTTGCCAATCAGAAAGATAAATTTCACTTAATGTTCGGAGCACAAGTAAATCGTCTGCCACGCAATAAACAATAGGGCGCATTGGGAACCACTATGTTAAAACTAAACACCTAATTGAAAATCAACTACTAAGGGCTAAAACTGTATCTATGCAAATTAATAGAACGTGGGGTAGATGGAAGATTGGCTACTGAACCAGACTGCCCCTTGAACCTTCTGTTGGTGCTCTAGGTGGTTCCAGTCTAGCAGGTGCTGTTTGATCCATACTCGAGAATCTGAGATACTAGCTGATTGCTTGCCGAAGGTTCATGCATGAGATCCTCTTGAGTATTGGGAGACATACACATTCAACCTAAGCACAAATATGGATCTTTATTTTTTCTATGGAAAATGTATTTTTGAATAACTACTGCCACGGGTCACCAAGATTCAGTCCTCTTCTCTAAAACTTATGTTTTTGACTTGAGATAATATATTCCCTATCTCCTTTTCCTGTTTGTTACAAATTACCCTTCTGGATTTGTGGCTATGCTGATTGTTTATTAATGCAAGATCTGTGTGGTACATCATTGACCTTGGATCTTTTATGTATGTAGTTTCTTCCATTTTTCCCTTTGTCTCCTCTGTCAGTCTGTGCCATTTTCTCGTGTTTGGAGAGAGTTGCAGCATTGAGAATTCTTTTATCACATCTTTGATTGGATTACTGGGTCTCTGTTAATTTGCATTGGTAGACCTAACCCAGCATGAAACTTGTAGATTTTAAGTAATGAATACACTTCAATTTCTAATCTTGTTACTGTCTGTTTCAAGGCAGAAACATACAAGCAATCTATATATCAACCACAAAGGATTTTCCATAATATCTGGCAAAATGGAAAAGAAGGGCAGAGCAGCTGTTGTGGTACTTGGTGACTTGGGGCGCAGTCCTCGGATGCAATATCATGCTCTCTCTCTTGCACGGCAGGTCTGCGATCCTATACCTAGAAATTGTTATTACCTGAAGTTTTTTGTGAAACAATGTAATAAGGTTGTTTAAAACACATCTATTTTAACTGATCCTAAACCATCAAAACCCTGTTGTAGCTCACTAATTGGGCCCCAGGGGCAGTAAACTTGCATTAGGGAAATTATCATTATTGTCAAATAGGACTTCAAGTCGCCCTAAAATAAACACTCCCATTCTTGGTTCAAATATATATATCTGCTATGTCAATCACCATTGACTTATATCCGAAGTTCTTGAATTTGTATTTATGTTATGGTTGACTACAACACAAATAATGATTCTGAACTCAAAATTTCTTATTGCAGGCTTTCTTTGAGGTTGATATTGTTGCATATGCAGGTACGCATTTTTGAAGGGAAGAACTATCTTCATCAAATGTGGATATTAATGAAATTTGTTTCTCTCTCTTAGTCTTTATTTTGTTGAGAGTTTGTTTCTAAGAATTTTTTTTCTGTATATCGGAATTTTCCCTGTATATTCTTCAGGTTGTGGAATGAATTTTCCATACTATGTAATGGAAGTTGGTACTTCCCATGTAACTGACAAGTTGATTCGGTTATTCTGGGTATAGTCTTGCCAATCATGTTTTGTTTGGTCATCAATAATTCTCCTATTTGTGATTTATATCATGTAAGAGTCATAATTACTGGATAAATGAGTTTCCTTAGAAGGGAGAAAAATGTTGTTCTCCAAAGTATTTTTAGTATTACTAGCAAATTCTTGGCATTCTGTATTATATATGAAATCTTTTATTGTGTTTACAAATTGTGAAACGTTACCATCATTGGTGGATGCTGTTCTTTTTAGAATTTAGAGAAAACATCGTTTTCAAGGGATTCTGAGACAAGTAGATGGCACTGCAATGATATTGTAGTAGAGGAAACTTATTGGCTTTATCATATCAAGATGAATCCTTTTATTATTCTTATAATTTGTGAAATGACACATAGTTTGATTGATAAGATCATAAGATTAATCAGTGACAACAGATTCATTTTGCAATGATGTCTTTAGTAAAGCACTTTGGTCAATAGAATAGTTCCATAGCTAAGCTGAATTATTTTTCACGGAATGATCCTTTTGTGCTTGTTTTTCTGGTTTCATCATGTACATTGGCATAGCCAGTACTGCATTAGTTTAGTAGACGACTTGTATGTTTTAACAGCCCATGGTTGTGAAGATGTTGCTGTTATATATTTAATATTTATAACGAAAACAATGAAGTTTTTAATTTTCACGATCTGCTATACTTGAATCTTGATGCATTGAGTCTTGACTGTCGTGTGAATTCATTGACTTTGTGATCCGTAAAAGGATCAGATAGACTCCTTGGCAACAAGGTGCGCAACTGAAGAAAACATTTTTAGTGAAGGAAGAAAGGTTTTGGGACAGAGTTAAATACTTGGATGGTGGAGGATGTTTAGGATGGTATGGGACATCTCAGAGCAGACTTTGGCAGATGGGAAACTGAGAAAATTAGTGTTTCTAGCTTCTATACAAAACTGCCGGTTTTACACAAGCAGTAATTTAGTAATTGCTGGGGCAGTTTTGTCCAGAAAGTGACAGTTTTGGGCCTGAGGAAAAGGGGCGGTTTTGTAATTGCCCTATGCTGAAAAATGATGATTTTGTTACATGATAAACAACTTGTGGGGTCCCAATTTCCTCATCCTTTAGACTTCCTTTGGCCTTTGAGCTTCTGTTATTGATTGTAAAGCATAAATGTACTATTGTATACACCCAGAAGTCATTGATGGGCATGCAATTGGGATTAGAAATGATTTGTAGTGAGTTCATAGTTCCAATGGTATTTTTGGTAAGTTTTGAATTGGAAGGTGTTTAGGGAATTTGCTAGAGATCTTAGGGACTTAATAAGTTAGATTCAAGTTGTTTGTGTGCCCAAGGGGTCTAAGATTTGTATTGTCATTGGAGATAGTGTTTGAGTATTTTGACTCACATTTTTCACTGGAGTTTTCTCTCAGAAGTCAGGTTCCCTAAGATAAAATTTCACTTGTCTTCAATCATGTGATTGCTTACTCATTTCCTTGCAATTTTTGAGGTTAACACATTGCTTATAGAATTCATTTATTCGTGTTCTGCATTTAGGTTTGATGTTGATGAACTATTGTATGGAATCTTCATCATAGTTTATGGATCAAGTTTGGTATTAGAGCAAGTTCTTTCCTTTGTGGAAGTTGTGAGTGATTCTGTAAATTCATGCCCACAACAAGAGCAAGCAGAGAAGATTTGTTGCCTTTGCATAGAGACATTGGATCCTGTAGTTGGAAAACATGACTAAGAAGCATGGCAAGAGGAGCAGAGTTCTTGACGGAGAAGCAAGGTTCCTCAAACTAGAAGCTTATGTTGTAAGCATAGCTCAGTCAATGGAGACAATGAGAGGGACCATGGAGGCTCTCATGGAGAAGTTGTACTCTTTGAAGGATGCTAGGAGCAAGGGTAAGTCTCACTCCAATGATGAAGAAAAAAATCAGTTAACTGCCACCAATTTAGGAGTAATTGCCTGTGATTGTGGATCGACAACTTTGAGGGAGTGTTGTTCAATTAGTTGCCTATGTTCAAGGAAATTAATTGTTGGTTAGCTTCCTATGTTTGAGGAAATTAATTGTCAGCTAGTTGCCATTGTTTGTGGACTGACTTCTCATAATTGAGGATAACTAGGAGCTAGGTCTATAAAATAGAGCATAAGGCAAAAGAGAAGGGACATTTTGGGAAATTAACAAACATTCAACTTTCATTTCAGTGTTAGTGGCATTGCTACAACAATTTGGTGCATTGGAGACGAAACCCTGTAGGTGTGAACCTATCATCTTGGGGACAGAAACCCTCAGGAGCAGTACATATTAGTTACTACAGAGTTTATAAGCTGGGAGTACCCAGTAAGTTGTATTAGATTGGTAGACTTCCCTTTGGATGTATGTTGTTGGCAAATAATTATAAAACATATAAAAAAGTATAATTGTTGTTGGCGTGCTTTGTGTTTGTTATTTGTACATTTGGTAGAGGTTACTATAGTGGTATGAGAGTTGTGATCTTGCCAGCCTATGAAAAGTGATTAAAAAAATAAAATCAGATAATAGTAGTGCATCAACCCAGGGAAATGGCACATGGGGATAGAGAGCTGGAATTCTTCACTTGATGAGATCCTTGAAGGATGGGCAGCAATAGCTCATCAATCTCCTCGCTCAAAGTATGCAGATGGTTAGTCCAAACCATGCCACCATGCCTCTTGGTAATGGTGCACAAAGGAAATCCTCTCTTTAGTGGCAAACTAGAACACCCCATTGAAATCAATCATGAGTACTGGACTACAGTGAGTAACTTTTTTGTAGAGATTTTTTGATTGCTTTGAGGAAAAGGATGAACTTGAGAAAGAAACGAATTCTTTGGATGATGAATACCAAGGGTAGACCTAAAAACAATGAAGAAATGAGAAATCATTCAGATGGGTATTGTAGGGATAAATAAATTCCTTCAAATGCAGAATGCCATGTGGGTGATGGAACTCTTCGTATTGCTAAATTAGCAAATCTAGCTGGTGAAGATGGTCAACAAAATACACAACAAAAACAAAGAAAAAATCATAATGATGGAGCTGCAAAGCAAGATGATGCCGCTCCCCAAAACCAAATTCAGGACTAGAATAATAGAGTTTCAGCTAGAGATAGGTTTCGTGCAATAGTACAAAGGTGGGCTGCACATGTTGCTTCCTTTAAGTTTGAAGATAAACAATCCTCAGCTTCTCGGCAAAGGCCTTGGTGGAACTCCCCCATAATTTCCTTGCTCTCTGGTCTAAAACCCTTGCAATTGGCTAAGTCTGCATATAGAAAGCCTTAAACCCTAAACCCTTAGCCTTCGCCTCTAGCCTCTGTTATAATTTTATATTGACTTGTAATAGGCAGTCATCTTGGACTTAAGTCATTACTTTGTGTCTCAGCTCCCATCCGAAACTGGCCCCTTGAGCCTAGTCACCGGCTTCCCCGTGCGTGCAAATATTTCCTAAGTTCGGGTGCAAGTCCTTGAAGGATAATCGATGGTTGTCGTGGCATTGCGGACTCCAGATGTGTCAGATCTGTCAGAGCCGCGTTGATGCGCTGACTGTAGATTTCTAAATTGGTGGGACCAAAGTTTTATTGGCTGAGTTTCCGTTTCGTGCTCGCTCCTTATTGGATCGCATGAGCGCACAACAAGAATATACCAAAGAATATGCTTCGTGCTGCTGCGACGGAGTGACAAGTGTCAAGTGGGTCCTTGACCTAGTCCAAGCAAGCTAAAGCTAGCGCTCAGCACGCGAGCGCAAGGGTGGTGGTGTGGGTTCCTTTCGGGCCTGCGTTGCTGCAATAAGGTGACACGTGGCATCACTGTAGCTCTTTCGATTGGGAGGGCTTTCTCTGTTGGCATTTCCTGATTGGATGATGACTTTTCAACGATCTTGGTGGATTTTCTTTCATCTTGAGCCGTTGATCTTATTCTGATGTGTCTCAAATCGATGGTCAAGATTTAAATTTTGAATTGCTAGCATAAACAACAGAACAACTGTAGCACGACAAGCTCTGCCTGGTTCTCGAGATTATTAGCTATGCTCTGGTGTTAGCTTAGGCTTGCACAATTGGAGGGCATCATTTGAGCATAGAGGATGGTGATTTGACAGGTGGTACACTTCTCCAGCGATCTTGATTTTTAGTTGGACTTTGGTAAATAGGCCGAACGTTTGCTGTTTGCACAAGAAGTGTTCGTAATCAGGTTTTAGTAAGCTAGCACTAGCTTGCGCCTCCATGTCCTGCTTTGGAGGACGAGTCGAGATCTTAAAATATTTCCAGATATGGATTCAAGCGTGTGAAACCTGCAAGCGCTTGGAATGGAATTATGGAGGTTGTTGGAAAGTGGAAATGCTCAGGCAAAGGGCCTCCTTCCATCTCTGCTACAAATAGAAATGTTTTCGTGGACTATTCACATCAGCCTTCATCATGGATACTGTGCAAAATATTTCTTTTTCTGCCTTACTGCTTTTATTTCTGTTTCCCGAAACAGTATGCCCCTGTACTCTTGGTTACAGGTTTGCTCATTTGAAATTAAGGAAGGAATGAATGCTGATCGGGGGATGGGAGGATTTGGTAAGAATGGGAGACTTTGGCTTCAGTAGTCTTGCTGCTTCCTTAGGACCGCTGTTGAGTAGTGTCATTTTGGTGAGGAATAGTGTAGGTTATCCAGAGCCTCCAATCGAATCCGGTTACTTCGCTGAGGCAGACGAACTTGATGAAATTCCACAAACCTCGATCAAATTAGGGGCCCATATGCTCAGGCAGAGAGGCATCATTTTGCTTTCTCCCCTTCTCTGTGCTAGATAGCACTCATCAAAGACACAGATGCCACAGAGGAATGATATTACGTTCGGGTGGACTAATTGGTGATGAAGAATTGGGACTCTATTGACAGAGTCAAAGAAGTCAGTACTTGAATGTTGGAGACATCTGCAGGTCTCCCTCGAAAAGGCAGTCTTGATTGTCTTCTGGTTCAAATGTTAGTAGTTGTCTCAACTGTTCCAAGAGCCTTGACATTCAATGGCTGGAGATTGAAAGATGGGGAGTCATGTTGATGACCCAATAGCCCATGTTCTGAATCTGAATTTGAAGCAAAAGGAGGGCATTTGTCTTGAATTGTCCAGGAATTTTAGACCTCCTAGAACATTCTTGTAAATCAGAATATTGTTGTAGTATCAATCTCAGTTCATGTCACGGTAGGATTGGTCGAAGGAAATTGTTTTAAGATTGGCCAATCAGAGAAGAGATGCAAGTCCTCAAGTCACAAATATTAAATGAAAATATGATTAAAAATTTGTACTAAGGAAACCTTGGCCGACATAGTTTGTTTCTTTATATAGGGCTTAAAAGGTCGTAGTAAGGGGGAGAGTGAGAGAAGAGAAAGGATTCTGGGCTTTGGATACAAGGTATCCACACTTTGGGGAGTAGTTTTCTGATACAGAGCAGGTTCATTTTGTCAGGATTGCAGAGCAGAATGTTGCCTATAGATGATTAAATTTTTGTATGACATTTTCAGTTCAGATTGCAATATATGAATAACACTACATGTGTGTGTTTCTTGCAATTATCTCCTTGAATGTATGCATTTCTTTTGTGAATGAAGGAATCAAGGATTTTGGATTTCATCTATGCACATTTGTTGTATTGAATGTCTTATTTACTGCTTTTGTTCAAGGAATGGATTAAACATGCTTTAAGTAAGATATAGGGAGTGATGTATTACATTAGGGATTGTTGAAGAAGAGTTGTAGGAAATACTCATCCTTGGGTCTGTCATTGTAAGGCAGTGACACAAGTGTACCCTCTGAATTTGGAGTTTTGATGTCAGAGAGGAAACATCTGCATTGAAGCATTTGACTCTGTTGCCCTTGATAAAGCACTGATCTGGAAATTTGTTTGCCTAAAGGTCCAGAAAGAACATTGAATTTAAAGATATATCAATTGAATCATTTTACTTTGTCGTGTTTCAGTTTAGTTAGGTTTTAGTATATGTTCTCAAAGCCAACAAATGTGAAAATCTCCAAGAACTTTGCTAGTTTAAGGATACGCTTACATATCTTGGTGTAAATTTAGGAGAACATTTCTACCAAATATAGTGAAGGACAAATTTGTTGATATTATAATTAGGGATACCCCCCTAGGTTTGGTAGAGCTTGAAGTGTAGGGGAGATAGGTGAAAATAATTTTCCACTCTGTTGGCCAAGTTTCCTATTGAATTTGATCATGAGAATTGGCAAATCTTTAGAATTTGATGTGTGCAGATTTGGGAACGAATAGGCCTCAACCTAATATTGAAGAGAAGGCAGAAGTGATGAGGAGAGAAGAGATTGATCTTGTCCATTTTCTACCGCTAGACGCTTGGTATAAGAAAGAGTAGTAGTAGAATCTTGGAAGGAAAAGCTTGATAAAAATAAGAAATCTACTTCTCTAATTGAATGGGTGCTTGCGTAACATGAAGACTTTAAAACCCAGACTTAAACTCCATTTGATGAGTTGTGCTTGAGCATCTTGGGCAAACATGTTGAATTCATTGAGTCACTGGAAGGAATCCTTGATGCAACAAAGAACAAAATATGTTGGGCTAAAGATGAGATAACACTAGTAGGCATTGTACAGAGTGTTGTAGGGTGTTGCTTGGGAATCCATTGACATCGTAGATCACCTAGCTTTGTTTGCTTGAGGGCAAGCAAATTCAGGAGGGGAGGATTTGTCATGTCCCCTTTTTCAATCTATAACTATTTAGTGAATGGATTGTTAATGTAGGATTAGCAATTAGATGATTTGGTAGTTACTTTCAGTTTTTATTTAGAAATGTGTGTTGCATGTTAGGAATAAGGCGGTTGAGTCTTGTGTTCTCTAGTTGAGCAGCAATTGAGTATTTGTGCCTTCTAGTTAAGCAGTGGTCGAGTCTTCAGTGCCTATTAGTTAGTGCCACTAATTGAGGGGTGGATTGACTAGTTAATTGCCACCAATTTAAGGAGTGATTGCCTATGATTGTGGATTGATAGTTTTGAGGGAGTGTTGTTTAGTTAGTTGTGTACATTTGAGGAAATTAATTGTTTAGTTAGTTACCTACGTTTGAGGAAATTGATTGTCAATCGGCTACCATCGTTTGTGGACTGCCTTCCCATAATTGAGGATCACTAGGAGCTGGGTCTATAAACAGAGCATAAGGTAGAAGAGAAGGGACTTTTTGGGAAATTAACAAACATTCAACTCTCATTTCAGTGTTAGTGGCATTGGTACAGCAGCTGGGCGCGTTGGAGATGAAACCCCTTTAGGCATGAATCTATCATCTTGGGGACATAAACACTCTCAAGAGTACCTAATAAGTTGTATTAGATTGGTAGAATTCCCTTTGAATGCATGTTGTTAGTAGAAAATTATAAAAAAATATAAAAAAGTATAATTGTTGTTTGAATGTTTTGTCTGTTATTTGTGCATTTAGTAGGGGTTACTACAATTTTACTCATTTTGCCACAGAGAGGAAGAATATATGGAGTTGCAATTTTTAAAACAAAAAGGACAAAGTGTGCAAGAGTACAATAGAAAATTTCCTAGAAGTGTCCTCCAAATGGAGAAAGATGTACAAAAGGAGGTGTTGATGAAATACATCTGTAGACACCTAAATCTGACTGTCCTAACATCACCAGATTCATCTCGCATATCTTCCTCTAGCGTTAATTAAATAAATTACTTATTTAATTAACCAATCTGACCATCCTCTTAATATTAATTGAACAAACCATGTTTAATAAATTAATTAATCAATTCAGCCTTCTTCTAATGTTCTAGCCTTTAATTGAATAAATTCACATTTATTTAATTAAATCCATCTTTCCCTCATTATTCCCCCCAAAATTAAATAAATACATAACATTTATTTAATTTATCCCAAAAATCCCCCTCAACTATTAGTTGATTAAACTAAACCATTAGTTGATTTAATAACCTAGTTTAATCAACTAATTAAACATCTGCACATTCCCAAATCCCAATTGGCCTAGTCAACCTTGCACATGGCTCAAGGTTTGGACAAGGCTCCATACATGTACATGGCTCCTTATTTAATTTATCCCAAAAATCCCCTTTTCAATCTCATCCCTCCATTCAAATCTAGCAATTCTCTACCCTCCATATAATTCTTAATCCTTGCGCTAATCATGTGCACCAATCACAAGGTGCCACTTAGTGGCCTCTCAATCAATCCTAGCCCTCCATTTTTATGATTCAATCTCATCCATCCATGGATCCTAATCCAAATCTATAAGTACCTCATCTCCTAAGCACACTTCAATCATAAGACATAAGTTGAATGCAAAGACATGCTACAGGATCATAGAGCAACCAACATCCTTCCTCACAACAACAAATCCATTGAGCACATCTATTGTATCAAGGGTTTGTGTTGGTAAGAACTTTGCTTGTTTTCATTGATGTTTGCATTCTCTTTGTTCAATCCGAAGTGTTTGATTTAGTGTAGGTTAGAATAGGTTTTATGATTAATCTATTTGTGTTTTTGTCTTGCATTTTGTCACTCACAACATCTAAGGCCTTCATGGCCATCTTCGTAGGTTCGTATTGCTTTCTAAATCGGTGGACATTATTGACGCATGCACACATGCTCACTACCTTGAAGTAGATGGTCCTCCATCCTCTGCAAGGGTAAATGGAGCTAAGGCCAAGATAAAGAAGGCAAATGCTAGTAGCACAAATAAGAGATCTGTGAAACATTGTGACCACTGTAATGTGGATGGTCATACGGATTCATCTTGTTGGAAGCTACATTCAGAGAAGTGCCCCTATCAGAAAGGTAAGAAAGGTAAAAAGACCATTATGCCTACTAAATGAAGAGGGTAAGATAAAGGAAATTGAATGTAGTTCAGAGGTGGATTCTAGATAATTTGCACCACAAAAAAGGGTTAATTTTAATTTGTTGGCACAAGAAGAAAGAGAGCATTCAAAATTGTTTAGCATTAAATTCAAGTCAAGAATGTTAAATTTGACACCCATTTCAATTCTTGTTCACAAGCTAACCTTATATCTCAAGATTTGGCTGGAAAACTTGGTCTAGAAACTTATCAACACCCCAAGCCTTATGCTTTGGGTTGGATCAAAGAAGGTGCTGATTTGCTTGTGAGTAGACAATGTAGATTGAAGTTTTCTATGAACACCAAGTTTTTTGATGAAGTGGTTGTGGGTGTCGTGCCTTTGGATGTGTGTGGAGTTGTGTTTGGCAGCCCCTTCATGCATGATAGGAAAATTGTTTATTATTGAAGGGCAAACAAGTACTGCTTAATCAAAGGTGGGCAATGCTTCACATTGTTTGCTTACAAAGGCAAGAAGGAGCAACCTAGGGTCCCGAATCTTCATGTGGGAGGATTTTAAGCGGAAGCACTAGGATCATTCCCTTTGAGGTGGAGAGAAATAATGTTTATCAAGTCCCCTCAAGTTCAAGCTCTTTGACATTAATAAATCATTTAGACAGTTGGAGATAAGTTTTGCGGATCTTGGATAGAATGGTGTAAAGTGAGATGGCAGCCATGTCATCCTTTGAGAGGAGCATCCCTCTTATTGAGCCTTCGTAGCTTTTGGGGACCAAAATCCTCCGTATTGGGAGGTGTGATCATAAAAGGATCGGATAGACTTCATAGCAACAAGGTGTACAACTCAAGAAACATTTTTGGTGAAGGAAGAAGAGGTTTTGGGATGGAGTTAGATACTTGGATGTTGGAGAACATTTAGGAGGGTATGGGACATCTCAGACAAGGCTTTGGTAGACGAGAAAACTGAGAAAAATAGTGTTTTTGGCTTATGTACAAAACCACTAATTTTACACAGGTGGCAGTTTCATCCAGAAAACAGCAGTTTTAGGCCCAAAGAAAAGGGGTGGTTTTGTTAGCAGTGGTTTCGTAATCGATGGGATGGTTTTGTTGAGGAAGCAGTGGTTTTTTAACTGCCCCTGATGAAAAGATACAGTTTTGTTATGCGAGAGAAAATAGCTCATGGCATTACATTTTCTTCAACCTTTCGACATCCTTTGGCATTTGAGCTTCTGTTATTGATTGGAACTCATAAATGTACTGTTGTCTATGCCTGTAAGGCATTGGATGGGCATGTAATTGGGATTAGAAGTGATTTCTAGTGAGTTCATAGTTTCAATAGATTGTATTTTAGGCAAGTTCAGAACTGGGAGCTGTTTAAGGAGTTTGCAAGAGATCTTAGGGACGAAATAAGTTAGATTCAGGCTGGTTGTATGCCTAAGGGGCCTAAGATTTGTATTTCCATTGGAAATAGGGTTTAAGTGAGTCTTTTGGCTCACATTTTGCTGGGGTTTTCTCTCAAAATTTGGGTTCTCTAGGGGAATAGTTGTCTTCAGTTTTGTGATTGCTTCCTTGTTTCCTTGCAAAATCTTTAGGTTAACACATTGAATAGAGGATTCATTCATTCATATTCTTCATTTAAATCTGTTGTTGATGAACTATCATATGGAATCCCCATCGTAGTTTACAGATCACTTTTTTAAAGTTAAAGTTTTGAACTCTAATGTTTGAATTTATTATTTTCCGTATTTCCTAAAGTGCAATCCCTCAAAAAAGGCACTGCTGTCCCTGAAACACATCCCATATTTTCTGCCATTACCATCCTAGAAATGCTTTGGAACATTAGCCTACTTGCCCAAGAATTGTGCTCAAGGGCGTACAATTTTTTTAGCAATGGCCACAGTTTGTGCTAGAGTCTTCATCTGTTCTTACTTTTAAAGCTCATTTGAGTTCATTTTCAAATCGACTTTTATGGACTAGTTTTTAAAATTATAAAAACTGTAGGATTTCACTCATTGCATAGTGTCCAAGGTTGTAACAATGAATGTATCTCTCATAGAAATTTGTTTTATATGATTTGGCACATTACTTTGATCTCATGTTGTTTTGCATGAATAAGCCATAGCAGGTTCTAAACCCTAGTCATAGAAGTTTTACCTAGATGGCATAAGGATTAGCTAAAACCCATTTACTGAATGCATGTATCATCTTTTTGTATTTTTCAGCTCACGTTGAACAATATTCCTCTCAGATCACAAAACTTATGGAGTAGTTGCACCTAAACTTAAATGGTTGACTGCTTTCTCTTCTATCCCGTAATTGGTTTGTTGTTGTAGAGGGAGCTAGCAACAACAATTTTCAAGCTAAAATGAGTGAAACAAGGGAATTTGGTTCAGGGATGAATTATATAACCCTTAGATAGGCACATGAATTTTCTTTTAAGTTCTTGAAGGGATCAAGTTCTTCCTGTACACGTTTGAATGTGGCTTGGTTGTGCAGTCTCAACTTCATATAGGTCCCTTGGATTGCGATAAATGGCTATGGATGCTATCTTATGGCACATCACCCACCTTTTTGTTTAGGATTACATTCTTGCCATTCATTTATCTTAGTGCATTGTTTTAAGTTAATGGTCTAATAGGTGCTTGATGAGGTTGTGGATCATACAGGTGACTGGCAGTGAATGTTACAGGTATACCAATTTTGTATGAGCTTCTTATGAGATTTTAATTACTAATTAAAAAAGTATTACAACTTAATTACACCTTGTGCACTAAGAATGATCCTTTCTTTTTGATAGTAATAAATTGCAAATCATTTGCACCCTTGAAATATCATAGCATCTTTGGTATCCTCTCATGTCTCCAATATCCTTTCTACAATGTCACTTTACCACAACATGCCTTGGTAGCATATTCCTTGTGATTAAACATTTTGATTTCTGAATCTGCCATTGACTGCTTACTTTTTTCCACAAAAAAGCTCATTAATGGCTCATTATGGGACAATTTTTTTGACAAAAACTTTAATAACCTCTTTTACCTATATGTAAAATTTCTTCAACCTCCTTTCCATGCCTTTAATCTAATTACTTGATTTAATTTGCCTTCATAATATTGTTATACTTCTATCTGTCTGTATGTTCATATTTTTCAAACATTTATTACAGTTTCAATGTTTTTGTATCTGGTTGTCTAACATTTCTTTTGATAGGAACCGAGCCTCATGGTGCTGTTTTGGAACATCCATCTATTCATCTACATTTGATGGTAAATTTATTTGAATGTGCTACATTTTTTAGAGAAGCTGGTGTTTCTTTAGTAAATTTGACTTGAAGGTAAGCTACAATTTCAGGCTGATATGATAACCGTTCTTGCAGCGGCAACCTATTCCCCAGGGTCTACCACGATTTCTCTATCTCTTGGCGCTTCCTTTAAAGACAATGCTACAATTTGCTATTCTAATTTGGTACATCTGTTTTAAGATACCTACCCCAGATTTATTCCTTGTACAGGTAAGAGTATTATTCTGGCATTAATTTTTTGATTAACCTCATATGTTGATATTGAGAGGCACATTGTATGTGTTTTATCCTTCTTTTGTCTGTACCTGTTTTCTCTTGATTTCAGTTATCTCTAAACTAATGAGGACAAATGGAAATCTTAAGTTTTTTTTCAGTTGTTTTTTTCCTGTTTCTTTTGCCCTGAATTTATATGATTAAGTTCTTCTGCCTGTCTTTCTTATGATGTTACCTGTTCAGTTGAAGAGTACTCAATTCTGACTGAGATAGAGTTGTTGTAGCTTATTTCAGAGGTAATGTTTTGTTGACATGAGAAACAATTACCCAAGGAATATTCTTTAAGCCCCCTTTAAAATTGTTTTGTTTATGTTCACTGTTTATTAGAATTTCAGTTGAGCCTTCTCATTCTTGGTTGAACAGTCTTTTTTTCCTTGAACAACTATCAATGATTTGTTTTTAGCTTGATGCATTTAGTTATCATTATTTTTAAATGTTATTGAATTCTATGAAATTCAGTATTTGTGAAATATTCATCTTTAAATCTGTTTAAGGATGGACCTACTTAAGAGTAATCATTCTAGAAAGGGGCCTTCAAGAGTGTAGTCCAAGTAGTGATATGAGTTAGTTTTTGTAGATCTATTTTCTGGTGATACAACATATCAAGATGCCAGAAAAACTAGATCAGCTTGGGTGTAGGACTTATCAATTTTTAATAGTGACTGGGCCAAACTTGAGGATTGTGTTAGCGTAATTGGTTGCAGTTGAGACATCATTGTGGAATGCTGTTATTATCTGTCAGCCTTTTTATATTCTTGAAGGACCTTCATTTCTCCTAGTGGGAATAAAAATGTCATTATTGGACACTCTTATGATACATCCTTTTTGCAGAATCCCCCTTCTGTCCCTACCTTGGTTGCTGTAAGATGGGCATGCTGGATAAGAAAGTCTGCCTTCCTTATTGATTGGCATAATTTTGGTTATACTTTACTGGGCTTGACTCTTGGGAAATCACATCCTCTGGTGAAGCTATACCATTGGTACTGTTTTGATCCAATTAATCTACTTCATATCTGTTTTAAAACTGTTTAAAATATATGTTGTATTAACTCTATATTAATTTTGTAATGTGGTTAGGTGTGAGAAGCATTATGGGAAAATGGCTGATGGATGTTTGTGTGTTACAAAAGCCATGCAACATGAGCTGGCTCAAAACTGGGGCATAAAGTTAAGTGTTGTTCCTTATAGACTTATAGGATTTGGGTAACTTATGTTGTGAAGTTGAAGGATATGATCATTTCTAGGATTGCAAATCATTAGGCAGAAATTTAAAACACAAAAGACTTTTTACAGAAATAATGTTTGATGGCTTGCCATGGCTACTTGCAGAGCAACTGTTGTGTATGACCGATCTCCTGAATTTTTTCGTCCTACATCATTGAAAGAAAAACACGAGGTGAAATTGGTTTGTCATTTTAAAAAAATTCTGTTAAATAGTTTTGTTTAAAATCTTATCAGAACTTGTTTTTTGTAGTTGTTTTGCAGACTGAACAAGGCTATTGCAAGTCCACTTGCCATCCGCGACTGTTGCAGTTACACTGAAACAGTGGATCAAAGGATAGAAATTGTTTCTGGATTAGAAGATGGAAAAAGTCTAACCAGCAGGATTGATAGTACTGGTACTTCATATCCGAGAACAGCAGATTGTGATATCACTCACGATGCATGCCATAAACAAGGAGAATATTTGGCTACGCATCGAGTTGAGCAGACACTCGTTACAGATCGTGTGGTCATAATGGACAATCAATGTGATAATGATGAGGATGGCATTTTGTTGAAAGAAAACAGACCAGCTGTTATCGTCAGCAGCACCAGCTGGTAAACTCTTACAACTGTCTTTTGTTGTGAGCATTGATGCTTTTGTTGTTCAACAATTGTATAAGTATTAAAACTTATTGTTCTGAATTTTACGGACCAGACATTATTCAAGGAAGGGAGTGCCTAATATTGAGAAAGGAAGGGTTTCTTTCCCTTCTTAGATGAGCACTGTAAATCTCTTCATTGGTCTTTCCTGATCACTTCTTACAACTTGTGGATGTGTTTTATGCTGACTTTTCAGTTCACATGCATCTTGATTTTGTATAAAATAAATACAATGCTAATTTCCTTAGATTCTTACTGTCACACTCTTTGTCTATTAGGTGTCTTGGGTTATGGGCTGGCCAACTTGTGGCATACATAACCTTTGACTTGATCATTTAATAATTTAATATTCATCGTTCTTTCAGTCATTACACTTGTATTGCGTTAATCTGATCTATTCTGCTCTTCTTTGTGAAGTATTTACTGCTATTCTTATTTGTGCATTGCATTGATTTGCGAAGTTTTCCTGTTATTTCGTTTATGTGATATGGTAATTTGATTACAAGTGGTATTAAGCTTTGCTTTGGGTAGCAGTTTTGCAGTGCAGTGCATCCATAGAGGTGAGCAAAAATTAATTTTCCAGATAAAAAGTCTTTTTGCAATTTTTTTCTTTCCTTTCCTAGATCTACTGAAGTTTGGTTAGCAATTCACTACTGCAGTTTGGTGTTTGCTAGCTGAAACCCTAGGTTTGAAATCTAGAATTTATGATGCATGCAGGATTAAGTTGTGTAGGGTGAGATCTTTGCGTGGGCTATAAGAAGATGCATGCAGGATTGAGCAACATTGGCACCAAGCTCAGTGCAAGGAAAAGCTTGCTCATAGGCTGAAATGTGCTAGACCAACAAGGTCTGTGCAAGGCTAGATAGTGTTGCACCTTGAAGCAAGAGGGTGTGTAGGACATTGAGGATCGCCCAAAAGACAATACACTATTGCATGTGACAAGAAGCCAATGCGCACAAGTGCAAGTTAAGCTTGCATGAAACCGACTACCACAAACACAACATGCACACACAAGTTAGATTGGTGCGCAAGAACTACAAAAGCAAACAACAATATTTTTGGAAGATGCAAGATTGTGCCAACCGAAGGATGCTCCTGCATCACAATTTCAACATTAGCATTAACTCACATGTTCTCGTGTTGTCCAAATATGCAGTAATAATGGTGATGATTGGACAAGCAGATAGCAGTACACCAGATATTAATGGTGATTGGGGCTTCCGGTAGATGAAGACTCTGATGATGTACTAATATTGCAATTTAGCACCACAAGCAAAATGGTCTCTAGGAAGAAGGCACAACAATAACAATCCAAGATCCTTTCCCTCTGTTATCAGGAATATTAAATAGCAAAGAAATGGGGATTTGATGGCGGTGAGATTGTCTTTGAGATCTACTGCTAGGATTTATAGTTGATGCAATCATCATACTAAATGAAGTAATCATACACTCACTAGAGTTTGTTCTCTTTAATACTCAAATCAAATCTTCTGCCATTGTCACTGGGACCACATATGCAGATTGAGTCATTGGCTAACTTCTATAATCTTATCCCTCATTTGAGAAGCCCATTACCTACCACCATCAGTCACTACCACAATTCATCAAGTAGTTCCTCAGTTCCCCAGATAAATTCTAACAAAATTGGACTTAAGGTTTCCCCAGTGCAATAGACAATAGCTTTACAGATTTTCAACCAACCAACCAACCAAACCATCTGATTCACATGGTGGTAGTGCAAGCTCAAAATGTGCCCCCAAAATTCCCGAGGCAAATTCTTCTCTTATTTGCACTCTTCATGCTATATGTGGGAGTATTGAACACTTGAGCAAGAATATTGGGGAAAGAGGGCTTCAATACTTTCTGCTTGACAGATGCATCCTCCACTTGGTTAATTGTATGCAGCAACAATAAAAGTGTATCCTTCACCTTGTTACAAATACACAGCAGCAACAACAAAGGATTGAAAATTGAAACTATTTAGAATTTTCTGCTTAAAAATCCAGCCAAAAAGAGAAAGGCTGAGATTATTTAGAAATGTGGGACAACTCAGCCTGCCCCAAAGAGACTTGCCTTTCACTCTGAAAGTTTGGGAGCAGGTAGCATCCATGGTTCTGTGTGGTTGGTGTCTATTTACAGGCCTCAATCCCAGCAATTATCACCAAATTGTCTGTCTCAAGACACCCTCGAAGCAGGGGACAAACCCCATTAACTCCTATATGGATCCCCCGGGAGGACCCATTTATTATCTGCCCTGGACGTGAGTGAGCTTCTTTGAAAACAAACAAATTGACTGAAGGTTGCAGTTATACATCGTATTTAATATTTTGATTTTGGCTTTCAAAGGCTTAAATATAAATTGTAGTTGTTTTATGTATAGTTATGCAATATTAGAGTATGTAAGGGGCTTCAAACACGATCATTTTTGTACACAAGGAATGCTTTCAGCTCTTTAAAGTTGTTCTTTGCTCTTGATTTCAAGACTGACACAATGTACTCTTGCTTTAGAGCATTATATCATTATCACTCTGTTTTGTTTTACATGGCTTGGACTTTTGTAACAATTTTCACCTTTAATATAATATGAACTTGAATTTTATCAAAAAAATTATTTAACCCATCCCATTAGGAATGTGAGATGAACATTTTCTTATCATTTATGCTTTTTCAAGTCTTCATTATCTTTGTCCAAGACGAACTGTTCTGTAAAGGCTTAGGGTGTTCTTATTGCATGAATAGGCTCTGCTATCAAACTCTAAATGGAGGCTGTAACTACATGGCTGCCAAATTTAAAAGTTACACACCCAAACATCAGAAGAACTTGCTTAAATTTGAAGGTATTGTCTGGAGCAGGTTTTACTGTTTCCTTTGGGTTGAATATTCTTTCCTAATTTTGACTGGTGTGCGTACATACACTCATTTTGCAGGACTCCAGATGAAGATTTTGGCATGCTTTTAGAGGCAGCAATTATGTATGATAGGCGTGTTGCTGCTATTTTAAATGAATGTGATTCTGTATCAGAAGAAAGCCTTTGGGAGGACTTTTCCAAGGGAAAGAAGTTTTCATTCCCAAGGTTACTTTTTATCATTACAGGTTAAGATGTGTTTCTAAACGTGAAATATGATTCTGTGATGTATTTTAGTCAAATCCTGTTATTTCATCAAAAATTGAGTCTGTGAATATGTTTTCTAGTTCAAGTCGGCCATATAAACCTATATCTTAAATAGATCTCTGACAAATAAATTGTCTCACACTTTCAGGGAAGGGACCGGAAAGAGAAAAGTATGAAGAGAAGATAAGGAAGTTACACCTGAAGCGTGTAGCTTTTCGTACCATGTGGTTGTCTGCTGCTGACTATCCTATATTGCTTGGTAAATGATAATGCTGATTTCTTACTCAGAATTTTTTATCTTTAGTTTCATGGTTGGATCTGAATTGCAAACTGATTTGTGGGAGCTATTTCCAGGGTCAGCAGATCTAGGTGTTTGCCTACATACTTCTTCATCTGGATTGGATCTCCCGATGAAGGTTTTTCTCAACCATTTCAAAAATGATTCAGTTTCTTTGGCACCATATTATTATCAGCATAATCTTGAAATATATGCATTCCTTGCTGAATATTCTGGTCTGGATGAAATTTTAAGGAAGTGGATCATTGTTTAGAAATTTGAAAGAAGTGCATTCTTTTTGGGTACAGGTTGTAGATATGTTTGGATGTGGATTACCAGTTTGTGCTATTTCATATTCATGGTAAGTTCTTTGTTTTGCAAAAACTTTCCATTTGACATTGCTATGTTAGTGTTAACTCTAAAAGTAATGTTATGGAAATACGGTAGTAGAATTCAGATGATTTTGTTGCTTTATATCTATGAACTTCACATGTATCTGTCGTTATATGAAAACTAACTTTATTTTTCTTTGAGTGTATGGCAGTATTAAGGAGCTTGTTAAAGTTGATGAAAATGGCATTTTATTTGCTTCAGCTTCGGAATTGGCTGATCAACTCTTGGTAAGTCAGTATCATCAGTAATGAGGCAATTGAGGTCTTGATACACTAGAAAGGGTGCCGCTCATTTTATTTCTCCAAACTTTAAACTGTCATGAGCATACTGGATGCTTTTCAAAGGATATGTACTCTTATTCATATCGTATATTTAATGACAAAATGTGTGCTTACCAGCAAATAAAAAAAATGTTTGTTCAAATCTGCATGAGTTTTTGCAGCTTTTATTTTTGATCAAGAAAGAAGAAGTATTTATAGTTATACGAATGAAATAAAAACACTGAGATGCTTGTCATCAGTACCTTTAAAAATGAGAAAACTAACAGAACCAAGGCAGTGACGGAATCCACTGGACAGTGCAAAATTAGAAGTATAAACCTCCAAGTGGCCTTTAACAGCACCTCTACCAATAGTCATATATTGCTTCTTTACAAAACAAACATATATGAATAGTAAAAAAAAGTACAGCTGCATAGGATTAGACCACTACATCAAAAGCTTGCTTTCTCTACATACCCATGCTTTCTGAAGAGATGATGTAGGATTTGGAAACTGTCACCATCCACCATCTCTAGGTAAACCCTTTAAGTGCTGAGCTATCAATCCCTTGTCAACAATCTTACCTGTAGAGTTGATGAATTCAATAACTTTAGCTTGCTCCAGAGATGATTTGACCTTCTTTGTCAGAGAAAAGAGCTATTTAACTTTTGACTCTCCACCAACTCAGCAATTTGTGTTAAGAATTTATAGCTTGGTTGCATTAAGTTTGTTCATAGAGCCATGAACATTCTTCTACGTCTCAGTTGGGGTGGCAGAGTCACCAAGCCTGTCGTCAAGGTGGCCCTCAAGGCATTTCAAAACTACTCACACTTAACTAATGGAATGGTATTTAGCTGTGTATTAGCCATGAGTCCAAGACTGCATTTTTGCTACCAAGCACAATGCTTGTTGTGCCAAAGTGGCACATCAATGCATGGTGCTGACTAGCTCAGAGGATCAGGAGGGAACTTGGAAGTTTCATGGATGGAGTCTATGGCAGCATGCCTAAAAGTGCATACACTATGGTTAATCTCAAGTTTCAACCCACTCTTGAACCAGCTTCTTGTTGTGGATTGAATACCTCTATTTCTCTGCCTGAGCTAGTGCCTCCTCCACTGCCCTGGTTTTGATGTCTTCTATCATGGGAAGTGCTGCCTCCATTGATAGCAGTAATAAAAATTTCTACCCTAGCGAGACAGGATAAAGAGCAGGTGGAATGTAGGGAAAGAAGCAACAGTTTTTCAAGGATGCCAGAATAACAAAGTATAGCAATAAAGTAGGATAAACAAGAATAAATGCATGCAGAGAAAGGGTGGTAGAGAGGCTAAAAGTTCCCTCCATCGTTCTCACGATCCCCTTTATTTGCTGCACCAACTCTATGATGACATTTGCGTTGCCAAGAGGCCAAGAAGGGTCTAGAAAGAATGCAGACATGATTCAGCAGTCAAGGTAGGAAGTCCACCCTAAATCCTTAACCTAGAGCATGGGCGTGGGGGAAGAAATCCCCCATGCTCCATCTACCAAGGCAGTAAGGTGTTACCAAATTAATTAGGGCATAAATACATAAGCTTTAGAGGACATGCGTGTAAATTTTAGATACCCCCATTAGAAATAAAACACAACTTATAAGTCTTAGGAGATGAAAAATTAGAGCAAGACAGTGTGGGATGATGATGCCCCTTCCCATAATAATGTCCCTAGAGCATTGCTGTGATCACTTGAGAAAATATCAGATAAAGGCTCACTGGAATTGACCCAACTTCTGAGATCACAAGAACGGACACCCATAGAGAGGTTAGTGCCACTGCCTTCATAAGTCTGTCTGCAACTTATCAGCTGTTTGTTTAACAGGTGCAACGAGCATGTTCTCAAACTTGGATGTCAAGAAGTTGAAGTTTGTAAGAATTGATCCTCCACTTCCCCAGATGTCTAGGAAAGGTAATTGATAGATCACTGAAAAAGATAAAAACATTCCGAGTGGCTTCTTTAACAGCCAAGAGCTGCACCAAATTGTTTCAAGCTGTGGAAAATTTCCTGAAGAATCTATCTTTAATATTATTATTTGCATCACTAAGTGTTTGCTTGGCCAAGGTTGCCTTCTGAGACGCCATTCATATTTAGTTTAACATATAGGGCACACAATTCTTCCAATGCTGGCTTGGCCCAGGCTGTTTTTTCAGGCCCTGTGTTTATTTAGTATAATATATTGGGCTACAGGGGGTACTAATATGGCTCTTCATGAATTTTCCCATCTCTATGGCTTTCTCCATTACAGGGATGAGATTTTGATATTATTATCTGCATTTATCCCAGGAATTGTGTTGGTATTTCTCATCAAATGAAATCTAAGATATGCATTGCATTTACATATTGATCCAATATGCTCAAGATATTAGCTCTTAATAAAGATATGAGTTTCATTCGGACATTGCACAGGAACTATTCAAAGGCTTTCCGGACTCTTGCGATTCACTATTTTTACTTAGAAAAGGGGCTCTCGCAACAGGATCAACTGCAAAATGGGCTAGTGAATGGGAAGAGCATGTCATGCCTCTTTTAACAGAGGTAATAATGACAATTTTACATCTTCCCGAGAATGTACTATTTGTAAATTATTTTGGAAGATCTGCTGCATATTGGTGTGATGAATGTGTGAGTACTATAGTATTATCAGAGTCCTAATGTTAATCTTTCCAAACATGTGATAATTTTTCTGTAGGTCATGAACAGAAGGCGATGATCAAGCTTCTTAGTTTAGGGAGGCACTCTGAAGCTCTAACACTGAAACTTGATGCATATTACAAGTTGAAATCAAAGGACGGTAATATTTACTAAATAACTTGGAAATATTGCTTGTCCATTGTATTGATTTGATGGTTTTTGCAGCCAATAAGTAGCAAATTACATGTGTTAAGCTGGGTGGGAAGTCAGTGAATTTGTACAATCTTTAAATAAATTTCTTTGATAAACTTTCCTTCGGAAATTTGTACCGTCATTTTAAAAATGAATATTTGTCTGGGTCTTTGCAGAGTTCCTAAACTATATACAACATTTAATTTGTATTAGGTTTGCTTACTGGATGGAATATAGCTTGGATGTTTGCAGAACATTAGCTATAAATCTGAACTTTTAAAAAACTTAATTTCAAGTGCTCAGCATAAACTGCCGGTATGTTGTAGTCAATATGTCGACAATGTATGGGTGGTATAAGCTCTTCCTATTTCAAATGTTCTATGAATATACTTGTCTGTGAAAATTATACAAATTAACTAACATCAAAAGTAGATAGACTCGTCTTCCATTGTAGATGAAGCTTTAAAGAATCTTACAAATATATGTTATCGAAATTGTTTTGTCACCCATGCCTTTGCAATTTGGTATGTTTGATGGTATCCTATGGATTCTAAATCAGTCACAAGGCTACAGTAAGTGTGAGACTGTAGCACATATATCCAAATTCAATGGATTCTTGGAATGAAGTTTGAAGTGGACATATAAATTAATAAGTCGGCATGAATTTTATATGAATTAATATAGTATTTAGTAGATATTCAAAATTTTAATTTGAATATGAAGAAGGATATAAAATGTTAAATTTCAAAAGCTATTAAATTAGTGACAAATTGTAATACATAAATATGAATACAAGCGATATATTTCTGAATAATTAATCAGAGGGAGGGAAGAAGCCAAAGAGCAACCGAAATTATAATATTTCAAAATTAAATTTATTGGTATTGAAATTAAATTCATGCTATGTAATTCCTCTATTTCTTGAACATTAGATAAATTAAATTTATTGGTGCTGAAATTAAATTCATGCTATGTAATTCCTCTATTTCTTGAATATTAGATATTCTTTGAAGTTCCCCACCATGTATTACACTTTTGGGCTCATGCCTGTTCATATTTTTTGGGTTCCTTGTACCTCGTGTATCTTGTAGCTAAGTTTCCCACCAATTCTACACAAACTCATCTATGATAATAACCTAGACTGATGAAGTGTTTATCGTCAATCTATCCACCTCATCAAGTCAATATGAGCCATGAGGGATTTCAGGTGCCTAGAGGTTTGGATATGTTGCTTTCGTTACTGAGCACATATAGAGGGAACGATTGTGGCACACAATTAGATATGCGAGTACATGCTTGGCTAGGAAGAGTTAAACTTATGACCTGCTTCTCACGATGCACATTGTGTCAGTCATAGTTTCAATTTTCAACAAAACTAAGATCATGACTGGCGACATACATGCGATGAATATCCCAATAGCTTCCCCCAATTTGTATTTCAACTTTGAGATGTTTTTTTACTAAAATCTGATTTTGTATTTAGACTTTGTCTCAGGCTTCATGGCTTCGTGCCTTTGTCTTTGTACAAGGGATATTCAACATTTTCATAAGGAAGAGGTTAATCATCGGTTATGGTTTGGGAGCCACTCATAAATATGTGATAGTTTTGATAAAGGTAAAACGCGGGTTTTTGAAAGGGCTTGGACCCTTTTACAAAACAACCAAAAGGCAGATGGAATGAGTACCATGAGATATGGTACAAACAACATAGGAGGCAACCACGTTGCAAAACAAAAAATGGAACAACGAGATCTAGACAACACTAGAACGTGATTTGGCAGATCATGCTCCCTTCACATGAGGGTACGAAGCAGAGATAGAAATAGGGAGTCCTTTTTTTCTTCTTTGAACAACCTTCCAAGAAAACTCAGAGTCCAAGTCCTCAGAACAAGGGGAAAGGAGGGAGTCCTCAACCGACTCCTCAATCATAGATAGATCACGTAGGTAGGGGGGCAAACCCAAATTTGAAGCTGGACGGACTAGAGATAGAAATGGAGCTAAGAGCTCCACACCACCCGACATAGTTCTAAGGGGCATCAATCGACTGAGCCTGATCCGAGGAAGTCATGGGAGGGATAGAAGGGCACGCCGTCACATCCACTAGCACCCTCACAAGACCGGGAACAAGAGGAGAGGACAACATCTAGAGAGGGCTCAACATCCTGGGAAGGGACCATCCATTGAAGTGTCGGAAGCGTTGATTGTCAAGTGATCATCAAGGGCATTCTTCCATCAAGTAGCTGCACCCTTGCGACGAGAGTGTGAACAAACAGAGGCCAAATGATTAGTAGCAAAGCATCATCTACATCTAAAGAGGAGACCCTCGTAATCTAGTAGTTGAGACCATGATCTATCCCTCACTTTTAGAGTGACCTCTCCATGAAGGGGTTAGAGATGTCTAAATCAACCAATATACGCGCAAAAGTAGAGTGCCCCATGAATGAGGTTGTGGAGTCAACCATCAGGGGGCGGCCGATAGCATTACTGATGTCCTCGTAGCAAGAGTCTTCCCAACATTGGAGCATGAGATTCGAAATCCTAACCCAAATTGGTCCAATGTTGAGTTGTTCGGTGAGTGGGTTGAAAAAGTTGGACCAAGGTTTGATGGAGAGGGAGTGCACTCCCCATAGCCAAACCTGACCGTTAAGCACATAATCCCGCTCCTTTGTGGACGCGAAAGTAACTATGAGGAAGCCCCTTGCTCAAGGGAAGAGCTTGATCTTACCCTCCACAAGGGGTTTCGAAGAAGCCAAGACCCAGTTATGCAGGTCTGGCAGAGATGACTAGAAGTTGTTAAACTTGCAAATCGCTCCATATTTTTGATAAAACGCTTCATTCTCCATTACATCCTGGCCACACACCACAACGGGGGCGGTGGGATGCGTGCATGGCAGGGGATGAAACATGGCATTTTGTGGAAGGCAACCATGGACATGCGCACCAGTTGTAGCCGCATAAGATTTGGCATTGCTCCGTCTATCATCACTTCGCCTAGGAACATAGCCTTCAACCTCTGGAAAAAGGGCATGAAAGTCGTGCCCTCCAGAGTTCAAGAGAAACCCACGGTGCGTAGGAGAACTAGCACGGGCACCAATTACCTCCGCAGAAAAAACAACACGAGCACCAGTAACCACTGCGGACGAGGGTTCAGGCCGAAGCACAGGCGACAATTGCCGACGAGCGCCCAAAGCACCGAGACGTTCTGACCCTGCATTAGCCTGCGACTGGACGGGAGCGGGAATATGGGAAGGCATTTTTTATAAATATGTGATCGTTAAATAGAGCAAACAAAGAGGAAACTTCAAGATATAATATCTTCTTTAGTAGTATAATCATTATCGCTCATCCTTTGTTAAGATATCATTTATCATATAACGTACTCTGCAGATTTCTATGTGAAGAGAGTGAAATATAATTTGTTAGTCACCAAAAAAGAAAGAAAGAGTAGAGTTAAAAAAGAGGTAATTTTTACAATCTATAATAATTACACAAATGGAAAACAAGACAACAAAAATGTTTTTGATTAAGGTAAGTAGCATGCCAGGGTGTTGAAGGCCCCCAGGGTAGAACAAAATAGGCCACAAATAGGCCAACAACAACACACTAACATCACATAACTTGTTGAAAAATAGAGAAATCTAACAAGGGATCTAAACAACACCAGATCCTAAACAAACAAATCTAACTCCCTTGCCCCTAGGGCGCAAATCAGTGACAGATTTGGGGAGTTCTTTCTTTCTACGTTGGACCGCTGTCTAGGAAAACTCTGAGTCAAAATCCTCGGAGCAAGGCGAGAGGGGATCCTCACCAGACGCCGCAACCATAGAAACCTCGCACAAAGAAGCCGATCCAGAAGCAGGCAAAGTTGAAGATATGATTGGAACTGACGAAGTAGCAATCCGGCCTCGAATAGGAGCTGAAGAAACATCCGAAGCCAATGAAGGAGACTCGACATGATTAGACAAGGAATCAACTGCAACCTTATCTGCCAACACTCCCATAGGCTCCGCAAGGGGATTGGGCAAGGTTTCTTGGGAAGGCTTGTCCTCCTGGGAGGAACCATCCTCTGGGGGAGTGCTAACAGTCAAATGATCGATGGGTGCATTCTTCCACCAAGTTGTTGCACCCTTGCGACGAGAGTGAGGACAACCAGAGGCCAAATGACCAATAGAGAAACATCTTCTGCACCTAAAAGGGAGACCCTCATAGTCTAATTGTTGTGTCCAAGGCATTTCCAAACTACATCTCCATGGAGGGGTTCAGAGATGTCAATATCCACCAATATGCGAGCAACCGTTGTATGCGCTATATATGAGGTCATAGAGTCTTCCATTAAGAAGCGACCAATAGCATTGCCAATGGCCTCGTAGCAAGAATCCTCTCAAAATTGAAGAGGGAGATTTGGGAGTTGAACACATATTGGTCTGATATTAAGTGGCCCAGTGAGTGGATTGAAGGAACGAGCCCAAGGTTTGATAGAGAGCGAATGCTCGCCCCACATCCAAACACTACCATCCAACACTAAGTCCCGTTCCTCTAACGAAGCAAAAGTCACAATGAAGAATCCCCTAGCATTGGAGTAAAGTCGATCGTTCCCTCCACAAAGGGTTTCCAAGATTCCATGACCCACTTGTGCAGATCAGGAAGAGAGGACCGTAAACCGATGAATCTGCAGATCACTCCGCACTTAAGATAGAACTCCTCATTATCTAAAACTTCTGGGCCACACACCACCACCGGAGACGAACGAGTACATGGCAATGGCCTAACTCTAGCCTGTGGTGGGCGGGCTTGAGCTCCCGAGCTGTTTACTGCATCAATAAACAACTTCTGAGGGAGGCCTAAGGCTCTAGTGCAGGGTCTAGCACCACCAATCACTTGAGCCGAAGAGTTTCGTGTAGGGGCCGGTTCAGACGAACCCTTCTCACTATTAGCAGGCGCTGAAGAGGGACCAGAGTGCCCTAACCCTGCCTTAACCTCTGCTTCCCGTTCAGACAAATGATATATGTTTGAACAAGTATCCCGTTCAGATGATGAAGAAGAAATGACGTTTGATCCTGCAACCCGCCCAACTTCCCGCTCACGTTCAACTTCCCGCTTGTGCTTAGACCGCTTGTGCTCAGACCACTCCATTTTTTCTGGCAAAGATAAAATTTGACAATGCAAAAAATTTTAGTACCAATTTGTTATTGAATGGATATAACAGAAAATGTTGATTGCATATATTGTTTGATCTTTTTTAAGTAACATTGTTCTTCAGTTAATGCTAATTAGTATACACTTGGTATATATACAGATGTTTTGCACCTAAAGACTTACTATTGCCGGTCAAGTTTACATTTAAGTTGGTTCTTTTTTAGCTTTTCACATCTCACTCCCTACGTTAAATTATGGAACTCGGATATCCTGACTAAAAAAATACATACTAAAATATTTGCAGAATTTATTCTTGAATATTTGTTTTCTTATTCTTGATATGGCAATGGTGCTCCCATGACAAGGATGATTTTTTGTCACATTCTGGATTGGAATACGAAGCTTTTGTATTTACTTAAACTTATTCATAAGCAATTTTTTTCCTCGAGAACCATGCTATTACTTCTTAACCTATTGCGACCTTGGCACTAAAGGCAGGTAGCACTATCTCCCAAAATTATTTATAAGATTCCTTTTCTTCCATCTCACGAGTGGAAGATCCTTGCCTTGAGGAGCAAATGAATATTAAGCTGCAAAAGGATTCTACAAATTGGAGGAATTTTAGTCAATTACACTTTTTTCTTCCATTAAGTATTCCATGTTGTAGCTCATTTGTTTCTCTCACTAGCTTCATGTGTCTTGCTTGTAGCTTTTTGAAGAACATTGCTCACTTAAGTTGTAACCTTAGAATCCATTTTAGCCTGTTTATGACTGACATCATCATGCATGTGTTTTTCCCTATTTTCATGCATCTACCCTTCCACATGCTTCTGTTTGTGATAAGACATTATTTTATGCAGTGATACTAAGAATTAAATGAGAGACTTAGGTCCTGTTGATTGCTTCTAACTAATTTGCCTTGACAAATATTTGGAGACAAAAAAACACAAGCAAAGAACTAGATGGAAAAGAAAAGTAACGAAAACAACTTTTGGAAAAAGTGAAGGAAAATAAATTATTCTTCGAGGAACAGCCTGAGGAGAGCAAGATAGAGAGGAAAATAAATTATTCTTTCCAGCCAGTTTGTTATCTTCTTCTTGTGGTGATCTACATTGTTGCTGTTTATGTTCAAGGACTGTTTGATTCCCAGTTTAGCTGTTCTTAATTTGGCTGTACAGCAGTCTTATTCCTGCTGTTGATCTCTGGACAGTATTTATATTTTATTGTAATTTTCTGCTTTCTTTCAATATAAAAAAAAAAAATTTATTCTTCGACTAGGTGAAGGAAACATTTATATGAAGAGAGGATATAGAGAAGGGTCCTCAAAGAGTCGGTCTCTTTGCAATTCTATATGAGAAACTAATTATATAAACTCAAGCGAATTAAAATAGGAGGTAAAATTCTAATGATATTGAGATGAAATGGCCTCCATTCTAGGGAGTTTAAGCCACTTGAAATGGATACTATGGGAAAAGGTAGTTGACAAATGGGAAGCTTTCATTTCTAATCCATTGCTATTAGGAAGGATCGAAACCATAGTGGAACTTGATGAAGAGAGAGATGTCATCTCTGTCATGCTCTCATGTTGAGGGTTGATGGACCCCACCTCTAAACACATGTTTTAAAAGTTAATTACTTTTTACCGTTATGTTTTAAAAGTAGTTCACTTAAGTCACTTCAGGCTTTTCTTTGATTGTAAAGTAGTTCAAAGGTGTTTATAAAGTAGTTATGCTTGATATCTACCTCTCCAAGTTATAAAAGGGAGTGGCGTTTCATTTGCAATTATTTTTGGACCATTAACTCAAGATAACTAATCATTATAAAATTCTATCTTGTAAGGAGTAACATTTGGAGAAATGAAAATGAAACCTTAAGGTTTTGATGCCCCGATGGATTTCTTTCTTTCACCTTGGTCTTACAGATACTCTACACAATCTTTATCAAGTCAAGTTGATTTGTCGGTTCGTTTAGAGATAATATACATCCATGATTCTCTACGTTATCTTGGGTGAAGTGCTATTGCATGCAAGCTCAACTTTTTATAAATAACTCTATCACTATTCCTTTAAAAGTGTTGATTTTTTGTTGCATTTATTTTATTTATAGTTGCTTAAAATGACAATTTTTTTAGTGTTGTAAATATGTATGAAATTTGTAATTGTCATTATTATACATTGTTCATAGGTTGTTATAAGTGTTGGAAATATGTTGTATACTTTTCATGATTTATATTTTTATAGACTGTACGTGAGAAATTTTGGTTCCTTTATGTTTTTTTAGGTTTCAACGAGTGGTTTAACTTGTGGTTTTATTTGGGTAATATTAGGGGTTGTCTTCTTGGTCCATGGTTTTTGGTACCCATGGTATTGTAAAATTGCTTAGGCGATTACCTATTGACATGCCTATATATACTTGCACATGCATTAGGGTAAAACAAAACTTTGAAGTACATTATTGTATTGTAAGTCTTTGAGTTAATGCAATAAGAGAGAAGGTTACTATGATGGGTTTTTTTACTTGAAAGGGTTTTCCCAAGTGAAATCTAGTGTATTGTGTGTATGCCATTTTTCTATTTTTGTTATAGTTTAAAGATTCTATTAGTGCTACTTCTCTTTTATAAGTTTATTGCGTTATTTTCTCTTCAATAGAGTACATTCTTCATAAATATATGAGAGACTTAGGTCTTGTTAATTACTTCTAACTAATTTGCCTTGACAAATCTTAGGAGACAAGAAAGCATAAGCAAAAAACTAGATGAAAAAGACAAGGAAAAAGAGGCTTAGGAAAAAAGTGAAGCAAACCAAGCAAAGGAAAGTAAAAATATTTTTCAATTAGGCAAAGGAAACATTTATATGAAGAGAGTATATAGAGTAGGGTCCTCGAAGAGGCAACCCCTTTGCAATTTTACAAAATGAGAAACTGATTACATGAATTCAAGGGGAATAAAATAAGAAATAAAATTTTGATGATATTAAGATGAACGGACACACAAATTTTCACAGACACGTAGAACAATAAGATCTAAGATAATGACTAAGCCAAACCTTGTGATAGAGGAAACAAGTGGGTTTTCAAACTAGGAAAGATATACCCCTGTATGGAATTGTAGAGAGAACTCCAAAGAAGTACAATAGGGGAGAAAGAGTACTCAAGAAAGGTATAGAAAGAAACCCAAATGAGGTGGAATCAAATTCTCATATAAGTCTTAAAGATGTGTGAATACAATATAATGTGAAAAAACCTTGTTTCAAAATGATCAGGGTGTGAGAATTGGAGGAAAGTTAGAATCCAAATTTAATAATATTAGATAAATCTTTATAAACAAGGCCAAGATGATGACAACATAGCTGGCTTCTCTCTCAGCGCGTTGTGGCTCCTTGCCTGAGGTGGCTGTTGAGGATCCCTTTCTCTCGCCTCGCTCTGTGGACTTCGACTCAGAGTCTTCTTGGTCGGTTGTGCAAAGAAAGAAGGGACTCCCCAAATCTGTCACTGCTTCACGTCCTCGGGTTAAGGGAGTCAGATTTGTACCCTCAGGATCTGGGGTTGTTTAGATCCAGTCTGTTGTTTATCCGCTGTTTCTGTTTTGTTTTTGTCTGTGTGGCCTATTTTGCCTGGCCCTAGGGGCTCTTGTTTGTCAAGGGTTCAACCCCTTGTTAGCTTCTTACCATTATAAAAAACATAGCCTAGAGATGTTCTATATGGATTTAACAAAGGGTGTTATGCAGTGGAGCTGGAGTAATGTCAAATCCAAAATAAAGAATATAGCAATGAGACACAATAAAGTATATGTGTAAATACTAATAAGATCTAAAATAGATGGTATACAATAAAAAAATATCTTTTAAAATCCTAATAGAGAAGGTATAAACCTTAGATGAGAAACCCTAAGAGGTATAAGAAATTCAAGTTCACCAAAATGTGATGAAATAAAACGCTTCTTACACGAAACTCTTAGGATAAATTAATTAATTATCATTAATTTCAGATATCTTAGGAATATGAATTGGATAGGGTAAACATGTTGAAATTAATGTTCAAAATTTCAAATGATAAATGCAAGTACCTATCTCTTCCCTCAGTTTGGAATGACTTTGCTAGATGTCACAAAGAGATTAGTTAATGTTGCAAAAAATTAGGGCTTGCTAGATGAATGCAATAGAATCTATGGAAATTATATTTAAGTCATTTTTGTGATTGCAAAATCAATCTTGTGAGTATAGATCTAAACTAGTCTGGCAAATCTGATCTTGACTAATTTTTAGATATTTATTTTTGACTCATTGTTGAAAATAAATATAGATCCAAGGTTTGGATTATTTATGTTAGAAAGTTAACCCTAGTGTGATACAATAAGAAGGAAAATAAAATTAGTGTGGTAGATTACATATACAACTAAAAGAAAATACAAATTCATACACACATCATAAGATAGAATCCTTAATCTCTTTATTTATATCATTAATCTTACATAAAATATTCATACTACAAGCATCGATATACACCACATATGCTTGGGTGTTACACTTATCTCTTCTCTATTACATATATTCTCTCTATCCTCTATATTTCCTTATCTAGATATTCTATTTGTGGTACATATGTGGGCTATTATAGCCTTTCTAGGTATAGGGACATGTCCCTAGGTTCAACCTTGTACATCTTCAACCAACAAGAGGTATTGCAAGATGTATGATATTATTGCAACATACTTTTTGATGACCAGTGATAACCTTTGGCTTGTTCTACTTTGCAAGAGGGTAATCCTATAAGACTTAGCTTACAATGCCCTTCCATGTTTTCAGCATCAACCTCCATTAGGCCACCCTTTCTAGTTTTCAACTGAATCCATCAAGTCCTAGTGTTAGCTTTATAATCTACCAACACCATCCCCTGGTTTAAACTATGTCTCATCCTTAGTAATTTGTTCCTTCATTTTCTTCTTTTCCTTCTCCTAGTTTCCTATTTGTTCTAACATACCTTGCATTATATTTTCTAGTTTTCTATTATACTTGCAAAATGATCCATCTATATTTCTGATACATTTTGTTGTATCAAACTAATCATTCTACTTATACTTTCTTTTGTCTACAAGCATCTTTGTAGAATATATTTTCGAGCACTATTTTCCAATACCTCACTCATTTCTATTTTCTGAGTTGGTGTGATCTTTGTCAAATACACTTGTAGTCCTAGTTATGTGTTAATCATGATGTTTGGACCAAGAGATACTTCTAAGGCACTCTATTTTTGTTTTACCATAAATTCCTTTATTTTATCTAGTGGATTTCTAGTTGTTCTCCTATTGGTGTCATCAATGTTTGCTTAGATTTATCTTCCTTTACTTTGTCCTCTTTCTCTCCCCCCTTTTAACCTAAGAACTATTCTTGGTCTCATATCCTAACTATTTTTTATTTTCAAAATGTTTTGTTCTTAGTGCTTGTTCTTCTATATCCTCTGCTAGGACTTGTTCTTTTGGTGTATCCTTTGTAGGTGGCTTGGATAGTTTTGTATGTGATGAGATGTACCTTATTATTTTTCTTTGTCTTGTTTCTCCTTTAGTTCCATTTCATAATCTTTCTTTGCTACCACAACTACCTCCTCATAAAATTTCTTTTTTAACTTATCATCGTGTATGTTAGCCATCAATGTATCTAATTTATGTTTTGTTCATGGTTCATCTTGGAGGGCTTGTACTTGGTCGAGTGCTTTGGGTGATAGATTTAGCTTGATGGCTACCTCCTCCATTTCTATAATTTTAAGAGATCTATCAATTTTACATGTCTATAATCTTATTATTGGTTAAAATTGTAGAAGTGTAAGATTTTACTACTAAAGGTTTGCCCTCTATTGACAAAGCTCTAAATAAATTTTTCCCAACTAATGCAAGATCTGGCTACTTAGTCTTTATCTTTATCTTCTACCACCTAGCTTCTTGTGAATCTTTTATGCAGTTGAGTAGTTTCAGAAGATTCCTTTTCAACTTTTTTCTCTTCTTCTGATGAATTTTCATATTGTACATGTCCCTTACCTGCTTTTTGATTTTTTTGATTTTTCTCAACCTTTGGCTGCTTTTCTACCTTCATTTTCTTTGAGCTTATTCATAAATAGTTTTTATTGTTTCTTCTAGTGGTGTATTTTATGGTGAAGGAGTTGTTTCTATATGGATTGTTTTTGTCATAGCCTCATTTATTTTCTTACCCTTTTAGTCATATTGTTGGTTTTTTTTTTCCAACTCTTCCTTAACCAGTGGTTACTTTGTTTTTGAATCTTTATTCTCAATGTTTTCCTTTTGTGGTAGGGTAGCTCTACTTGAAAATCCTAGTATTTTTTATCTCCTTTTGGTTTTCCCTTTCCCCTTCTCTATGTCTGATTGCTCCTTAGTTCTAGATATCAAGTCAACTACTTGTGGAGGAGGGTCTTGTGTTTTCATCACTTTTTCATTTCCTTCTCATTTTTCTTGTCAAACATTACTCGTGCATCTTTCTGTGACTTCTTATCAATGAAATCCCTCCATGTTTAGAATCTTTTTGTGGTAGGGTCTTTAGTCTATGAAAAAATGGTTTGAGTTGTGTTTTCTAATACTTGGTCACTTGTCTCATAAGGAAGCTCCGAAACTAAAAAGGTCCTTAGTTCAATAGCCTCCAAATGGATGTAGTCTTTATATAATACAAATACAACATAACTCTCTAATTTTTTAACAATTTTATAGCTTAGTTGTTCCCTTTTATCGCATCCTTGTTTAGAATTTTAAGAAGAATGAATTGTAACTATATTTTTAAACTTTATATCGGGGAAACTTCTATGTTCTCTAGAATCTAACTACCCACAAATTTATATGTTCTCCATATACATTTCCCAACACCAAGTAGCTCACTCAAAAATAAAGAGCTAGGCAAATTATTAATGAATCATACCTGAATTCATGGTGCCAAGTGTTCTTTTTTGCTTAGGTTATCCATGAATTTTTCCCTTTGGAGTTTACAGAAGTCATATTCTTTACCAATGGTGACCATATTGTATGTTGCATAGATGCATGTGGCTAGAGTGAAGTCATCTCTACTTGTATGTAATATTTTGTAGGCTATACATTTTATTGCTTATCTTACCCTAGGGTCATAGATCTTACTTGCCACAAAGAAGGAACCATAAATGTTGCCCCTATCAATGCAGTGTACTTATCCTCTACCTTCTTATGAATCTCCCCTTTATCACATAGATTTGTGATTTCCTTGATTACTTCCTTTGTTATGAGAAATGGTTGGTCCAAATATATGAAGTCTCTATTTATTAGACTCTAACACCAACCTTATCCACTTATGCTCATCCTTGAAGTTTAAAACATTCTCCCAAATATCCAACTTTAATTTCCCGATATTCTTGTTTCTTTTGAGATACTCATCCATTGTAGGGTTCCTTAGTTCTTGACTTTCTTTTTCAAACTCTAAGTGGTCCACCTCCATAAGATTGACATGAATGTACCTTCATACATCTTAGCATACACCACACCTACCAAAATATTTGAGAAACCTCCTTCCAAGTCATTCTTCATCACCTTCCATGGAAATGGCTAATCGACGGGTCTCTTTAGGTCCTCTACTTCTAAGAGTTGTGGGGATGAGGTACTTGCCATTGATCTTCACAAATTTTTTTCTACTTCAGTATTCTTTGTTCTTGCCCTAGCTTTGAAACCCTTTTTCTTACCCTAGATTCTTATTTCAAATGCTACTTAGCTTGAATTATGCACTTCTACTTTTTTTAGTGACCTTTCCACTCTCCCTTAACTCCTTGTTATAGATTTTTTGGTTAGTTTGTTGACATCAACTCAAAGCTCATTAGTGCTTCCATTTTATTTTTACGTTACTTTTTTCCTTTATATATTTATTATTTAACTCTCCTTTGTGTGGTGAACACTCTCATTGAACTAAAACTGCGATAATGTGTCTATGATACATATAATACATGGTGTCTTTATCGTGCAACTATTTTTTAATTTTCATCCTTTAATCCTAACTTAATAAGGTTTTAACTAGGCACCATTTACATAACTATGGTTATGGACTAGACTATACTAGACCAGGCACTGATCTATGAGATGAAGCAATTGAGCATCTTCTTGGATGATTAAGAAAACTCAAATTCATGTTGGTCGCTTGCCCCACCCACCCCTACTGCTACCTCTATAGTGGTTGTGGAGGTAGGGGTCGATATATATGTACTACAATGATGAATGAACGTTGAATTCATGTTTGTCAGGATCGCCTTAAAATCACCTTTTTTCTATATAATCTTAAGAGGGTTCTATCACTGATCTTAGAACTGACGTCTATCTATCCATCCATCAACCTTAATGCTTTTTTGGGTCTTACTATTTATTCCAAGCTCAAAGGGACCCTTTCTTAAGAGTCTTGGGAATCCTATTATGATTACCTATCAGTGCTCTTCTTGGGATGTTCTAGTAGTTAGTCAAAACAAATTTGGGGTAGAAAGGGGAGGCCCTACTCTCCTTACTATATAATGGTGGAGGTCAGGGAGCTAGAGTTCTCGTGGCCAAGGTGGGTGAATCATTCATATCCAATTGAATGGGCTAGAACCAGAGGTAATTGTAGCCCAACTTTGAGATGACAATTGGGAAACCCCCAACACATAAGGGAATAGGTTGTTTAGGCCTACCTCAATTAGATAGGTCCTTGTTTTCACCTACTAGGGAGTGGCTTATGTTTTTTATCTTGAAATAATAGAAGGGGCAAGTGAACTTGGGAAGGGGTTTGAGTAGTAATGGTGTCTCCCAGTCCATTATCTCAATTTCTTCCCTATTAAGGATTTTAGACATGTGGGAAATGTTGGCAATAAGCAATCCTAGGTCAATACCATGTAGAATGGGGGGATATCAAAAAGACTCCCCCAGGAAGCAAGTTAAGTGAGTAATGAGTGTTCATCTTTTGTCTACCAATACTATATGGGGAGCCCAACCTAGAGGGGACACCCTACTATCCAAGTTGGACAAATATCGATCATTTCCAAAACACCACCTATATAGCTGGGGTAGGGGGGCAACTATTGGGACAATGGGCTTGATGGGTTCCCCAGTTTTTAGGTTCCTATATAGTCAGCTCATTGCTTATTAATGGAATTTGATAAATCCAAAGGAAGCATCTTTTGAAATCCCATAACTATTAGATATTGGGTCATATATATTGCTTTTAACCCCATATAACATCTCCTTAATCAATAATTGGAAGTGGTTGAATATTTACAACAACAAAAAAAGAAGGGTGGTGCAAAGTAATTTCTTGTATGTGATTGATCTTGGAGATAACTTGAAGAAACTTTTGAATCCTCCATTTCACCAGAAGCTTGATGAATATAAATTTGATCCACTTGGGCCAACTATAATTGGGCCATCCACCCTTTAGAATAGTAGGTGTAATCTAGAATGTGTTGGTGGTTTGCCTCAATCAAATGGAAATCAGTGGTTTTAAGGTGGGGGGATAGAGATTATAGCTCCCATGATAACTTAAATCCCAAGAATCTTTATCCTAATAACCCAATTAATTAACCTAGGAAAATTGATAACCCTTGTAAAACATTTCCTTTAATTTGTGCCTAGGTGAGCTTGATCCTTGTCAGGTAATGATACCTCAACCATTTTCCTGAATACCTTTTCCATGTGACATCCTTCCCATCATTTCAAAAATGTGAGTAGCCCAAGGAACTTGACATCAAGGCCAATGGATGTGCACTTAAGAACCAAACCTAGGGTGATAGGATGAGACCTTCCCTTGACCGGTCAAGTGCCTCCCCTTTGTCCTATCGGATGAGAGCCTCAACCTATCAGTCAAGCGGTTCACCCCCACCCCTCTCTCCATCACTATAGTATGGGATATAGAAAGGGAGGCTCACCCCATGGGGGGTCTCACTACTCTGAATAGGGTGTCAGGAGAAGGGTGAGTAGAGTGTAGCTATGTGAACCATAACCACTTGAAGATAGTTATGCAATAAAAAATTTCAATGGTTTTGAGGGCCCCCACTTTTCTAAGAAAACTATATATAGGTTGCATGCATAAATTACCTTAGCATCAATGACTTACCCTAATATCTAGTTGGGGTTGTCTACATAGGGGAGGGAAAAGGCACCACTCTACTTACATTGTATGAGCTAAGAAATAACTTAGTCAATACAACAATCAACTCTTCTATCGTAAAGTGAATAGGGTGAATAAAGAAGGGTGTGGCTATCAGAGCCAATGTGACTCTATGATAAGGGCAGAAACAACTACAATTCCCACATGTTCATGTTGCACCCTATTGAAAGAAATGCCCTGATCTGAAGGGCCAATAGCCCTATCATATAGTAGGTGCTACCTCAAGAAAATAATAGATGCTATCTCGATCCACATCTAAGTGATTCTTGGGCCTATAATATAATAGGGGGTCTAGGTGAACAAAAAAAGTTATGATTAATAACAAGGATATAAGTACCATTTGAAAGGTGGGAGTTGAATATTCTTCTCCTACGAGGGGGTTAGGAGGGAAGGGGTTGAAAAGGCACAATCAAGATTAGCCTAGGGAATGGACTACTTTTGAGTGCATCTTGATCTAGTGAATGAAAAATCAAAATGTTAGGAATGATGCTCACTCATGTGGATGGGAGGGACTACGTAGTATATAATGTATAATAGATGAAATCAAAACTATAATTCTCATTAAAAAACTATGGTTAGATTTGAGGATCCACTCATCATAGGTTTCTATCTTGGTTGTTCCCATCCATGAGTGAATAATGAGTTTGTGCAACTTGTGTTGATTTGTAGGTTACTCCAGTTTGATAGTAGGGTTTGATAGTTAGGATCAAAAAGCTCATGATGCATGCTAGTCTAGGAGTGAGTCAAATTCCCTAAACCCACCCATCAAAGGCCATGGTTCAAATGAACTACATTTAGTGATATGTGAGCAAGAAGTTGACTAACTAGCTAGTTTCTATTCATCATGAATCATAAAACCAAATTCAATAGATCATGTAAATAGATTCAACTCTTGCCTACTCATAAGTCCATTGTACCCCCATGTGTTCCACCAACCATTGATCCAACTCTCTTGTTAAGCAAGTATAGCCATCTCTTATTCTAGAAAGATGGAATAAAGGAATGAATAAGCTATAGAAATCTATAGAAGGGATGGGGGATTTTACTCATCCCACCCAACCTGAGTATAGTTCCCTCCCACCTAGGGATTAGGAGCCCACCCCCTTTCTATGGTTATATGGTAGATGGTTGGGCCTACACTATTGAAGCCCAAGTAACACATGGCATTCTTTAGTGGGTCCCAACTATCGAATGAATCCTCTGAGTCTAGCAAAATTAGTTGATCCATCTTGAATGGTGTAATGCATATAAATAGTTGACATTGGGATAGCATGGGAATAACCACACATTTGGGATAGGTGGGTTGATAATCTTTTGATATAACCTAGATCTATCCATTTGAATCCTCTAATTTGGTGATAATGGGAAGTCCATCCTATTGTCCATAAGATCTCATCAAACCATTAAATCACCAGTAGTTGTTTAATGAATCTTGGCAGTTGGGGTTCAAATAGACCAAGAAGTAAAGGATGATTTGACGCTCCACCTGGTTAGCCTTTCTAGTTTCCAAATTTACTATTTTTCATGGGAATTACTTCATCTATATCAATCATTTCTTGGGTTGATGTTGGAGTAATAGACTGATGAAATGAGTGGCAATAATTTGGAGTTGATTAAGTAGTCATAGAATGGTAAAATTGAATGAACTGGGGGTTCAATACCTCCATTCAATGAAATGGCTACAAGGGTCATCTCTCCCTATCTGACTAGCACTTAAGATTTGATAATGAGATTAGATGGACCTCTCACCCCCCACTCATTTATAATGCTTAGAATAGCTATAATGGGTGGGGATTGACTACTACTAGAGGTGTCATAGAATTCCCTACCTATATAGGTAGGTCATGCAATCTATCAAACTCTCTTTGGGGTGAACTAGTTCCCCACCTTTCAACCTACCTATTATAGAGAGAGGGGGGAGAGGGAGAGGTCAAGCCCTTGCATGCATGAATCTGGGATGGCTTGAGTAGGAAAATAAACTATGGGAAAGAACTAAGAGTGTCAGCCATAACCTCGCAGTATATTGGAAAGTAGCATTTGATAATCAATCCATCACCTAGATCAAAATACTATTTTAGTTCAACTATTTAGTGGAGAAGACTACTATTCACCTAAATGAATGTTAAGCATGGCCTAGTATCATCTAAGTTTGAAGATGTAGAACAAGACCATTGAAAATAGGGCCCCTATCCATAGTCTAGTGAAACATAGATGAATAGATTAGCTCCTTGGTTATCTCATTTAGGAGGTCTAGTTATAAAGGACTTGTTTCTAGGTGCTACATCAGTCCATGCACGTATCTAAATGAGGGGCATTGATTACTATTCCCATGCTCTAGACTGTCACTCTCACATCTGTATCTTTTCTCAAGACTTCAAGGTGGAAAGTAAAACTCCTCTCATTTCAATTATACCAAAACCACCTTTCTTCATATAGTAGCCCCCCTAATCTAGATAGTTTGAATAAGACAAAGCAAAAACATTTCACTTGGCTAGTCCACCTTTCCTCCACTTTTACAATATACAACTTTTTACATACAAATAATCATTTCTATTTCTATTACATCATAATATAGAGATACACCCTATAGATAGTAGGGGTGATCTTACTCCATTAGATACATCTCCTCTGTTACCTACTTCATGGGATGGGGGTCCTGCCTTCCCCCCACTAACGAACTTCACACCTTCAAGGAGACACCCCCTCCCCCCGAGGTGCCCTGGGAGCATGAAGGTTATAATGGAGCCGCTTCACCCCTACCATTCTTTAAGAGGAGGCTAGAATACTTGTCATTCATGTAATAGAAATGAAGCTTGTTTTTCCAACACTCAGCCCCCCTTGAAACCACTTAAGTACCTAGACACAAACTCATTTAGTTCCTCAACAACTATTCTATGTGTAGGGGCCCTTCACCCAGCGATTAACCTCCATGCCTATAGCAGCATAGTCAACCCTTTTGGGATATCTTCCCCATCACCAATATCCACATTTTGAACCAAAGAAGAAGGATTTTTGAAAGCCCCTACCTCTACACCTACCTATATAACTAGGGGTTATCCTATTTATCTATTCCACATGTCACACCAATTTACCTCACATCTTTGAGGTGGTTCATCGATCCCTCCTTAGGATCACTATAGAGGATAGGGTGATTAGGTCCTGCTTAGGACCGGATGAATTGGGGGACTGGGGCTACCTTTATTACAAGTACCTCCTTACTACTTAGCTATTACTAGGGGAAATCACACGAGAACATTCATCTTAATCACTCCCATGATCTTGAACACCCCTAGCCATGCACCCAATTAGCCTTGGGCCTCCACTCAAATCCAAGAACCCCAACATAATCATCCACCCTACTTAAATCAACCCCGATACAATAAATAGGCAGAAATCTCATCCACCCCAAATGATTTTCTATTCTTCTCCATACTACAACCCTTGCTCAAGGAAGAGGAATGAATTAGGATATTATCACATATTGATTCATATTTGATCTAACTCATAGCCAACGTATTCCCCACTTTCCCACTTCTTTTACATGGCTGCTTCTAGTTTTCTAGCTTTGACTCTTTCTTACTCCACACAATACTATTCTCCATGCCCCACCCTCTTCACTTTTTCTCTTTATTTCTTGTGGGGAAACTACCAATTTTTTTGAAAGATTGATTAAATCAATCTTTTGAAGAGAGCTTCCCTCATACCCTATTGTTGTAGTAGGTCCTTCAGACTAGAACTATCGATGACATAGTCTCTAGACTAAAACTTCCACCCCCTTTTAAATTAAGGTTAACTACTTAGCCTCTTTATCCTGATAGCTAGAGTGAGATGGGGTTCTTTTCTTGTCTCTTCTCTCTACTAGGGTGATAAGTTTTTTTTCAAGCTTGGAAGAGTAGGGTTGATCCATTAACCATTTATATAGTGGACCTAATGGGTGGTGGCCCCTATGGATATATGGTAATGTTGGTCTCAAAGAATCACTCACTATTAAGAACACTTTCGCATCAACTCCATCACCCTGGATTGAGTATCCATCTTATCTAACAACAAAATAACTCCTTTGATTCTCAGAAAACCTTACAACCAACTCCCCAAGTGAAGTTATTCAAGTGTTAGTTGTGGCCCCCTATTATCTATAGGACAGTCACTAATAAATATGAATGGGTTCGGGATATGTAATAAATATGAATGGGTTCGGGATATGGATCAATTGCAACCATATCTTGATAGGTGGATTGGCCAAAGGATCGACTTGTTGTAAATGTTTGGGCCAAACCCACAACCCCTACCTATATAATTGGGTATGCCACATAGAGAAGAGAAGAGAAGAGAGGGGGTGAGTGAAGTGACACTATTGCATTGGCTCCATCATCATGGATTGAGTATCCATCTTATCTAATAGAAAAATAACTCCTTTGATTCATAGAAAATCTTGCGACCAACTCCCCAAGTGAAGTTATTCAAGTGTTAGTTGTGGCCCCCTGGGTGAAAATTCAAAGCTATGTCACACTTTTTAAAGGAAACGACCAACATTAATCTAACTTTTTAACTTGAATCACTACAAAGTGATGTATATCTATTTTGAATTTTAAAACGATGTAAACTAATAAAATGTAGATTTTTTAGTGTATTTAATGTTTATGTTTTTTTTTTTAAATTTAAAAGTATTTAAATTTAGTATTTTATAAAATTGACACTAGAATTTAGATGCTGATAAAATGCTGAAAAATAAAGTTGAATGGGATGTCACACTTTATATAGTAAATTTAATTTATTTTCCTTCTATTTTTTGTGTATTAATAACTCAAAACTTTAGTGCATGGATTAATTTTTCCCCCATTTTGATAAATATGTATTTTTAAATAAATCTTGGAAGTTGCGTGTAATGAAAACACAAGTGTTTCGATGGGACATCAACTTTTGCCTTAAATATTGATCCAAAATAAAAAAATATAGCATCTCGACATGGAATCTCTCCTGTAGTGCATCATATTTTTTTCAATTTTTTTGATAAACTTCACTAATTTTCTTGAGAGGACAATCAACATCATATTTTGGTGTTGATGACCTACTTTTAGTAAAAATAAAAAATAAAATATAAGCACTAATTTAAATGTTTTAAAAAATGTATTTTTATAAAGTAGACTTATAGATCTACAAAAGGGTATTTTTATATTCTTTTATAATGATTATTTGCACAAGTATGATTTATTAGAACATTAAGTTTTTCAAATAATTCATTTTTTTGGTGAATTAGCCCCAAAGTGATGCTACATAAATTTTTAGTGGATGGTTCCAATTGGAAAAGTTGTGGCCTAGATGTAATTTAGCTAGAATGAATCTGGATAGAACATATGTTTCACCAAAATTGACTTTTAGGTGGAAATACTTAAATTCATGTATGCTGATGAGTTGGCCTGAAGTGTGACACAACTTTAAACTTTTGCCCCCTATTACCTATAGGGTAGTCACTAATCTATATGAATGGGTTCGGGATATGGATCAATTGCAACCATGTCTTGATAGGTGGATTGGCCAAAGGATCAACTTGTTGTAAATGGTTGGGCCAAATGCATAGCCCCTACCTATATAATTGGGTATGACACATAGAGAAGAGAAGAGAGGGAGTGAGTGAAGTGACAATACTAGTATATACACCCTACTATAGAAAGGGTGAATGATGAATGATACCATGTACATGATAGGGAATAGGGAGTCACAAAAACACTAGGTAGGGGCAAGGCATTCTATGTGTTTTAGCATTTCTACTTGAGCCCTACTGCTACTATAGCCCTATCTCCATCAACTAAACTATAGTAGGGGGTCACCAGAGATCTTCCCTCTCCCCCTAGAAAAGTGATACCCTCAAATCTCCTACCCCCCTCTCCCCCTAGAAAAATGATACCCTAAAATCTCCTATCAAGTTCAACCTCCCCCTTAGGCATAATAAGTGGGGTGTCACTAGAGATCTAAGTGTTTGGCAACTATGGGAAAAGATCATTCACATATAGACTTGTTTGTGCTGATAGTGTGATGGGTGGATTGATCTTGAAATGGAACACATGGTAGATTCTAGACTGAGTACTCTTATGATTAGCTTGAATAGGTTGTTACCAATAAGTGCATAGCTTACATACAGGTGGTTGTAAGAATACGTATGTACACACTTCAGGAGTGCCATTTCAAGATTGATGAGATTGATCAGAGGATTTGAGGGGCTAGAGTGGAAGATTATTGGATTGGGGAAAAGATCTTGGAGGAACAACACAAATATCATCCGACCTGAACAAGAGGTGATTGGGGCAACTATAGTTTTCGAATGCAATTAACATGGTGATGGAACATGTGACTTCAATCAAGTTGCATGTAGTGGTTGAAGCCACTTTACTAGAGATAGTAAGGCTCTGACAATTGTCCACTTATCAATAAAAATTAAACAACTATTGATGCTAGGAAAGATCAAATCATTACTAAAGGGGTAGTAGAATTGAGCAAAAGTAACCTTTCTCTCTTTAGATAGAGAGGGAAATAATCCACTCCTGCAGGAGAGCAACTCGAATGACTCCATTACATCACATTACAATTATAAATTTATTGATCCATCTTGAGGCATTTGAAGATAGTAATAGTTGATTAAAGTTTTTTTTTTATAGCTCTTGTCCTTTGTATGTGATGTATGAAATATGGTCATAACCATATTATTTTGAATTTGCCTAATTTTTGAACTTATCATATAGTAATTATGTATCACTTAGTTCCAACTATGTGTTCTTAATATTGTGGTCATGTCAAGCTTCTTTTCTCCTTTTCTCCCGTGTTTAATTATACGTCACAATTAATCTCTTTTCACCCAAATTTTCTAATTCAACCAATCTTTCTCTTATAGATTCTTCCATGTTTAGTCTTGTGGAGATAGACAATCTTAAATTGGGCACCATATACTATCTTGGCAGTGTTGCATATAATCCATATACTAGTTGGAATGACAATATTTTGTATGATGTGTGATAGGCCCATAGTATCATAGGTATATTCTAATGCCAATCTCTTGTGTTTTCACCACATACTTTTGTTAATACATTCCCCAAAATATTGTTAAATGCTTCAATTGCACTATTTTCTTGTGGGTGATATGTTGTACTTTTGATATGGCTAATCATGAAGGTTTCCAATAGTTTCTAGATTTTCTCATTTATAATATTCTTTCCTTGATCACTAGTGATGCTTATTAGACATCCAAATCATGTGATGATATTTTCATATATAAATTTTGTTGTGGTTCATGTTGTGCAACCCTTAGTATGTTCTACTTCTACCCACTTGGTTAGATATTCAATACCAGTTATATGATAAACCATATGTGGGTCTTAAGAGTATGAGGATTGATTGAGCCAATGCAATTAATGGCCCATTTTTTGAATGGATCCATAACTAACACTGGCTACAATAGAATTTCATCCCTTATGGTTGATTTGCAAACTCTGTAAAAAGCATCACATTTTTTAGCATACCTATTAGCATCTTTGAAAAAGGTGGGCAACCAAAGCACTTTTCTTCCTATGCCATTTCTAGAATTACATCTTCTAGAAATTCCTTCATAAGCCTCTCTTATGAAATTTCTCTCATGTTCTAAGACCACTCATTGCAAAATTTTCTCTTTACCTATAGTGTATAATTCTCTAAAAATATTGTATAGTGGAGAACTTGTGCAGTAAACCTCCTTCCCTCTTCTTTACTATAATTCCGTAGAAACTTATTAGTAGAAACAACTCAACAATATTTTTCAACTCACTTGGTATCGCATTCACATTAAATAAATGTGTTCCTAGAAAATAATCCTCAATGAGGCCTCCCTCTTCTCCATTTCAATACTAGACAAATAAATGGTCCTTGATTTGCTTTTCCTGGTTTTACTATTATTTTAAAATAGAATTCCAGGTACATCATCAACCATCTACATAAGCATTCATGTATGATCAGTCTATTCATCAAGAATTTTAGTGGTTCACGGTCCATATAAAAATGAATTTTAGTGGTTCACGGTCCATATAAAAATAAACAGGGTCGCTGATAACGTCTAAATTTTTCTAGAGCAAATACCATTGCTAATGCCTCTCATTTAGTAGTGTAATTCCTTTCAACCGTTGCAACCTTCCAACTAGCAAATGAAATGGGATGCTCTCTTTTTCCTCTTGGTTGTGCAGGTACTACACCAATTTATATACTAAATGTATCCACATGTACATGGAATGACTATTTCCAATCTAGAAAGATTACGATGGGGGCTTTTTCTATCTTCTTTTTCAACACATTAAAGGATTGTTGTTCTTCTTTCCTAAGAGTTCTTCCATTAGACTTGAAATTGCTACATAATTTGTAATGAACTTGTGGTTATTACTAGTATACCTCAAAAACGTTCTCGTCTTTGACATGTTTTTCAGAGGGGACAAGTTAAAAGATTATGGTAATTTTAAGGGGATCAACCATCATTCCCTCTGTACAAATTATATTTTTTTAATAGAGTACCGAATGGAGTAGAAAATACGCACTTCTTTAAATTCAATGCAATACTCAAGCTATGATACCTTTCAAACATTAATCTTGATACTTGACATGACGTATAAAATCTCTATATGCATTTACAATAATCCAACTAAATATTGTAGATGCATTCCTTAACCTAAATGGCTTTACCATATACATGAAGGATCCCCACTCAATAACATAAGTGGTTTTAGACTGATCCTCTTCTTTTATATTTACTTGATAACTAAAACCCATTAGTGAATTATTATACTTCCTTGCCAGTGACAGTTTCCAATACCTCTTATGAGAAGGGAGTTGGAAATGGATTGTGAACATAAGATTTGTTTAGCTCTGGAAAATCTATGCATATCCTTATTTCTCTAGGTTTCTTGTCTTGGAAAATATACACAATTTTTACCATTACAATATGTAATTTTATCAAGAGTAAATACTCGAATCTATAAGTGATATGCAAATTTTACCACTTATAGATTAAAGTATTTCCTTTTGATAAAATTAAATATTGTAATGGTCAAAATGGCATATCTTACCATTTTTAAAATAATTTTGAATTGGTAAAATACATTTATTAATAATAGTAAAGGGAATATATACAACGTTTGAAAATGAAAGCAAAACAATATCAATTATGTATATTTTTCCAAGAGTAGACAACATATGATTTTATGTAATAATTGCTAGCTTGCTAGTTGAGATTACACATTTATTACTTGAGTCTTGAGCTCTACATTGCTTTTTAGAATCTCTTTCAATGTTTAATAAGAGTTGAAGTCGACTAATTCTATTTGTTTGTCCCAAATGTAATAACTAGTGAGTAAAATAATAATTTTTTGTACAAATTAGGCAAGTAATCTAATTTTCGTATTTGTTTCCATCTATATTTACTTCTAGGATGTAGTCTCAATTATCAATTTATCCATTCTTTATCTTAGGTTAAATCTACATTTGTGAAAATGATTGTGATCTAAATTATTTTTACAAGTACAAAAATGACCCTCATTTTCTTAAAATGTAATTCGAATATGGGATTAGTTGTTTTCCCTCCAAGTGACCATTATTTAAAAATGATACTTTATAAAATTAAAAGTAAATAAATAAATGATTACTCAAATAAATCAATTAATGAATCTTTCTTAAAAATGTGTTTATTAAAAAATATGTCATTTATTGAAACAAATATGATAAATTGAATATTTAGAAATAATACTTTATAATTATGAAAAATAAATGAAAAGATAATTAATCAAATAAATAAATAGATAATGAATTGAAAAAATTAGTATTTTGTGACTATAAGAGTGAATACCAAGTAATTCAAAGAGATGACATCACTTGAATAAATAAAAAAACATCATAAGAGTGTAGAGTTTCTCCAATGAATGGAAAAGAATGTAAGATAGAAAGTAGAAAATCATCTCTCTATCAAATGTGTGGAAGCAAGAATAAGGGCATCCCAAGAAGGTATGCAAGACAGTCATTACATTATTTGTTTTTATTATAGAAATATGCTCCATATAGCATATGAATGTTGATATAGATATTCATGTTTATTTTTATAAGGTTAAAAATTACTTACTTTGTAATCTCCACCTTATGTTTTTGCACTCATTTTGGTGTTCACTCCTCTAGTGTGGTTTTAGAACCATTTCACTTAATTCCACCCTTTCCCTAAATACAAAAGGACAATGCAAGCACTTTCAGTCTCAAAAACCTCTTATCTACCATCCACATAAATTTGGAATCTTGAATATGCAAAGACACCTATTCTAGTTGGGCACTACTGTCCACAGTCAAATTTCACAATGTGATTTTACCCACATCTTTGTGCCTTAAACCTTACTACATTTTCTATGATAACTTCCCTAAAAACTTTTAGGCTCATTTTAGAACTATTTTCCCTTCCAAATCACTCATTCTACATTATTAAGAAAACTTAGTACCACTGTCGGCTTAGTCTTTCTTTACCTTTTCCAATTGAGTCGTTAGCAGAACTTGTCCTGTTTGACCATTTCCCAATTCGATTTCATATTGAGTGGTAGGTTTCCAAGCCCAAAGCAATGAAGAGTTAGTTTTTCTAAACATGTCTCTCCTCAATCACAAAGCCATGTCAACTCAAATTCAACATGTTTGGAATTTGGAACCACGTCGTCCCTTGCATGGGATCGGGTGGATAGCCTGGTGTAATGATGTGATAACCCGTACTTCATGATTCATCCACATTTATGGGCAAAAACTTGCCCATTTTCATTGTCGCTCCTACGAAGCCACCACTCATGAGCTCCGCCATGCCACTGTTGCTTTGGAGGCTCAACCGTTTAATTCCGTTGCCCAACTTCAGGTGGCTTAGCTGCAACACCAGAAACAAATTGTTGATGCTCATACAACTTGTGGAGCCCAAATCAAAGCTTGACTCCACTAACTTAAGATTGGAGATAATGTGACGAAGGAGTTTTTCTAAGCCTTATGTGCCCGCCACACTTCCTAATCTGTTTAGCAGATTCAAGAAGACCAGAAACTCCTGTAGGAGTTACTTGGCATTCTTCAAGCCTTTGTTCGACATGATGAGCAAGTCTTTTCATCTCAATATTACACTCCTGCTAGGCATCTTTCCTTGAAGTAGTGTCTTGTTGTCATCCTGTATCAGGCTTCTAATGCTCAACACATTCTTTGTGACCAGTTTCTTACTCAAGATGATCTTAAGGAGGTAGTTTTTTCTATGGCCAATGACAAAGCCCCTGACTTAGATGGATTCTCAAGCAAGTTTTATAAAAACTTTTGAGATATTGTGGGCATCAAATCCAGGTTTATTTTGGATAACATAATAGTCATTTGGGAAGGGATGGAATGGGCTTTCTGTTCATATCAATCAATTGTTTTTATCAAGATTGACTTTGCTAAGGCTTATGACCGTATTGAATGGTCGTTCATCTTAGCCATGTTGCAGGCGCTTGGTTTTGGCCCTTGATTCATTCACACGGTCCAAATGTTGTTTGTAGATGCCTCTGCATGTATTACCACTGCCAACAAGCAATCCAATTCTTTTGGACTCTTTAGGTCCATTCGACAAGGCTACCCCCTTGCCTCAATTTTGTATGTCTTGGCAGCGAAGGTTTCGGCTATTTGTTGGGAATCCTGTGTTAAGGGGATTTCTCTTCCCAACTCTTCCCAATAGTTGGCTAATGGCCATTTTGCCAGTGACTCCTTCCTCACCTCATTAAAGAGGAGAATAATGTCAAACAAGGAATTCATTGCTTAGACATTTTTTTCTAGGCCTCTGGTTCGAGCATCCAATGGCATAAGACCCTGTGTTACAAGCAATCTTTCCTTCCCAAACCAGGTTGGCTTGACTCTTTTGGGTGGAAATGGATTGATCATGGAGAAGTCTTTAGATTCTTGGGAATCCCTTTTTCTTTCCAGGCCTCTCCTTCTTAACTATGTCAAACAAGGAATTCATTGCTTAGACATTTTTTTCTAGGCCTCTGGTTCAAGCATCCAATGGCATAAGACCCTATGTTACAAGCAATCTTTCCTTCCCAAACCAGGTTGGCTTGACTCTTTTGGGTGGAAATGGATTGATCATGGAGAAGTCTTTAGATTCTTGGGAATCCCTTTTTCTTTCCAGGCCTCTCCTTCTTAACTATGGCAAGCAGTGATTCCTAGAATTGAGAAAAAACTTCATTATTAGATAACCAAGCCCCTTTCATTTGCTGGTAAATTTCAGATTTGCTCTAAAATTCTGGTCGCCACGCATGTCTATTACTCTTCTTATTGAGTCCCCTCTAAAGCCTCCTATTTGAAGACTGAGAAGCTCCTCAGAGATTTTCTGAAGGCTTCTAGTGATGGGCATCAAGGCTTCCATCGTGTTGCCTAGGAGTTTTGTTGCCTCCCTCATGAAGCTGGAGGACTTGGTTTGATCTCTATTCATAGACAAGGCATCACCTTGTGTGCTAAATGGATAATTAGGGCTCTCCAAGGCAATGAAGCTTGGAAAATTCTTGTTCGTCATTGTATTGAGACTGGTACACCTTTAGGGCATCTAACATGGAAAGGCTTGGATTTAGGTACCTTTCTCACTATGAGGGAATCTGTTACAATTCAGGGTACGTTTATTATTAAAAGTATTTGGAAAGCTTGGGAAGCCATTAAGCCCTGGCTCCAATGGGCAAGAGATGATCTTTGTAATGGTCTATCCATTAATCATCAATCTATCTAGTGGTCTCCTATTCCAAGTTCTCAAGACAGGGCCTTGGCTAAATTGCCTTGGATTCATTGAAGTTTTTTTAAATAGGGAGTGTGGGTTTTATCCGACCTCATTCATCAGGTCACCAAGAATTTTCTGTCTTGGCCTGAATTTAAGCTTAAGTTTAAGCTTTCTAATCAGGATTGGGAGACTTTTCAAGCTATTATTGATGCTATTCCTCCTCATATGCTACATAAGATAGTGGTGCAGTCTCTTAAGCCTTGGTGGAAAGATTGGTAATGGTATCTGAATACCCCCTTTCAGAATTATAGGCCCTGTAAAGGTTACCTTTGGCTGTCTCCACATCTTCATATGGTGGATTAGCTCAATCACTGCTAGTAGCTCCAGTCCTCTCATGGAACTTGGCACAAACAGTTCCAATGCATATGGTTAGCAGTGTTGGAACCCAAGTTGACTCATTTCGCTTGGTGCATTCTATACCAAGGCCTTTCGATGGAGGCTTGTCTTGCTCACATGGGCATTCCCAACCCTCATTGTCCTTTCTATGGACAAATTGAGACACTCAAACATCTCTTTTGGTTGGGCTCAGGAAACTTGGAATTAGATCCGTGATTTCTTCAAATTTTTTCGGCCTACTTCCTTTTCTTGGCACATGGTTTTGCTTGGAGATTGGCCTTGTCTCCCACTCAAATATACCCAAATTTGGTATGCTTTTAGGGTGGAAATTCTTTTCAGCATATGGAAGGATAGAAATGTAATGTTATTTTCTCAATGTGTTGCTAATGTTCATTTTTCTCTCTACACTAAAGCTACCATATGTTCTAGTGTTCTTTTACAAATCCATGTGCAAGCTAGTAAAGTTGCACTGGAGGTTGCTCATCTTTAGGAGCTGATGGACCACTGGGGCAATGCCTCTGCACTGTTGCAAGGGTTCCGCTTGACTCTACATCTTCAAGAAGTTGTCGGCGCAATGAATCTACTAGACGTGATTGCGGTGACAGTTGATCTAAGTCTCGTGGTCCCTAGCCTCAAAATTCTAGGGACTTTGTTGCCCATGGAGGATGGTCCTAGCCTTAGAATTTTAGGGACTTTTTGCCAATGGAGGATGGTCCCAGCCTTCCAAGGCACCCTCTGCTTCCTATTCAGGGTATGGGGAGGTTGGTTGCCCTGACACTAACAAGTTTCCTCGTCTCGAGCTTGTCATTTCTCTAGTTCATGCTCAACAAACTATAAAGGAGACCCCTGAAGAAGAAGACGTTCTCACTGGTTGGGAGTTGATTGATGATGTTGCCCTTAGAGATGTGTGGGGAAAACTTGATGATCAGAATCCACCCTCTGTTGACATTGCATTAGCTATTTAGTGGGTGCCTTTTTAACCACCCTCCTCTTTTTTATGAATATTGTACTATTTTTATATTATTAATATAATTTTTAATAGAAAATATTCAATTAAAAAAGGATATTATCTTACTTTTAGTTGTAAATGTATATGCTTTTTACTATAATTCTTAATACACAGATTTAGAATTCTAAATGTATATTCTTTACTATAATTATAATTATTAACGTTGTATCTAAAAGAAAAAACTCGAATCTATAAGCAACTAAATGTATATGCTTTTTACTATAATTCTTAATACACAGATTTAGAATTCTAAATGTATATTCTTTACTATAATTATTAACGTTGTATCTAAAAGAAAAAACTCGAATCTATAAGCAATCACAATCAACGTGGACGGCAGGATTCGAACCTGCGCGGGCAAAGCCCACATGATTTCTAGTCATGCCCGATAACCACTCCGGCACGTCCACATCTGCGTTGAAATTTGCACGAATAAGGTACGTATAGAGTTTATGTACTCAAATATTTTGTCTTCCTTTAGTTATAATTTACGTTACTTGACTTTCAAGTCAGCGCCTGTAGCTCAGTGGATAGAGCGTCTGTTTCCTAAGCAGAAGGTCGTAGGTTCGACCCCTACCTGGCGCGACTTTTTAAATAACACTAGTTTTAACGCATACACGTTATTTGATGCTTTCCAAAATTTATCTAGTTACGTAGTACGTTTTTTTTTTTATAATTCTCCTATGCTTCTTCTCCAATTTTTCTATGAGAATGGCAATCACTCAGAGGAGCGCATATGAGATAAAGAGTAATACTGAAGTGAAAAGGTTTTCACAAAAAATGAGCGCTTAGCTGATTTTAGTGTGGGATGCAAGTTTAGGGCTGAGCAAAAGTTATATCACGCAATAAAGTATAGAGGGTGGTGTAAGATTTTGTGGGTTCACGAAAAATATACATTTTCATAATGTATTATCTATAATAATTAATTAGTGCAATCTATAAACATACAATTAATTTAACTAGTTATGTTGGGGAAATAAATCACTAATTTAGAAAATTAAATGTGATGGACTAGGATATTTATATGTGGGAACTACAATGAAGAATAAAACCTGATACAAAATTGAATTCCACTCAAGTGAATGTTGGAAATGAATGGTCTTTGCCAAATATGTGTCTCAGGTACTAATAGTCTTTAAATTCTCTATGGATTAAATCTACATCAATGTGTCTCAGGGACTAATAGTCTTTAAATTCTCTATGGATTAAATCTGCATCAATGTGTCCCAGGGACTAATAGTCTTTAAATTCTCTATGGATTAAATCTGCATCAATGTGTCTCAGGGACTAATAGTCTTTAAATTCTCTATGGATTAAATCTGCATCAATGTGTCTCAGGCACTAATAGTCTTTAAATTCTCTATGGATTAAATCTGCATCATGTGGGATTGATCTTGCCTTTTGTAGGGATATCCTAATGCATGGAAATGAACTTCGACCTATAGGAATGAACTTGCTAACAATGAACTAATGTGACTTGTTTTTTGTGACCTATGCTCTTTGCTAATTGTTAAGGACTAGTAATATTTAAAAATACTTTTGAGAGATCGTTGAATTGCAAGAGTCATGTTCTCCTAGGTCAACCCCCTTGATTATATCAACTTTACAATCATGGAAATGATCAAAGGCAACACTCTTCAGTCATGCAGATGTCATAGAATGATTGGATGCAAAATTATATTCCTTTTAGTGCTCCAAAGTTAAGTGTTCCTAAAATGGTGCTCCTTGTAATGCATAGGATTTTCAATGAATAATCAATGATGAACGAATGCATATCTAATGCCTTTAAATACCAAGATAGCAATTAATAACACAAACATGTAGAAAGTCAGCTCATAATGACTAGTGTAATACATGAGAGTTAGTAAATATTTAGATTTTGGATTTTTAAATTTTGGGTCAATCTTGTGTGGTACAGGATTGATCCCACACGTCATTAGATTGACTAGGATAGAAAAATGTTAATTTTGGAATGGGGAATGAATGTATGGGAATGAGTGCACCAATAGTTGTAACTAATGGCAAATGTATGGAAATACTTTTGGGAGATTGTTAAATTGCAAGGGTCATGGTCCCTTGGTCGAAACCCTTGATTAGATCGAAGACAACACTCTTCAGTCATGCAAATGTCCTAGAATGATTGGATACAAAATTAGATTCATTTTAGTGCTCCAAAGTGAAGTGTTCCTAGAATAATGTTGCTTATAATGCATAATATTTTCAATGAATAATCAATGATGAATGAATGCACATTGAATGCCTTTAAATACTAAGATAGCAATTAATAGCACAAACATGTAGAAAGTCAACTAATAACAATTATTGGAATAGACGAGAGTTAGAAAATCTTTTAAATTTGGATTTTTAACTTTTGGGTCAATTTCGTGCGGTGTGAGATTAATCCCACACATCCCTAGATTGACCCAGATAGAAAATGCTAATTTGGGAATGGGGAATGAATGTATGGGGGTGAGTGTAAGGGTAGGTGTAATTAATGGAAAATGTATAGAAATACTTTTGGGAGATCATTGAATTGCAAATATCATGTTCTCCTAGGTCAACCCCATTGACTAGACTAGCTTTATGATCATGGAAATGATCAAAGACAATACTCTTTAGTCATGCAAATCTCCTAGAGTGGTTGGATGCAAAGGTATATTCCTTTTAGTGCTCCAAAGTGAAGTGTTCCTAGAATGATGCTCCTTGTAATGCATATAATTTTCAATGAATAATCAACGATGAATGAATGTGCATTTAATGCCTTTAAATACCAAGATAGCAATTAATAACACAAGCATGTAGAAAGTTAGCTGATAACGGCTAGTGGAATAGATGAGAGCCGACAAATATTTGAAATATAGTTTTTTAACTTTTGGGTCAATTCTGTGTGGTGCATGATTGATCCCAGACTTGCTAGATTGACCAAGATAGAAAAATGCTAATTTCGGAATGAGAAATGAATGTATGGGATTGAGTGGAAGGGTAGGTGTAATTAATGGCAAATGTATGGAATGTGTAGATAGGGTCAAATATGTGTAAACGAGGAGGGGTAATGGATTAGTGAATAAGCCCAACTTTGCATAAGAGTGCACCATTTGTCAAAATGTAACTGTGGTAAGCCATTCCATCAAAATGGGTCCAATACTAAATGGGAATTGGCATGGGTATACAAATTTCATCATTACAATAGGATAAACCTTAAATTTTAAAAAATGTCTATTAAAAAATACATGTATTGAAACAAATATAATAAATTGTATATATTATAAAGATAATTTATAAAATTAAAAGTAAATAAATAAATGATTACTCAAATAAATCAATGAATGAATCTTTCTTTAAAAATGTGTTTATTAAAAATATGACATTTATTGAAACAAATATGATAAATTGAATATTTAGAAATAATATTTATAATAATGAAAAATAAATGAAAAGATATTACTCAAATAAATAAATATATAATGAATTGAAACAAATTAGTACTTTGTGACTATACGAGTGAATACCAAGTAATTCAAAGAGATGACATCACTTTGAATAAATAAATAAACATCATAAGAATGTAGAGTTTCTCCAATGAATGGAAAAGAATGTAAGATAGAAGGTAGAAAATCATCTCTCTATCAAATATGTGGAAGCAAGAATAAGGGCATCCCAAGAAAGTATGCAAGACAATCATTACATTATTTGTTTTTATTATAGAAATATGCTCTAGATAGCATATGAATGTTGATATAAATATTCATGTTTATTTTAAGAGGTAAAAATTACTTACTTTGTAATCTCCACAATCTCCACCATATGTTTTTGCACTCATTTTGGTGTCCACTCCTCTAGTGTGGTTTTAGAAGCATTTCACTTAATTCCACCCTTTCCCTAAATACAAAAGGACAATGCAAGCACTTTCAATCTCAATAAACCTCTTCTCTACCATCCACATAAATTTGGAATCTTGAATATGCAAAGAAATAGGTTCTAGTTAGGCACTAGTGTCCACAGTTAAATTTCACAATGTGATTTTACCCACATCTTTGTGCCTTAAACCTTAATACATTTTATATGATAACTTCCCTAAAAACTTTTAGGTTCATTTTAAAACTCTTTTCCCTTCCAAATCACTCATTCTACATTATTAAGAAAACTTAGAAAATAATAGGGGCGAATTGCAAAGACTCCAATAGAGAAGCAAGGAAACAAGTTGAAGACTAAAGATGTAAGAATTGTGAAGCCCATTTGAGCAATCTAATGATGGATATTTTATGATTTTCCTTCCCTTCTTTTATTTCTCCCATCTATTTCTCCATTCCCTCAGTAGAAATCCAATAGAAGCCAATTTCCCTCACCATAGACAAACTTCAAATTTGAAACCCATCCTTGTTGTCTATCCTCCCTAGCAAATTAGAACTCTTCCCATCCTTCTCCCCTCTCTTGCAAACTACTTTGCAATTATTTTGTCCCATGTCGTCTCTGTTACTTCACACATCACCTGTTTATAGTTTTTTGCCTTATGTTTTTTCATATTGTGATCACCATGTTCTTCATGCACCACCAACACTTCCACTAGGTTTGCACACATTTCAAATATTTCTAATCTAGTGCTTTGTGGAAGTTGAAACATTACCAACAAACGATTGACTGAGGCAATCCCCTATACACCACATCCTTTTCCTCTTATCCCCACACTTAGCTTAAATTATCTCATTGTTAAGAATAGTCCGTATTCTACCAATAGGAATAGAACCTCGAGATCAAGGCAAGAATTCCTTGAACATTGTGGAGGTTGTGGAGGAAAAGAGACTATCACCCCTTTAGGGAAGTTGTGCTCACTGGCACTATTGTAATTCCCTCCTGACACTACTACAGTGCCCATTGCAAGTAGTAACAACCCCTAGCACAACTACAATGCCCAAATCTAGAAAGTTTTTGATTTAGGCCCAAATGTACACTGAACATAATTCCAGCCTTAGTCCATTTCTAGCTTCAAATTCATTAATTCATGTGCATATGTTATGTGTTTGATTTTATTTCCTATAACATCTCCATTTATGGTTTTCCATTTCCCAAGTCATGTATTATTTGTTATAGATCATATCAACACATGTTTATGTTATGTAATGCTTATAACTTGATTTAGATAGAAATAATAGTTATCTCCTACATACATTATAGACTTAGGGGTAGTCTAAAACTATCTTTTATTTAGTGAACTTGAAACTCCTACCCACCTATTTCTAATTTTGAGTAAATAAATAGCAACCTAAATCTTTCTTTTTCCTTTCAAAATCAAGTAAAAAACAATAGTCTATGACTGACTCATTCTCTTATTTGGTTAATCTAGTGTTCACATTATTCTATCTACTCTTCTTGATAACTTCCCTAGTGTTCATAACACTTCCTTTTCTATTCCCTACACCTAAAGTACCCTCCCTATTATCCCTCTTTCTCTTCCAAATCTTCATAGCACTTCTTAAACCCTTCACAAGTCTACTTCTCCTTATCCTAACACCTAATATAACCTTCCCTACACCCTTGTTTCCCTTTTCCCTCTTCATGACACCTATTTAAACTTTCCCAACACTCCTCTTACTAATCCCAACACCTTTCTCTCTACCACCTTTCCCTTACCTTCCTACATTCACAACACCCATTTAACTTTTTGCAAGATACATTTTATTGGTCCCAACACCCAGATTAATCTTCCCTATCCCCTTCTTTCCTTTTTGATCCTTCCCAATTCCTCTCTACCTCTTTCCCACACATCATCTAAGTTTACCAACACACTATAATATATTCTCTTCTATACCATTCTTTCCTTTTCAATCCTTCACAACTCTCTAACTCTTTCCCACAACTCATCCAAATTTCCCAACACCTAGTATATCCTTCCTAACATCCTCTTTCTCCTCTCCCTTGCCAAATTTTCCCTCCAACCCACCCTTGAATGATCTTTACCCTATCCCATGCCTTCTCCCCTTTCTTCTACCCCCTTTATGCCAACTTTCTTGACCCTCACTTTTATCTCACCTCTTTCCTACTTGCTCTCATGTACTTGATCATGTTCTTACCTTCTTAAATAAAGCTTTATTTGTTTCTTCCTCTCATATTGGATCTTTTATTTCCTCCTCTCCTTCTCTTTCCCATGCCACTTCTCCACCCTGTTCTTCTTTAGTTCCTTCTAACTTTGAAAGGCTTGTAATAATGCTTTATTTGAGAATGGCAATGTGTATGCTTCTTTTGCTACTTGCTCTTCTCATTCTTACAACAGTACTACACCTATAATATATAATGATTTTATTCTTTTGTCCACTTATTTCTCTTATCCTACTACATGTTTCAACTCTATGGAGTCATCTTTAGATGGTGAGACCTTCTCTTCTCTTCTCCATACCCTTGATGCAACTCTCCATAAAGTTTTTGAAACCTATTTCCCCCCTAAAGGTTCATATATTGATGACTTGTCTATTGATACCCTTAGTGAGTCTTTCCATGATAAGGATGAGGTTTGCGTGCCTTTTGATGACTATATCTTCCATAAACCTCCTTGACATGTTAATTCATATTCTACTAAATATTCTTCCTTTACCCCTTCTCAAACATCTTCCTTTTGAGAATAAGGTTATCTATTATGATGAATGTTAACAAGAAGCCATTATAGAACATGTATTAGATGTCACATTAAATGAAATTCATTTTCCTCTTATTCGTACTCCTTTGAAATTCTATTGTACTTCGATTAATTCTCTCCTTTGATGCCTTTAGTGATCCTCCTATTAATAATGAATGTAATGATCCTAATGATTATTATTTTCTATTTAATCCTCCTCTTTCTTCTACTTCTCACCATGTTTTACCTTTTGCCTATGTTTCTAAGACTTATCTCCCTTCTATAGATAACATTAGGCTTGAAGACACTACGACATGTGATATAGTGACTATACACTTTTTCTAATATTCCATTAGAGGACTTACATGATGATATGCGCATTGATACTTCTTAAGATATACTTTGTTGGAATAGGTGTGTCATATGCCTTACAAGTCCAATGTTTGAAATTAATTATCTAATATTGCTTTTATTTATTATTTGTGAGCCCACATGGAAAAGGGTGTCCCACTCATGACTTGGCCATTATGCCATGTGTATGCCTTATTATGATGTGAATGATGATGTTTAAGAGAATATCTTGTCATGAAGGATGTGTAAGAGCATCTATGACAAAGATAGTGGTGTAAGAGATATTAAGACACATAATAGCATGATTGTAGGGGAGTTACATTGTTGACTAGGAATCTTGACCAACCTTATGACACATGTTATGACATGTCATATAGCATCTTTTGAGGAAGATTATGGAGCCAAAATAGAGTGCCTCCAATTTGGTGAGTGGATTATTATGGAATTATTGAGCATTATGACAATGTAAGAGCATCTACTATTATTAGCATGTTAACTCATCATGGAGGGAGGTGTTGGAATTTAGCCCCTAGATTTGGGTGCCATATTTAGGTCATGGTATTGGCCCATGGTTTTTGATTTACCACATATGGTTTCTTATATTGAATCTTCTTTATATTGGGTGCTTAGATTGGATCCAAATATGGGTTGTATGATTGACTTGTAGGTATTGTTATGCTAATGAAATTGCTCCAAAATTCTAATGTTGATGATGGTTATGTAAAGGCTAGCATAAGATTTGTATTATAAACTCTTAGTTGTTGAATAATACAATTGGTTTTGCTTTGGAGTGTGTGCTTTTTCTCCTAAAAGGGTTTTCCCTGTGTAAATCATCTTGTTATGGTATAATCTCTGTGTATTATTTTCTGTAACTATAATAATAATTGTTTGTGCATATACCTCCCCTCAAAGTTTATCCTACACCATTTCTTCTTTTCATACTTATTTTACTACTCCTTCTTCCCATGCATCTGATCCATTGCCTCTAGATATACACCCACTTCATTATGCTTATAGCAATGCTATCCCATCTAATCCAACTTTTTTCACTTCCCTTTCTACATCTTCCCTTCCACAAGAACCCTTGTTAACCCCCTCTTATGAGTTACCACCTCCTTTTTCCCCTCCTAATGTTACACCCCCTCACCCATATGCTACTTTCTATCCTCCTCTTCCAAATACTAAGCCTCTTTATTTATGTAATATTTACTCTCCTTCTACTCTTGATTGGGCTTATATATATACTAAACTTAAGGATCTAGATGTTCAATTAGATGCTCTTACTCTTCCTCCTACTTCTCATTGCATACTTTTATGGTTGTTTTATCTTCTTTCTTCTATTCAATTCTTATGTATCCCTCTTGTAATGACATGGGGACTATATTTTTTGATAAATATAATGGCCAGAAAGATCCTATTTGGCATTCAAGACAATTATATACTCTTTGCTTAATTGTTACTCACAACGATCTTGTCTTCACTAATCATTAAATTCATTCCTATCACTTTGACAAATAATGCTATAAATTGGTTCTACACTCTACCTCCCAGTTCCTTACACTCCATTATTCTTGTGGATGCATTCACTATCCATTTCCAATACAATATAGATCCTAAATTTGTTTTTATTCAATTAGCACACTACAAAAAGATCATAGTGAAAGTGTAAAGGACTATACTTCTCACTTATTTTCTTTATTTGTTCACATGAAATTCCATCCTCCTAATCTCTAATCTAACCTATTTTTATAAATAATCTCTTACTTCATATTTAAGAGAAAATACCTATTTGCCAACAAGATTCTCTTTCTAATTTATCTTCATTGGCCCTTAAGGTTGAACAATTACTTGCATATATTGGTAGCACTTCTCCTTCTACACCTACTGCAAACCTTTTCTAAGAACTTTTCCTTCTATATTGCAAGAAAAACAAGTAGAAATATTTTTTACATTCTTTATTTAATCCTCCTAAGTAGATGTTTCCACTTCTCTTGGAGGCTAAGTTTTAAATCACTCTTCCACATCTTGCATTCAAAAAATGTCCTACACATGGTTGTGCACTTCTTAATTCTTGTTCATATTATAGGATATTAGGCAATTCTACTAACCAATGCAAGGATTTAAAGAATCAAATATAAGATCTTATTGATGAAGGTACCGTCCTTGTTTCTCCTTATGAGATCCCTTCAACTTCTTCTCATGATAACAATATTGATTGGATAAACGAACCTAGCACAATAAATGACGTATCATTCAACAATCATATACATGATGTTGACCATGATCATCATTCTTATAATGAACATGTCACTTTTGTTCCTCCTTCTATGTGTATTGCAGTTGTGGAGCTTGTCCCTTTGACTATCCTTCATGTAAGACCATTTCCAGTGTTCCTCCTTTATCTTCTCTCTTCACTAAAATCTATCTTGAACCCTCTTAGAATTTTACTTCATATGAATCTCCTTGTATGACACAATCAATAAATCTCTTCTCACAAGGTTTTGTGCATGTTGATATATTAGACAGTGACTATTGCAGTTCATTTGTGGGATAATTCTACCTTGACTTCAGTGCACTTCATCTACTCCTCTCTTGCTATACTATGGATTGTTCTATATGTTCTCTACTCTTTTATTTGTACAAAATTTCCTCTATGTGAATCTCCTCTTCCTATGATTGCTTTATGTATTTGGATTCTTCTATTTGGTCATCCTTGTTCATGAGATATCTCCCTTGTGTTTTCCTTATTCGTACCTATGGATGATGCAAAGTACTAAGGACTATCCTAGCTTTTTCATGTTGACCCATATATTTCATGTTTGGATTATGTGTCCACCTTGTAATTTTCCAACATTCATTTTTTTATGATTTTTATTATTAATTATGTGCGTACATGGAGATTGGAATCCCACTTTGTAATTTGTAATCAACAAGTTGTAAGTAGCACTTAGTGTCATGGAAGTCATAAATGTGACTTTGACACTTGTAATGTGTGAAAAGATGTTACTTTGGGTAATAGAGCATGAAAAGTGGAATTAGGTGTAGACTAGAAAATTAAGGAGGTTGTTTGGTTGACACATGAGATCATCTTACTTTAAAGTGGATACATCTACGGTTTTATGCTTAATTTGGGAAATAAATTTACCAATGGTCTTAGCACATGGTATTAGGAACTGCCCTTAGCTTTCGTTATTGGACTTTCCTATATATTATATGCATGCGTTGGTGGTTAAAGAGAGGGGCACATTTGTAGGGTTATGCTACTAATTTTTTGTCAGAAATGACTTCTTGTTGCTCATGGATATGATATTACAATGTGGCCATGGATGTATGGATAAGATGCTACTAGTTTTCCATATGATGGAGATCATGTGTTAGAGGCATGTTTTGTGGGTAGATTGATTCCATGAAGCCAGTGGTTTATGATATCCTTGTACTTGTGATAAAGCATTGATACTATGTGATTTTATTGTTATTGAATAATATATTGAGCGTGCTTTAGAGGTTAGGTTTTTTGAAAAAGGTTTCCCAAGATATATCTTGTGTTGTGCATTTTTATCTTCTATTAGTTTTAGATCTATAGCTTTTTGCATTAATTCTCTCATGTGATTATGCAGGTATTATTTAATTTCCATTCACTTGGTATTATAGCTTTATTTTGAGTTTTTGATACTAGTGATGACATGGGAATAGATCCTTTCATTAGTATTAGATCCATGGTTTTGAATATAGGAGGGTTGTCTCCTTGTGGTATTAGTTTGCATTTGAGTAGAAGCTTTGTATAATCGATCTTTCTTTTTAGGCACAAAGAATGGGAACACAACAATATGGAGATAAAGATTTTGGTCTTGGAGAATTTGGTTACATGCATGCAAGCTATGGTGTTGGTCTATTGATGACCTTGAAGCTCCTGTAATAGCTCCTTTATTTTTTGTGCAAAGGTTGTGGAATTAGTGATGTGGTGACTTGGAGCTCTTAGACAACCCTTGGATACATGGTGTGGATTCATGTTTTTGGATCTATTAGTTGTATATTTGAGATAGTTCATCATATGGAATGTTAATATGGTTTTTTTCAAATTTAGGTGTTTCATGTCTATCAATAAATTCATATTTACATGTATGGTTTTGTAGATTTTATGATTAATCAAAAACTGTGGTTTGTAGATTTGTGGAAGACTATTATTTAGAGGGTTTTCTAGATGAAGATAGTTTAAGATTTGTTGTGGTTTGTTAGTAGGTTTTTGAATGAGCTAAAGTTCCAAGTTGTAAATTATTTGTAGTATACTAGATTTGAGGATTTTGCAATCTAATGTTTGTGTCATGGGAAGAATCTGCATGTTACTCCATGTAAAGTGCTTTTCTCAAGGGATGCCTCAAGTTATCACTATGACGATATCTTAGAGGGCATGGAAATTATAATTTTCTCTTTGAAAGTAAGAAGACTATAAGTAGCCATGGTAGGTCCTCAAGATATTACCCTCACAATACTTTGGGAAAGGAGAAAAATGTTCCCAAAGGTCATCTCAAGCCATTGACCCCTCAGAGTGTGGAGAGTCAAAGTTGGTGCTAAAGTTTTTCCTCAAGATGCCACTACCACGACACCTTAGAGGGAAAGGACACTAAATGATATAGATAAAGGAGATGATATATTAGTATGGAGAGACCTCTTGGAGAGTTTTTGGTTGCATATTTGGATTCCTCTTTAAAAATATGTATTATTTAAAAAAAGAACTAATTTTGAGTCTATATGAGAAAGTTATGAGTCTCAAAATTTTTAAAGTGAGATGTCTAAGTCAAGTGTCACCTAGGAAACAACTTTATGTTTGGGAATACTGTAGAGGAAAACTAATGTGTTGTAGACTTAACATAATTCAGGGGTAAATCTATCTGAACAGTCCACTTGACATTGTACTCCCACATTAAATTATCAACCAAGGAGCGTAAGCTTATGATGGCACTGCACTGTATGTGCCTTCAGGGCTCATATTCTCCTAAACTATCTTATCCAAATCTACTCAGATTATTTTACTTTGCTAGAATTCACAGAAATGCAAGAACATTAAATAAACAGTTATAGAATCTAGTGGCTACGGGTACCTTCAGCATAAGTTGTAGATAACTGCTGGTAATAGGAAATTACAGAACCAATCCAAAAGATTCAAAATGATGATAAAACTAATGCTAACCTCTGGAGGACTTAAAATAGACAATATATATTTGTTCATGAACCACAACTACTGTAATTAACAATCAAAGTATTTTAATTAACTCACAATGCATTTATAAACTGATGGAAAATAGCTTCAACAAGAATGCATAAATGAGTAAGAAAATAAATGAAGTGAAGATCAGTACCTTGAGTGGTCAGCTTAGGGGACTGACTCACTTAGCTGAAAATCAATCTAATTCAGATACTCACGCATCCACATAACACATAGTTCCATTCATTTCATATCATAAACATAATCTCTTTTAGATTGTATTCGATAATGGCATTTTTAACAAAACATGTCTGGAACTTCTATTATTGAATAGAAATAACAACTAAGTAACTAGATAACGAAATAACTAACTTGACATCGAGCTCATCCCTCTTAACTTTATACAAAAATGGGAGTCTTATGCAACTACCAACTAACTACAATCATTAATCCATTCCTAGATATTAGGATACACGGTTAAGATTGATTTATTAATTCTAACTGAACAGAGGAAGGATAATCCTATTCAAATAAGAATTCTTATACGTCTCGTATGAAGAACACACAAGCTGCGTTTGAAACAATCTACTTCTTCTACATTTACTTCTTTCCATGATGGTTCACGTTCATCCTCCAGCTGCCTGTACTTTTGGCAGCTGGACTTCGACTTCCTTTAATTCTCATGTTCTGCAACTCACTGTAAATTCTCCTTTCCTTGATGCCATGTGCTTGCTGCTGCATAGGGGTTAATCCAAAAAACATACACACACAAATAACCTTCATAATTAAACCATAGAATTTCATCTATATTGCATGCATGCTCATGTTTAAATCATTCAATTGATAAATGCCATCATCATATTCCATATTAACAACATAGATTCAAAGTCTTGCAAAGTATATAAAAAGACAACATATCATGATGGTGATGTTTGAAAAGTATCTGGAAGATCATATGGAAAAGGTCTGTAAGCATATAAAAACAACATAAAAAGAGGCCAATCTTTAAACCCATCATTCCCCCCAACTATCCTTTTTCTTGTCCTCAAGCAAAATCATTGAATTAAACATCTAGGGGAAAAGATTGTAGTGCAAGGTAATTTGCCTAAGGTCCATTACTTCTCTAACTCCCTCCCCCTACTTAAGATAGAAACCATTATAACATGCAAGCCTATCCATCTTGACTGTTTCTGCATTCCTACATTCATCATTCTTTTCTCCTGTCCAGTGTGGTACTGGTTAGAGGAGAATAGGAGGATGATATGTAAGTGGCAACCATCCCACTCCTGTTTGTTCTAAAATCTAGATGTACTTGCGTAATCTTTCAAACATGCTCATAAAATTATGGAAAGAGTGAGGCTCCTTCCTTTGCAATGCTGGGGTTAGACTATTCCATAGCTTTGTACATACGTTAGGCAATTTTGAAGCATAGGTACTGCTAACTATTGTATTCTTCTGTGATCTTGAAGTCTCAAATCCATAACTATTTTTCTTGGACCCTTGTGTGAGAGGAGTGTCAACCATTGAGTAAGGATTACATCAGGATTCATTGCTTCTTTTCTGATATGGAGTGTCATTGTTTTCTCTTGTTCTTCATATTTGTCCATTAATTCACCTCTGAGATGCTCATTCTTGAAATATGATGACAATGCTCTAACCTGCAAATCCCCAACATAAATTGAGGGGTTCCATTATGTATCCTTTGCCATTAGATAGTTGTGTAAACAATACTCTCACATTTGATCTTGCTCCTCCAGGCTGACTTCTTTAAAATAGTTGAGAAAAATATGCCTTGAATGTAAATAAGGTTGATCATTTATGAACCTATTGTACTGAAAACTAAGAAATTTTTCCTTTAGAAACAATGCATACACCCTAGGTGGAGGTCTACACTCAATGATTTGAATGGCTCTATCTATTACCTTTGTCAATTTACCTTCCAACCTTTTAAAATCCAAATTCTTACCTTCCAATGATGCATTGAGAGTTTGTTTTTCTTTCTCCCAGTTTTCTCTTTCTTGTTTGGATTTGTGAGTAAGTTCAGTAATTCAAAACCCAAAGACAAAGTGGTGTGATACATTGGAGACCTAGAAACATGAGGTTGTGGATTTAATGCTTCATTTTCTTCAGTTTTTGTTTTACTCACAACCATCTGTGCTAACAGATCCAAGTTGGTTCCATGGCCGTAGGTTTGAATTCTCTCCCCCAACTCCTGTATTCTCTTCTCCTTTTATTTGTCCTTCTCCTCATATCCTTTCACCTGCTCCTCCAATTGCTTTATCATGTCAAGAGCTTAAAATGAAGGTAGAACTACTGCAATAAACTTTAAAATTTTGTGTATGCAAAGTTGAAATTAAGATTAATCTGTAATAATTAATGAACAAGTGCTTATGCACTTTCAAACCAATGTAGAAGAGAAGAGAAGAGAAGAGAAAAACTTGCACAGTATTTATGTGGAGAAACCCTTTCAGGAAAAAACTCCACACTCAAAGATGTTTCCTGCTTGTATTAAATCTCTTTGGAAAATATTACATTCAATACTAAAATTTCTCTAAGTCCTTGACGCACTTCAAAAGCTTCTTCAATCTTCAAACTTGTAAAAAAATTCAAAAAAGCTTCTTGCTTTTTTCTTCTAAAGCTTCTTCAATAAAAAAGCTTCTTGCTTTTTTATTCTAAGTCTTTTACAAAAAACTTCTTGCTTTTATCTTCTAAGTCTTTTTCCTCAAAACAACTCTCTGGAAAATGTATGGGGTTTTCAATTAAATCAAAAACCCTCTTTTAATTCAAAAGCTTCTTAATTCAAAAGCTTGAAACTCAAATTATAATAAATTACAATTGATAACATAGCTTCCAAAGCTCATGTAAAAATCAAGCTCACTTAAATTAAGAAGACTAAACTCAAACAAAGTCCAAACTTTGAGTTAACTTCCCATTCATAATGTGTGCACACAAGTATGCCAAAATTAGCTTTGTCAACATCAAACATATTTCCAAATAAAAGCAACAACTAAAAGTCCCAAGATTGGGTTCTCATGTTAGCACAATCTATTTTAGTCAACTGAAGTGATCAACACACACCAATTCTCATGCAACAACTTACACAATTGATGTCCCCAATGTTATTTTGAATTACATTGTTCTGTACATGCAAGTGACATGCAAACACCGGATCCAACATGCAACTGATACCCATTACCTGAAACACTGAGATGTACCATCCTGCAACTTTCAGGAGTTGGAGTGTCCTGCAAGTAATATCTTAAAACTGACATGCAAGTATTTTCAACAACATGCAACTGATACCCATTTCCTAAATCACTAAGATGTACCATCCTGCAAGTTTCTGGAGTTGGAGTGTTCTGCAAGTAATCTCACAAAACTGACATGTGACTACATGCAAGGTCATATAACTGACATGCAAGAACATGCAAGGTCATACAAATCCATAGGATTGACATGCAACAACATGCAAGCACATGCATGTGAAATGCAACAACATGCAACAACATGCAAAGTCATACAAGTCCATAGGAGTGACATGCAACAACATGCAAGCACATGCAAGTGACATGCAACAACATGCAAGCACATGCAAGTGACATGTAACAACATGCAAGTAACATGCAACAACATGCAAGTACATGCAAGCAATATCCAAATCATGCATCTCTAACACTGTAGTTAACTCCAACATTATATCCATGCAAGGTGTCTTAACATTATCCACTCATGTACATAAAAAAACACAACTCCAAGTCTAAATATAAGTCCCCATCAAAATGGGGCACCCAAATTTAACTCCCACTTACTAGGAGTTATCAAACTCTCAAAATAAACTTAGGAGAAGTCAACAAAGTCTTCATGGCCCCCGCTCTAAAAATAGATGCCCAAGTTTGAACTTATCAATTAGGAATTGATTGCAAAAGTCAAAGTGATATAATTAATAAATAATTAATCTCTCAAAGTCTTTATGTGTTGGGGAACACATTCCAAAAACTTTGGAGACACATAAATTGGTTAGAATTGCAAGTTAATGGCAACTTATCCCAACATTCTCCCACTTAACATTATACATTGCAATAACTCTAAATGATATAATCAAACTTTAAATCACAGGGAAAAACATCCCTAGCCATCAATGTACCATTGATTCTTCAACATGCTTTTGTGCTCCAACAAGATACCTACAAAAGCAACCATGATAACCATCATCTCAAACAAGAACTCCTCACATCATGTCACCCATGATAAGTAAGAAACAAGCCAAGGTGAAACATATCTACTGTCACTGAAACCTACACCAATCTCAACATGAACACAAGCATCAAATCATATGATAACATAAGACTCTGAGTGTCTGCCATACTCATACCAAATGGAAAAGCAACCACAACAAGTTTCTAGCTCATCCAAAATATCCATACCTCAAAACCAGGGTAAACAAAACCATCATAGGTAGAACTCCATGCCATCAACATACCAACCCAAAACTACAATCAAGTCCTTGTAAAACAATCCTGATAATCATCCATCCTCTCATCTCAATGCAACATACCAATGTACAAATGACCAAAGACAAGGCCAACAAACAAAATCTGTAATAACACTGAACGAATCTATGGATATTGACAGTCCACATCCAAGTCTTCAATGCAACCAATGGGTAAAGACAACCCATTAAACCTGCACAACTCGTAGATCCAAATAGTGAAACATGCAAAATCATCTTCACATCAATAACCTGCAAACTGAGATAACTAAGAAGATATCGTGACAATAAAGAGCATATAGATCCAAGAACTCCCACTGCATGGGTAATGTCAAATTTGAAAATAAGATCAAGGCATTTACAAATCCTCCTATAGCACTTCTCTTAGAGGATGTGGCTAACTCCTCTACCATATAGTGTCAAAACATATAATGATATGCATAAAACATCTCTCTTTACCAATCTCTGAATAACTCTCCCAACTCCTCTTAACCAATGAAGAAAGAGATCAAGGAGTTACAAATTATTGTTAACAACAATAACACTTGACTCCAATGCAAACCTCAACTCCATAAACATGAGAACCTTCAAGAAGAAGAAAATATACTAGGAAAAAAAGAAACTGAAAAATCATACCATGTCTTTATACCACACTAACCTGTGCCAAACTGTGTAAAGTAAGATCTCTTTCAACACTCCCAAGCTGAAAAGGTATCAACATCTAACATCCAAATTATGATTAAAACATGGCAGCAATAGATGTTAACCTCTCACTGAAAGTAGATTAAACTAACCAAACATTCCCACAACAAAGGGAATAAGCCCAAAAACCACAAACCATTTATGTACCTCTCCAAAACAAATCCTCAGAACTAGTTCCATAACTCAAGATCAAATATAATGAGAACAATAGAAATCCATAAACCCATGCATCTACTTCTCAACAATCCTTTTCAAGACTAGCGTAAAAGAGAAGACAAGATACATATAAAGAATGCATCTAATAATCAGGTGGGTAACACCTATTAGATCATTTACCTGCCGAGTAGACCAAGAGTGGGATACAAGATTGTCCTTGCATATAACACCAAGCAATAAAGGCTTATAATAAAGACAACCTTCTCATAAGGTCTATAATGAACTCACGTCCATTTCCAAGTGTAGGCTTCTCAGTCTTTTTGTTGACATCTCATAATGAGAAATATTTCCAACACATATCTCTAAGTACAAGAGATATCAAGCCTCACCCAAGTCTCTCTAGTATCCATAAGTTTTCAACAGTCAATCCATGCCAACTTCAAATGCAATCTGCACAATCATGAAGCTCCAAGCAAATGATTAATCCTTCAGAACCAAAGAGAACTAACCAAACTATTGTCAAAGTTCCAACTATAGAATCAGGAATGTATCAAGACATCATGATCTAACATCTTCTCAAGAAGAAGATCATATGCTCCAATGAACATATCTTGCTCCCAAGAGGACATGTATTATGCCAAAAACTCTAACTCATGATCAAGAGTGCATCAGACATAATACGATACATCCTTTAAACCAAGGATCATATATCAAAAACTGATAAGTTATAAACTCAACACCTCACCAAAAACTCCAAGAGTCCTCCATGGAAAACCAAGATGTCAACACCTCTTCAAAAAACATGAAGATCTAGCATCCTTTGTCAATAGAACTAAAAATGTCAAATAACCCTTACTGCAAACTAAAGGCATAATCCAAGAGCTTCTTATGACACCAACAACCATTGCAAAAGATCATCCATCTTTTAATCAAAGATTTTGTATGGCTCACAACACTGCAACAACAACAGTTTAGAACCAATATTTTTAAACAAAGAAGATGGAACACATTATGTAATTGCACAAAACTCCCATTGAAAGTGATACCAAGTTATGCATGGTATCATGATCAAAATTATTACCAAAAACTCAACTGAAAATGAAAAAAGCTTCTTATGCAACATAGCTTTATTGCTATAGATTCCAATGAATAACTAAATCAGGTACTCCAAACTACCCTTTTGTCTCAACACAAAAAATACCAATGTAATTAAGGTGACCAAGAAGAGGCCTACCAAATAGAACCCATATCAGCTTATTCACAAGATCTACACACAAGTAATATCTCATAGGAGAAAAACATGCTTAGTGCTCCAACCTTCAATAATTGAAAAAATAGATTCAACCCCACATCGGTAACATGTAAAACAAATGTAACCAGGTATAACATGTAGATTTCCAAGACTCAAACACCAGAATCAACTCTAAATCTGATTTGCCAAATAAATCCACATAGGAGAAACCATAGATCATAGGAACCCAACAAGCAGCCTTGCAAATCTAAAATCGTTTCCATCCAGAAAGTGTCTGAACACAATTTTCCACAAATCTACAAACCACAGATTTTGATTAACATGTAAAACTTGTAAAACCATATCTTTGTAAATCTGAAACCATTTAAACATCCAAACATTCACACCAATGAACACCATCAAATATGTCATCTAAAATAATGGAATATCACACATCTCCAAACCCACAATCTTTTGAAAGAGAAAAATTGTGAAAACCTACATATTCAAAATATCATGAATATGAGAAAGGAGAATCTAGGTTGTTTAGGAGTGTCCATATCATAAAAATACCAACTCCACAACCTCCATACAACTAGTGATAAATCATCCAGTGCTTTCATGTAACCATGGACTGAAACCATGAACCCAACATAAGCACTCCAAACTGTAGTCCAAGAAATGAGTGTTTTTCTATGTGATTAAGGTACCAGAAGTAACCATCCAACACAAACACCCTTTCACTGCACATGACCACAAGGTAAAGGAATAAAACCACCAATCAAGAGAATATACACATATTGTCAAAATGGAGCTCCAAATCACTATCACAAGATCAACTCCATAAAGATCCATAACCTTAAGCATCAAGAGCCCAACAAAGATTATTTTGACAATATCCATCTGAGAGAAAAAATTCAATGGCTTCCAATCTCACAGATCTGTAAAACCTACAAAACAAAGCTCCCATTGCAGCCAAAAAACCTTCAACACTTTAAGAGAAAGGCATCCCTCACTCTACACAATTGTTAGCTTTGATACCAAATGTTGAGAATGAAGGTAGAACTACTGCTATGAACTTTAAAATTTTGTGTATGCAAAGCTGAAATTAAGATTAATCTGTAATAATTAATGAACAAGTGCTTGTGCACTTTCAAACCAATGTAGAAGAGAAGAGAAGAGAAGAGAAGAGAAGAGAAAAGCTAAGCTTGCATAGTATTTACGTGGAGAAACCCTTTTGGGAAAAAACTCCACACTCAAAGATGTTTCCTGCTTGTATTAAATCTCTTTAGAAAAGATTACATTCAATATTAAAATTTCTCTAAGTCCTTGATGCACTTCAAAAGCTTCTTTAATCTTCAAACATGTAAAAAACTTCAAAAAAGCTTCTTCCTTTTTTCTTCAAAAGCTTCTTCAATAAAAAAGCTTCTTGCTTTTTGATTCTAAGTCTTTTACAAAAAATTTCTTGCTTTTATCTTCTAAGTCTTTTTCCTCAAAACAACTCTCTAGAAAATGTATGGGGTTTTCAATTAAATCAAAAACCCTCTTTTAATTCAAAAGCTTCTTAATTCAAAAGCTTGAAACTCAAATTATAATAAATTACAATTGATAACATAGCTTCCAAAGCTCATGCAAAAATCAAGCTCACTTAAATTGAGAAGACTGAACTCAAACAAAGTCTAAACTTTGAGTTAACTGCCCCTTCATGATGTGTGCACACAAGTATGCCAAAATTAGCTTTGTCAACATCAAACATATTTCCAAATAAAAGCAACAACTGAAAGTCCCAAGATTGGGTGCTCAAGTTAGCTCAATCTATTTCAGTAAACTGAAGTGATCAACACACACCAATTCTCATGCCACAACTTGCACAATTGATGTCCCCAATGTTATTCTGAATTACATTGTTCTGTACATGCAAGTGACATGCAAACACCGGATCTAACATGCAACTGATACCCATTACCTGAAACACTGAGATGTACCATCCTGTAACTTTCGGGAGTTGGAATGTCCTACAAGTAATATCTTAAAACTGACATGCAAGCATTTTCAACAACATGCATCTAATACCCATTTCCTAAATTACTGAGATGTGCCATCCTGCAAGTTTCTGGAGTTAGAGTGTTCTGCAAGTAATCTCACAAAACTGACATGCAACTACATACAAGGTCATATAACTAACATGCAAGAACATGCAAGGTCATACAAGTCCATAGGATTGACATGCAACAACATGCAAGCACATGCAAGTGACATGCAACAATATGCAAGGTCATACAAGTCCATAGGAGTGACATGCAACAACATGCAAGCACATGCAAGTGACATGCAACGACATGCAAGTCTATATGATCAACATGCAACAACATGCAAGTACATGCAAGTAACATGCAACAACATGCAAGTACATGCAAGCAATATCTAAATCATGCATCTCTAACACTGTAGTGAACTCCAACATTATATCCATGCAAGGTGTCTCAACATTATCCACTCATGTACATAAAAAAATACAACTCCAAGTCTAAATATAAGTCCCCATCAAAATAGGGCACCCAAATTTAACTCCCACTTACTAGGAGTTATCAAACTCTCAAAATAGACTTAGGAAAAGTCAACAAAGTCTTCATGGCCCCCACTCTAAAAATGGATGCCCAAGTTTGAACTTATCAATTAGGAATTGATTGCAAAAGTCAAAGTGATATAATTAATAAATAATTAATCTCTCAAAGTCTTTATGTGTTGGGGAACACATTCCAAAAACTTTGGAGACACATGAATTGATTAGGATTGCAAGTTAATGGCAACTTATCCCAATACTCTTTTCTTATATTCCTATCTTCTAACAATTCTTTTTCCTTTTCAAAATTCAGACCTTCATCATCATCATCACCGATGATATCAAAAATTTCCTTAGTAGAACCACTGGGAACTGACTTTCCCATTTTCTTTGCAATAAACATATCTTCTGAATTAGAATCAGAAGATGAAGAAACATACCTTCTCCTTTTGGTAGACACATTAACATTTTCATGAGCACCAGTAGGGACATCCTCAGGGGCATTTCCTTCTTTATCTGAGTCTATATTCAACAACATTGGATCATGGTGCTGTTGTCCTTCAACTTTTTCTTCCAGCCCCTGTTCAACAATTCTTTCTTTCACACTCTGCTTTTTCAACCTTCTTGAGTGCCTGGGAGTAACAGTTTCCTATTTGTCTTCACTAATACTCTTCTTTTCCCCTGCATCCTCTCCCTTCATAATGCTCTTATGTTTCTCAACAATTTTCTTGTTTCTCTTTTTCCTAACAAGTGTTTAATTAGTGCCTCTCATAGATTTAGGGTTAGAAGATGAGGGTTCCTCTATTGCCACTGGCCTATCCTCTGGAGTATTTTTCTCCTGTGGCCCCTCTTGCTCAGGTTCAATCTTAGGTTTAGGCTCATGTTGAGGTTCATCCTCTTCTTCAGGTACTTCCAACAGTGTTGCGATATCTATACATTACTTAAAGGCATCCCAATCAACCTGTGGATGTTGAATTCTCAGTCTTCTCTTAACCAATAGGGCTATTAAGCAGTGATGGGACAACATGGTGTCTGCTTGCTATTTTTAATATTCGGATGCCATCCTTTTCAGCATGTTATAGAGGACATTGGGAACATTGACTAACTTATCATGGCGTAAGTGATTTAGCAACTTAAAATACACAATATACAACAAATTGTGTCGACCATCACAGGTAAAGTATTTAATGATATAAGAAGCATATTTTCCCCAAAAGAATGGAAGGGACAATCTCTTTGTACCTTGTGATGTTGAGTCCAGGTGTTCTCCACACTCGCAGAATTCTTCCCTTGCTGTAGTTGCATCAACACGAGCTGGATATTTAGACCCTGTGCGTGACAATCCTGTAACTTGGGCAATGAGAAGCATCTACAACCAATCCCCTGACTGTTGCCTCATCATACTGTAATGTAGCTGCAAATTCTTTCGCCATTTCATTATCATATTCTATTAACTTCAAGAAGTAGTCCAGCCATCCCACTCTGGTGAAGAGTGGTAGAACCATCACATCCTCTAATATTTCCTTATGTGCAGATGGTTCTCGTCTTATCACATCACGTCCCATTATCTCTGTGTTCTGCAACCTCTTGGAGTTTCAATTTCTATTCAACTCCGATTCCACCACCTTGAGAAGAACCTACAATTTGTTGCCTTCTCCTATTCTTCCCAACTGTAACTTTCTCAGGGTAACAAGTTCACACCTTGGGTGAAACAGGGTAGGTTTACTATCTTTGGAAAATGACATAGAATTCTATCTGGTATCTCTAATGACTTGGGTGGCAAAAATAAAAAAATTTAACCCCTCCCCCCAACTAATGGGTGAAGTGACCTCACTTCACGTGTGAATTGATATGAAAGGAAGAGTATTTATTAAATGGAATGGTGATATATATTTTCGCATGCATGAAATAAACTAAGAGTAATAATGAATAAAGAAAGAAATCTAAGTTAATCATTGAAAGTTACCTTATGTACATACGTTATGGAAATAAATGAGTAGCACGCCTTGGAACTGTAGAACACGTACTTGGCATTTTATTTGATGTGAGCAAGGTGAAATGCATGGCAGGGCAGCGGGTACTTTAGAAGTGATGTGAGGTGATAGCTCGCAATGCTTGATTGAACAACTCGTGAGATTGAGTTGAACACTTTTACGACAGTGGTTGATTTATTTCAAAATGAATGAAGCATGTGCAGAAGAAATGGAATGCACGGGAAAATGGATTACTTCTTGCCAAAGTGTTGAAGACATTTGTAGACAGGTGTTGCTACGGGGACCTCCAGTATAGGTCCCAATTGAATGTTTACATATCCATTATTTCAGGTCCCGACTGGAATAGGTCCCAACTGAGAGTGAAGAATAGGTCCCTCTGGAGCTAACTGTGTTCACCATGGGTAGTGTGTTGTGTGTGTATGTGAATTATAAAGCAATAAAAAATAAGTCTTAGTGATAAGGGTTGAGTTATGCAACTCAACCTCTTCATCACTAGACAGGATTGGTGGATCATCTTCTGACAGCATATCATTGTGTGTTTCAGAACCTTCATCAATAGCATCGTGAGCACCATACTGATTTGTTAGAGAGACAATAAAATCATCTTTCTGAAGTGGTTTCTCATAAAGTTTCAGCCTATGTCCATTTACCAGCAAGGTTTGTAGTTGGATTGCACCATTAGGGAATACCTGTTGAATCTCATATGGTCCCAGCCATCGAGATTGAAGCTTGCCCTTGAAATCTTTGTATTTGGAATCATAGAGAAGGGCCAATCACCAACAGTGAATTCCTTTGTCTTTATATACTTATCATGCCATTTAATTCTTTGTTTCTATATAACCTTTGTGTGGTGGATGGCTTCTAATCTAATTTCATCAAGAGAATTCAAATGTTGTAACCTTTCCTTTTGACCTTTTGTCAAATCCATCCCTAACTCTACTGTTGTCCTCAAAGTTTTGTATTCAAATTCTATAGGCAATACTGCTATCTTGCCATAAACCAATTCAAAAGGAGTGAATCCTGTAGTTGTTTTCCATGTGGTTTTGTATGCCCAAACAACTTCTGGCAACCTAGAAACCCAATCTCTTATGTGAAGTTGTACTATTTTTGTCAATATATTCTCAATCTCCCTGTTTGTAACCTCAACTTGACCATTAGCCTGAGGAAGGTATGGAGTGGACTTCTTGTGTCTAATCTAATATTCCTCCACCAGTCTGGTGATTAAATCTGATGTGAATTGTGGTCCTTGATCAGTCACTTTCTCCCTAGGTACACCATACCTAGTGAAGATTTCCTCATACAAAATTTTTGCCACATTGCCATCTTTGGCAAACTGCAAAGCTTTAACTTCCACCCATTTGTTTAAGTCATCAGTGCATACCAGTATATATTCCTTGTTGTTTGAAGTAGGAGAGATAGGGCCAACAAAATCCAACGCCTACTTATCAAAAGGAGCTAATGCTATTTGTGGTTGCAAATGCATTTCATCACTTCTTGTAGGTCTCCCCATCCTCTGACAATGATCACAACTTCTAGTATACTTGACATAATCTTTATGAAGTGTTGGCTAGTAATATCTTGTTGTCAAGATCTTGAAGGCTGTTCTTTTGGCTGCAAAATGTCCACCACAGGGTTCATCATGACATGCCTTCAATATATCAAACATATAATCCTCTTTGATACATCTTCTCATAATGTTATCTGGGCCAGTGTAGAATGGGAATCCAAAAATCCAAGAATAAGGGAAACATTTGTGAATTAACTGTCTTTTCTCCCTTGGAGAAAAGTAACTTGGAATCTGCCCTGTGACAAAATAATTAGCTATATCTGCATACCATGGAGTGTGTATGTTTAGAGAAAATATATGCTCATCAGGAAAAGAGTCATCAACCTGACAACCACTCCTTCTGTTGATTGTGTAGGCAGTCTAGACAGAAAATTAGCAACTACATTAGCCTTTCCTGGTTTGTCAACTATTGTTATGTCAAATTCTTGCAATAACAACAACCATCTTACGAGTCTTCCACCCACTATTGGCTTATTCATCCAATATTTGATTGTTGTATGATCTGTATGTATGAACACTTTATATCCAGTAATATAGTGTCTAAATTTGTTAATGGCATAAACAACAACTAACATTTCCTTTTCTGTCATAGTATAGTTCAACTTAGCTCCCTGTAGGTTTTTGCTTACATAGTATATTGCATACTCTTTATTTCCTTCTTGTTGGCCTAAGACTGCTCCAATGGTAAAGTCTGATGCATTTGTGTGGATATGAAAAGTCAGTGTCCAATTTGGACCTCTGAGAACTGGAGCTTGTGTCAAGGCTGCTTTTATCTTTTCAAATGAATTCTGACAGTCTGGGGTCCATTCAAAGTCAATGTCTTTTGTCAACAGAGTAAACAGAGGGGCAACAATTTTGCTAAAATCTTGAATGAACCTGCATGTCTGAGGAAGATCCTTACATCTTTTTGTCTCTATGGAATAGGCAGGGTAGATATGATTTCAATCTTCTTTGGGTCAACTTGTATTCCTGCACTTGAGATAAAATGTCCCAAGACGATGCCCTATCATCATAAAAAAATTTCATTGCTCAAAGATAGATTGTGCTCTGTGCATCTCTTTAAAACTTTCTCCAAGTTGTGTAAAGCTTCATCATATGTTTCACCATATGTGGTGAAGTCATCCATGTAAATTTTGATGCTGTCATGGGCAAAATCAGAGAAAATATTGAGTACTACTCTTTGAAATGTGGTTGGAGCATTGCACAGACCAAAAGGCAAGACAAAATATGCATAGGTCCCTCAAGGGCAGGTAAATGTTGTCTTATCTTGATCCTTTGGTGCAATCTTGATTTGGTTATGGCCACTAAAACCATCAAGAAATGAGAAATATTTATTACCTGCCAAAGAGTCAAGAACTTGATCAATGAAGGGCAATGGGAAGTGATCTTTCCTGGTGGTAGCATTTAGTTTCCTATAGTCAACACAAAATCTCCATTTGCCACCTTTCTTGGGAACTATGACCAATGGTGAAACCCATTCACTGTCTGAAATGGGGTATATAAATCCTGCATCTAGAAGCTTTTGAAGTTCAAATTTCACTATCTCTCTAAGAGCAGGGTTCATGCGTCACTACTGCTGCCTTATAGGTCTGTGGCTATCATCAATGTAAATTTTGTGCATACACAAGGCAGGATTAATGCCTTTCATGTCACTGTAATCCCATGCAAATGCTGTCGAGTGGGTCTGTAATCCTGCGTGCAGGGATTGCTGTTGTTCTTCAGTCAACGCATTATTAACAATCAACATCTTTCCTGGCTTGATTTCTAATTGTTTAGACATTTCTTATACAGAGGACAAATCAAGGCTAGGTATTACTGGTAAGCATTGTTGGGGTAACAAAGTATGAAATATTTGGGATATTTCCTCTGAGGAACTAGTGGGTATTATGCTTCTTAAGGGATCTTGCAAGCAGGATAGACAGTCATGTTGTCGTGGGTGCCTCCTGCAGTCATTTTGTATAATGTGAGCTATCAACTCATCTTCATCCTGGATATCCAGTAAGGGGCTGCATTCAATAGTCATCAAGGTTTGCAGTGAATAGCTGTCCTCATCATCCAGGGTAGGCCAAATGGTTTGCTCAAGTTCATGGTATGGTTGGGCTAGGGGATATAAGACCATCTTCTTGGTCATAGTCCCATTGGATATGATCATGTTTCCTGACCTGCAACCTATAAATGCATCTATTGTGGCAAGCCATGGTCTTCCTAGTATAAGAGGATAACCAGCGAGATTGACCTTGGGCTGTAGGACTATGAAATTAACAAGGTATTCCCAAGAATCTAATACAATTACCGAGTCCTTAATGACTCCTTCAGGTTTAACTATAGACCTATCAACTAATTGCAACACTGTCTGAGTAGGCCTAAGGTTGTTTAATTGGAGCATGTAGATTGTCTCCTTAGTCATTACATTAATTGCAGCACCCAAATCTATCAGAGTATTCTTAATCAGAGTCCCATTGATTTTGACATCCACTACTGGACTACCTGGATATGTATATTTGGGAACAATTATATTCCCCAACATTATGTCAGCAAGGTTACCCAAAACGTGGACTATCTTTGGGTCTATTCTCTTCCTTCCTAGTTTCTTTATGCAGAGATCTCTGATAGTCTTAGTATAGATAGGAATATCTTTGATGGCTTGGATTAAGGGAATCTTTATGCTTATATCTTGTAACTGGCCTATGAGGTCGGTGATGCAGAGTATCCAGGTCAGCAGGACAGCAGAGGCATACTTCCAAAAAAACTTCAATGCAATAACTCACAAAGATCACTGTCTCTATGATCAACCTTCATACAAATAGAAAGGGTTTCAACACCATAACAACTTATTCTTGATACCAAGAGAGGGAGGACTTCAGGGCACACCTTCCAAGATGCCCAGCTCCAACCAAAACTCTATCCAACCACTATGCATGACAGCAATCTTCAACACTGTTTATTAAAGACAGTCACACACTTCTATTTCTAAGGAGACAGTCAGGGTACCCTCCTTGGGGTGATCTCCATTGACACAACTCATTGCCATATAGCCAACCAACTCAACAACATATCTAACACATAATGTCTTCAATGACAAAACAACAACATGATAGACAAAACTTACTACCTTCTTGGTATGACTGTTGTCCTTCTCAAATCTTTTAACACATGATTCTGTAGAGGTCTTTCACATGCCCATACTCACCCTACACCATTCTCTAGCCTCTGCAACCTTCACAAGGCTATGGGCTAACTACGTTACATCCCCTTCCATTGACTGGTGAGGTCTTATATCAATAAAATGATGGTAAAAGTGAGAAGTTCAACCAAAACCTAAGCTAGGGTTTCATCAAACCAAATTCCAAAGAAATCTTTATTACTTCCTCCTATATGAGTGTCAAAAGCCCAAATCACTTGCAAAAGAAAGTTAACACCTCAATTTTACTGATCAACTCATGCAATGGAAGAATCAACCCCGTACCCCAACATAGTACGGACTGTTGCAAAGCAAATTCTGAAAACAGTTACTCTAAAAGCAGTCTGAGAAAAATGTGGATATCTCTCCTATTATCCACTATCAAGACTTCAAACTAATTGCATTTGAGAGTCATCTCATCCCTCTACACATGCAACATAAATGGAGACCATGACTGTTTTGTACAGGAGTACAGTATGGTAGAAAATAGCGACTGAAAATAGGAAAAGCAAAAAAAATAGAAAAAATAGTTTTCTTTTTATCATTTCTTCCAATTCCTCCGAATGGTCTGCTTACAAAGAGTCATCTTTGGCTTCAAATAGCCTTCTACAAAGCATGGAGTCATTTGGGATTCCATATAACTCCTCAACCATCGAGTTTTACTTGCCTTCTAACTACAACACTAGATGACAGTTTTAGAAACTGTCCATTCTTGGACTGCACTAGCTGTTTTTGTCTTTGACAATGTTTTTTTTATGTTTAACAATGCTTTCTAACCTTTGAACAAGGTTATAACCTACTTCTAAACATTTGGTATGCTTCTAAAGGCTTACAACATTAAAAACTTAAATGACTTTAATGACTCCCTTTTTGCCACAAGACTGTCCTCTTGAGGACTACAACTTCAACATGAAAATAGATACTAGCTTTTTGGACATAGTCCACTACAAGCATGACTACATACCTTATTACAACATTTAATGGTCTCAAGGACCTTATTAAACTGCTTGAAGATCAAATAAAACCCTGATGTCTTGGTGCTCCTGCACCATACAACCAACCAACAAAGATTTCCAAGTCCCTTGGAAATGTATCTGGAACAAAAGTCTTTCCTACATCTCTGTCTTTATCTTCAGTCTTCTCAGCTACAATCTTCCAATCTATAGAAATGGTGACCAACCAACCAACAGAACAAACTGCCATCTTCACAGAGCATCCTCAGGCTCCTTCTACTCCCATTAGTGGAGTATTCTTCAGGCTACAACATCAAGTGCTTCTTCAGTCAGGTATCCATCTCTCTACTGCTTCACAACACCAACTCACCAAACCATTCATCTCACTCAACAACAGATCCTGGTGATGCACCTACCACTCTCTCCTCAGTAGTTTCTCTCTGCACCTTTATCCAGCCTAATCTCCATTGGAGAATGGTCATGACAGACCTCATCTTGTTTGCCCACACACACAACCTCAGAAAACATCCTTCTGCAGCTAGATGGATAAGCACCTGCAACCAAACAACTTAGCAACAAAAACAAATGGTCACCAACAAAATCTTTTCTTCAGTTCTTCACCTGCCTTCTCAGTGACAGGAACAAATACAACATCTCCTCCCAGAGCTTTTGCTAGCTCTGATACCAATCTGATGCAGAGTATCCAGGTCAGTAGGATAGCAGAGGCATACTTCCAAAAAAACTTCAATGCAATAACTCACAAAGATCACTATCTCTATGATCAACCTTCATACAAATAGAAAGGGTTTCAACACCATAACAACTTATTCTTGATACCAATAGAGGGAGGACTTCAGGGTGCACCTTCCAAGATGCCCAACTCCAACCAAAACTCTATCCAACCACTATGCAGGACAACAATCTTCAACACTGTTTATTAAAGACAGTCACACACTTCTATTTCTAAGGAGACAGTCAGGGTACCCTCCTTGGGGTGATCTCCATTGACACAACTCAATGCCATATAGCCAACCAACTCAACAACATATCTAACACATAATGTCTTCAATGACAAAACAACAACATGATAGACAAAACTTACTACCTTCTTGGTATGACTGCTGTCCTTCTCAAATCTTTTAACACATGATTCTGCAGAGGTCTTTCACATGCCCATACTCACCCTACACCATTCTCCAGCCTCTGCAACCTTCACAAGGCTGTGGACTAACTTTACATCCCCTTCCATTGACTGGTGAGGTCTTATATCAATAAAATGATGATAAAAGTGAGAAGTTCAACCAAAACCTAAGCTAGGGTTTCATCAAACCAAATTCCAAAGAAATCTTTATTACTTCCTCCTATATGAGTGTCAAAAGCCCAAATCACTTGCAAAAGAAAGTTAACACCTCAATTTTACTGATCAACTCATGCAATGGAAGAATCAACCTCGTACCCCAACATAGTACAGACTGTTGCAAAGCAAATTCTGAAAATAGTTACTCTAAAAGTAGTCTGGGAAAAATGTGGATATCTCTCCTATTATCCACTGTCAAGACTTCAAACTAATTGCATTTGAGAGTCATCTCATCTCTCTACACATGCAACATAAATGGAGACCATGACTATTCTGTATAGGAGTACAGTATGGCAGAAAACAGCGACTGAAAACATAAAAAGCAAAAAAAAAAGAAAAAATAGTTTTCTTTTCATCATTTCTTCCAATTCCTCTGAATGATCTGCTTACAAAGAGTCATCTTTGGCTTCAAATAGCCTTCTACAAAGCATGGAGTTGTTTGGGATTCCATATAACTCCTCAACCATCGAGTTTTACTTACTTTCTAACTACAACACTAGATGACAGTTTTAGAAACTGTCCATTCTTGGACTGCACCGACTGTTTTTGTCTTTGACAATGTTTTTTTATGTTTAACAATGCTTTCTAACCTTTGAACAAGGTTATAACCTACTTCTAAACCTTTGGTATGCTTCTAAAGGCTTACAACATTAAAAACTTAAATGACTTTAATGACTGCCTTTTTGCCACAAGACTGTCCTCTTGAGGACTACAACTTCAACATGAAAATAGATACTAGCTTTTTGGACATAGTCCACTACAAGCATGACTACAAGCCTTATTACAACATTTAATGGTCTTAATGACCTCATTAAACTGCTTGAAGATCAAATAAAACCCTGATGTCTTGGTGCTCCTGCACCAGTCAGTTTCAGACTATGCTGGTTGCTTCTAGATAGCCAAGCATTCAGGGAAAGGAGGCTTAGGATGTGAAATGATTTGAGGGCCTTGATTTGATTTAGGTTCCAAAGGTGCCTTATCTGAGGCTTCCTCTGTGGGTTCTTCATCTTCAAGTTCTATAATTTGGAGAGATGAAGGGCCCACAAGTTGCTTCACTGATATGAGATGAACATTACTCATCTCTACCCCGTAGGTGGGGTATTGCATCACCTTGTTAGTATAAGGCTGTTGAACAGGCTTGTTGTTAGGGTTAGGTGCAGGTTGGGTAGGGAGTTGGGTAGGTCTAGGAGGTTGATTTTGAGGAGCAGATGGAGGCATTATGGCTAGCTGTTGTGGTTGAGATGGAAGCATAGGTTGCTGGTAATTTGCATTTTGCTGCCATTGTTGGTTCTTGTTCCATTGGGGCTGCCATTGAGGTTGCTGTGTAGGCCACTGGGGGTTATAGTTGGAACCTTGAAAACTTTGTTGGGGCCATGGTTTTGGCTTTTGTTGGTTCCAATTAGGTTGTGGAGTAGGCCATTGTGGGTTTTACTAGAGATTTTGATTATTAGGCCATGGCTGAGTGTTCCAAGTAGAGAAATTTTGGTTTGTAGCAGAAAGGGTGAATTGAAACTTAGTGGATTAGAGGGCATACCTTGTCTTTGCTGCCAAGGTCTCCTTTGAGCTACGCACAACAGTTATCCATCCTCTCCTTCAAATGGCTGAAATTATGGCCTTTCAACCTTCTCTTGCTGGATTCTTGCCACCCTTTTGCATTTACAATTGGCCTTCCTTTGCCTACAGCTGGGACAATACTCAGTAAGCATTGCATCTGCCTCTTCTTGTTTATTCTTAATGTGAAGAGTGTCTAGCTAGGTAGCCATATGGCTGATGATATCCTCTTTCATGTTGGACAACAAGTTACCGATTTCCACTCTTGAAACCCCATTGGTTGTTTTGTTTGTAATGGATGTCCTTTCTCCCCTTGGTCATCTAGTGAAAGTTCTTGAATAATTTTAGCAAACCTTACAAATTGACTCAAAAGGCAACTGAGAAACATCACCTTGCCCAATGAGATTCAGGGCATCCATGCAATCATCCTTAACCCCTCTCAAAAAGATTAGTTTTAATGATTCTTCAGACAATTTGTTTTGGGGGTTTTTCTTCAAAGCAAACTGGAATCTTTCAACATAATCTTCCAGTGGCTCCTCCTCTTTTTGTGACATCCTGAAGATGTCATCTCTCCTCCTGTCATGTCCTATGTAGTAATCTTTGTATTTCTCCAAGAATTTCTCCTTCATTGTATCCCAGTCTGGAATGACATCTTTTCCTAGCCCCATAAACCATCTCAAGGCTGCATCCTTGAGAGTGGCAGGAAAGAGTTTAATCCTATGAGCATTTGTAGTATAGTCATAGCTTCTACACAGAATATCAAACTCAAACAAAAACGTATCTAGGTCTTCTGTCACTAGGCCATATAAGACTGGTAATGCTGAAGGTGGAAAATTCTTCAGCATTGTAGCCCTCTCCTGATCAGTGGTAGGAAACTCAAATGTTGCTTGCTCTAGTGGATCCTCCACCACAACATCTGCCATGGTTCTAAAGGTCCCTTCTATAGTTGTGGAAGAAGTTGATGAAGATGTAGAAGGTGTTGATGAAGATGTAAGAACAAGTCCTTCTCCTTCAATAATTTCTATTGTATAGTTGATAAAGTCAGATGTATCTTCTTTGTCCTAATAATTTGAAGGAAGGAATCTGCCTTGGTTGTCTCTCTGCCTCCGCATACAGTGAATTTAGCTTTATATACTAGTGGTCTTGTACAATGTTAGTACAATTTTTGGTGTTTCTTGAAAAGTGAATCTATTAACCCTAATACTGGAATCAAAATTTAAGCTATGAAAACATGTAAAATGAGCATATGAAGGTAGCACCATTCTCGGCAACAGAGCCAAAAATGTAGAGGAAAACTAATGCGTTGTATACTTAACATAATTCAGGGGTAAACCTATCTGAACAGTCCCCTTGACATTGTACTCCCACATTAGATTATCAACCAAGGAGCGTAAGCCTATGATGGCACTGCACTGTATGTGCCTTCAGGGCTCATATTCTCCTAAACTATCTTATCCAAACCTACTCAGATTATTTTACTTTGTTGGAATTAATAGAAATGCAAGAACAGTAAAAAAATAGTTATAAAATCTAGTGGCTACGGGTACCTTCAGCATAAGCTATAGATAACTGCTGGCAATAGGAAATTACAGAACTAATCCAAAACATTCAAAATGATGAGAAAACTAATGCTAACCTCTAGAGGACTTAGAATAGACAAAGTATACATTTGTTCATGAACCAAAACTACTATAATTAACAATCAAAGTATTCTAATTAACTCACAATGCATTCATAAACTGATGGAAAACAGATTCAACAAGAATGCATAAATGAGTAAGAAAATAAATGAAGTGAATATTAGTACCTTGAGTGGCCAGCTCAGGGGACTGAATCACTTAGCTAGAAATCAAATCTAATTCATATACTCACGCATCCACATAACACATAGTTCCATTCATTTCATATCATAAACAAAATATCTTTCAGATTGTATTTGATAATGGCATTTTTAACAAAACATGTCTAGAACTTCTATTATTGAATAGAAATAACAACTGAGTAACTGGATAACAAAATAACTAACTTGACATCGAGCTCATCCATCTTAACTTATACAAAAATGGGAGAGTCTTATGCAACTACCAACTAACTACAATCATTAATCCATTCCTAGATATTAGTATACAATGTTAAGGTTGATTTATTAATTCTAATTGAACAGAGGAAGGAGAATCCTATTCAAATAAGAATTCTTATGCAACGACTCGTATGAAAAACACACAAGCTACATTTGAAACAAGTCTACTTCTTCTGCATTTACTCCTTTCCATGATGGTTCATGTTCATCCTCCAGCTGCCTACACTTTTGGTGGATTGACTTCAACTTCCTTTAATTCTCTTGTTTTGCAACTCGCTGCAAATTCTCCTTTCCTTGATGCCATGTGCTTGCTGCTGCACAGGGGTTAATCCACAAAACATATGCACGCAAATAACCTTCATAATTAAAACATAGAATTTCATCTATATTGCATGCATACTCATGTTTAAATCATTCAACTGATAAATACCATCACCATATTCCATATTAACAACATAGATTCAAGGTCTTGCAAATATATAAAAAGACAGTCTATCATGATGGTGATGTTTGAAAAGTATCTGGAAGATCATATGGGAAAGGTCTGTAAGAATATAAAAACAACATAAAAAGAGGCTAATCTTTAAACCCATCAAATACCCCTAGGTGTCACCATGGTAATACCTGATTCCTAGGGAGACCCCAAACCATCACCACAATGAAATATCATGGTTCTAGGAAGTTGAGACAATAAGATGTTGCCCTAACAACTTATAATTGTTGATAACTGAGAGGGGGGGGTGAATCAGTTATCCTAATTATTTCCCTTATTGAACTTTCCTTTTAATTGATGCAGCATAAAATCAAACACAAAAACATTAACCATGAAATAAGAAACACATGACACAGTATTTTTGACGTGGAAACCCTGTTAAGGGAGAAAACCACGGGGTGATTAACCCAAAATTATTCTCTGTTAGAAGAATAGGAAATTACAAAAATGGCACTTGCCAATTAGGGCTCACTGCCCGAGCACACTGCTCACAAGAGGCCCACTGCCTACAAGAAGACACACTGTCTACAAAGTGATGAGAATCACAGTCTTGAACTGATTGGAAGCATCTGCATATGCTGGAGTTCAGTTCCGGTTAGGCTCAGTACACTGATCTGCTGCACTTCATCTTTCCTCTGTTCTTTATTCTGTTATCTTTCACATACCGGATCCCTTTTTGCTACCTCTGCTCTTTATCTGGACTTATTCGCATATATCTCCACACCAACACACACTTCACAACTAAATCCATCCTCTATATATATCCGCATAAGTGATTTCATCACTTTTCTAGTCGGCATCCGGAACAGTCTAGTTTCTTACAAACTCTCATTCTGTCGGCTGAATCCTTCCTCATCAAGCAATGCGGATCAAGCATATACTTGTAGATATCATTAATCATGTCGGCCAAACATGATTCATGCCTTCACAACCTCTGTCATCAACAGTAACACATCCGGAAAGCAGTCTGATACTCTGCCAGTCAGTTCTTCCTCTGTTTTCACTGTCTCTCAGGAATCCGGTACTCAACCATTCATATCTTTTTCCTTGTCCATCACCGGAGGCTAAATCCTTGGAATATACCACTCAAGGTAGTCCTCTTGACTTCCCCAAATCCGCACTGCACCAAGACACTTCCTCTGAGAGGTCCGGACCAATCTGTCGGACCTTGCCACATGCTCTGTTCTTCTTCACCGGACCACAACATTCTTTATTCTGACTTCCGGTAGAGACACATCATGACTTGCGGATATGTGGGATGACCTTTGTTGCCATCAATGACAACAACCATGAATCCATATAGTGTCTCTTGCCAACAATCTCCCCCTTTGGCATTGATGGCAACACTTAGTGAAAAATGACTAAGTGTTTTCACTATGCTCCCCCTTTGCTGATGCTCTGTCCTTATATACAATTTCTGGAACTCCCCCTTAGTTGGATCCCTCATTTTTCACTGCTCCTCACTCCCCCTTTGACATCAATGGCAAAGGGTAGGGTCCGCACACCAAAATTTTCAAAAATTTTCTATATATAGCCGCATATTTACATACTCACATGTACTGAAGAATGTCTGCAAAGGATGTCTGCAATTGGATCATTTCTGTAGCCCAACTTTGCTTCATTCTATCCAAAATTGAAATGTGACCACTTAGCAAAAATGCAAAAGCTTCTGCCCACTTGAGATCTGTCGGATCTTTTGTTTGGGCGGTGGTCTGAGCATCATTGATGGCCTCATGCATAGTTTCCAACTTAGGGATTATAATCCTTCTAAGTTCTCCCATCCGGTTAGTGATGTTCTTCCTTTCCTTCTCAAGATTTTTTATTTCATTCAAGACTGCAATGGTCTGACATTCTTGATTTATTATAGAGGAAGAGAGAGGATCAAAACTTTGAGATAAGCTTTGTAGCTTATCCTGTTCCTCTTTTATTTTCTTGTCAAATGCTGCTGTTGCCTTTGACCAGGATATACAAAATTTATAGATGTCACCGCCATCCTTAAGAGCATTCTCTAAGCTCTTTATTCCAATGCTTACAATCTTCCTATCCTTAGAGATTAATTCTAATATTTCTGAAAATCTTTTATTCAAAAATTCCTTCCGGACCTTTTCTTCAGCTGATTTTTGTAGAGAATCAAAATGTGTATCAACACTGCTGACTAAGGTTTTTAGATTACCGGAAGAGGAGGCTGTCGGATCTATCTAGATTGATGGCATGATTTTTACAAGTACTCCGGAAGCAGCTTCTATCAACTCACAGTCTTCCATATGAGACTTCAGGAGCTTTTCATTTGCCTTGGCATTTGCAAATGAAGCTATCTTCATTGTTTGTACCGGAGAGAGAGAGTCAAAATCAAATGGGCCTTTTAGAAGCTCCGGTTCATCAATCTCTAAAGTTTCTTTACTCAAAAATTGTTGAACAGTTTGTGCAGTGTCTCTTGCCGGAGACAGATGTTTCTTTTCTTTTGCAGTCTTAGAACTGTCAACCTCTTTGTCTTTCACCACTGCTTCCTTCTCCTGTAATTGCTCTTCTTCTTTGGATCCGGAGACTGTAGGGGAAACCGGAGGAGAGATGCTAGCTTGCTCATGGGCCACTTCTTCTGGAGCAGAGGGTCCCAAGTCCTCAGCTGTTTCTGTACCTAAATCCTCTACAACCGGAAGATTGAACCTTTTGAAGGCCTTCCGGAGGATCTCTTCTGTTTCTTGGGCCACTTTGTCAGTCTCACCAAGCATGAGTTGATTCATCCTGGCTTTGCTTCTGAACTCATCTTTGCAGTCCTTGAAGATAATGTTCATTGTCTTGGGATCAATTTGAGGATATAGCTGAATAGCTATCTGCTCCCGGATCTCAAGATCTTTAGCATGAGCATTATTCTTTCTTACTTCCAATTCCTTTTCTAAGCTTTTAGGAATAAGAGATATTATTTCAATGAAAGCCTTATTATATATGTTGAGATATTTTACTGTGGCCTCCTGTAGAGTCTTTTGGTCGGCCTCACTGAAGTCATCATATGATTCAGTCATTGGTTGAAGGTTTCCATCCACCGTGATCGACTTGATTATGCTCTCTAGAGACAGAGTGGGCTTTTCAACAGATCCTTCTGCCATTTCATCCTTGTCTTGGCCTGTGGAGGGCTTACCGGATCCTTTCTTCTTCTGTTTCTTTATTTCTTTTATTCCCTCATCTGACTCTGTTTCCTCTTCATCCTTTTGACTTCCATAAGCCCTTGTGGCTTTTGTCTTGGATCTCTTACCGGATGCCTGGACTTCCGGTTTAGAACTTTTGGTTGTGGGAGGTGCAGATCTCTTTGATGATCTGGTCCGGGTGGGAGCTTCAACCGGAGCACTTTCTTTACTTTTCTCTTCTTCCTCAGCCTTCCTCCTCTTTTCCCGGCTGGCATCAAGTGCCTCTTTTGAGATGCCTAGGCCTTGAGCAATGTGCTCTACTTCTTTTCTTACTTTTCTTTTAATCTCAGGTTCCCTGAGTTCTACATGTATTTTTACACTCAGCTCCTCAAAGGTTCCAAACCTTTCTGCCTTAGGATCTTTGGGCTGACTTAGCATGTGTTGAACATGCAGCTCCACTATCTGTTCATCAACTTCATACCCCATGGGCATGATCCAGACAGTCCTTGGCTCCACTGCCTCCATTAGGCACTGATCAGTGTCAACCATAAAGCACACTGAGTCCTTGTATTTCTCAATGAGAGACTGGGGAATTCTCTCTCTTGCTTGCATCATGCTCTGAAAGTTTTTGAAGTATCCCCATAGAGCTGCATTTCTCGCTTTTGCATCCCCAAGTCCATGCAAATAGTCTCTTATCTGGACTGCAACAGGTTTGTCATTCTGCCATACCCATCCACTTGTTCCGGGTAGCTCATTCATGAAGTAGAAGAATAGACATACAATAAGAGTACCATACTTAAAGGAATTCTTCTTATCCTTCTTGATTTTCTGTATGTTTTCCATTAATTGGCTTAGCAGTAGTTCGCAGAGATCATATTCTGATTCTTTCTTAGCATTTCATAAGCAGTGTATATTGCAGTTTCGAATACAGAATTCTCCCTGCTGGAGTGATAGATCTTGTATCCTATTATCATTGATGCATATTTGATATCCGGATCCGAAATATCTTCAATGGTCATTGCCCTCTTATCAAATTTTGATCCGGTGGCCTCAGTTACAATGTTGTTCTTGACAGATTTGAGGATAGGTACCCCTCCGGAAGAGTATAGACCAGTTACTGCTCTAATTGCCTCTTTTGTGATCTTGCAGGGTCTATCTAGCCATAGAAAGTTGTCATGCATCCTGCTCAGTACATACCGGACCCATTCATCTTCTTCAAAGCAGGGGAAATGAATAAATTGCTCAAATTGTTTCTTCTGGATATCCTTATACTCTGGTTTAAGCTCAAAAGCATTGTCTATCAGTTGCTTGTGATAGAGGTCTCTTAATTTGAATTCCCCAAATTCCTCAATGTTTGCATGTATGTAAACCCTAATGTCTTCGGTATGTAAAACTCCGTGAGGAACACTAGAGAAGGCTCCTAGTGGATCTACCTCCAATGATTTGTAAGGATGTTTCTTGAATGAGGGGCGAGGTCTATCAGAGATCTTAACTATGTTTGGAGTAGCCATTCTTCAAAGATTTGCAGTGAGGTAATGAAAAACAGAGAATACCTTATGCGCCTTCGGTTTGCACGGAGTGGTTGGATTGATTTCTTTATGCAATAGCTTCGGCAGGAGATCCTTGGTGTGCTTGATGAACCTTGTTGCAGAGCTCCACTTTTCGCTTCTTCTCGAGTGCAGAATGAGTAAATGACCTTTGAGAAATCCCTTAAATTGCTCCGCGAACCCTAATATCTGTCTGCAATAAATGCTTCACCTACATCATTCCGGTTTGCCTTGTCTGGATAGCTTGGAGTATCCCGGATTAGTCCTGATCTGTGGATATCATCCGGATCTTTCAATCATGAATAAATCGAGGTAACACATTACAAGAACATCCCAAACACTCTGTCCAATCCGCAGAACAAGATAGTGCATTTCCGGATCTTTCCGGACCTTTTTTAAATCCTTTATCACACCGGAGCATCTCCCTGAACAGGTCTTATTTGATCGATCACAGCTTCTTCATAACTCCATGCGGAACTCTGAAAACTTGACTGAAGTATCTCAAGACTCATATCTACAAACCCTTTGATCCGCATCTTGTGCCACATCCGGCACCACTTGTTTGGCTGGGGAAACAAGATTTTCTTTGAGTCTCCCCCTGAGCCTGAGCTCACTTTTTTAATTTCCGGAAGAAATATCAGCACCAGAGTCTGGTGCGGATCCAACCTCTACATTCTCTGAACTTTTCTTCACCCAAATCTTGCTCATCTGATTCCTAACCTCATCCGCATTCATCTTTTGTTTACCCTTGTCTTGATTCTGATTATTCACTGGACCTCTTTTGTCCTGATTCTTGTTTCTGCAAACTTTAGCATTATGACCGGACCTATTGCAGATTTGGCAAATAACATTTCTTTGCATATTTGACTGATATCCTCTTGATCTGCATTGATTAGCCATATGACCTACTCTATTGCATGTGAAGCATCTACCTTTGAATGATTTGTTTACTTGCATACTTCTGCATTCATGGGATTTGTGTCCATACCTTTTGCAGTTGAAGCACTATCCGGAGAAGGATGAATTAATCTGATTCATTCTCATTCTGCACTGATTAGCTTTGTGACCAAAGTGGTTGCAGCTGTGGCAGTATCCATTGAAGGATGGATATCTTTGAGCATTTGGCTGTCTTACCGGAGGTCTTCTAGGCCTGTTCCTTGGATTTTCTGATCCAAGATTCTTCTGACCGGATCCGGAGCTTTCTCCTTTCTCATATCCCAAGCCATACTTGTCATCTGTCCTCTTTTGACTTCCAAGAAGAACTTCAAGTTGAGCAGAACTTATCTTGAATTTCTCTTTATATTCATTTGCTGTTTGAAGGTCTCTTTTGAGAGAGGCAATTTGATCCTCAAGTTTTCCTTCATTATCTTTGGCATCTTCAAGATCAGATTCAAGATGTCTGATAATCCTGTCCATCTGGTGGCATTCTTCCGATTTTTCTTTAAGAGATTGTCTTAGATTGTCTTCAGCCTTTCTTTTTTCTTCAATCTCTTGAGTAAACTTTATAGTTCCTGATTCCATTTCATGTCTTAACATAATGACTTCTTTTGATAACTTTTCACATAACTTGGTTTGCTCAGTCAATTCTTCATTTGTATTGCTTTCTTCACTTTGTCTTGCCAACTGTTGAAGCAGCTCCTTTCTCTTTTTCATAGAGAGACTTAATTTGTCTTTTAATTCTCTCATGAATTCATCAGCCTGTTTGAGTCTTTCCTTTAATTCACTAACTTCAGAATTCGACTGTTCAAGATCCTCAAGAGCAGTCTTGAGTTGCTCCCTTAAACCATATGCATCCATTTGAAATCCCAGATCTTCCTCAAGCTGTTAGGCTCTATTAGGAGGAACTTAGCTCTGATACCAATTGTTGATAACTGAGAGGGGGGGTGAATCAGTTATCCTAATTATTTCCCTTATTGAACTTTCCTTTTAATTGATGCAGCATAAAATCAAACACAAAAACATTAACCATGAAATAAGAAACACATGACACAGTATTTTTGACGTGGAAACCCTGTTAAGGGAGAAAACCACGGGGTGATTAACCCAAAATTATTCTCTGTTAGAAGAATAGGAAATTACAAAAATGGCACTTGCCAATTAGGGCTCACTGCCCGAGCACACTGCTCACAAGAGGCCCACTGCCTACAAGAAGACACACTGTCTACAAAGTGATGAGAATCACAGTCTTGAACTGATTGGAAGCATCTGCATATGCTGGAGTTCAGTTCCGGTTAGGCTCAGTACACTGATCTGCTGCACTTCATCTTTCCTCTGTTCTTTATTATGTTATCTTTCACATACCGGATCCCTTTTTGCTACCTCTGCTCTTTATCTGGACTTATTCGCATATATCTCCACACCAACACACACTTCACAACTAAATCCATCCTCTATATATATCCGCATAAGTGATTTCATCACTTTTCTAGTCGGCATCCGGAACAGTCTAGTTTCTTACAAACTCTCATTCTGTCGGCTGAATCCTTCCTCATCAAGCAATGCGGATCAAGCATATACTTGTAGATATCATTAATCATGTCGGCCAAACATGATTCATGCCATCACAACCTCTGTCATCAACAGTAACACATCCGGAAAGCAGTCTGATACTCTGCCAGTCAGTTCTTCCTCTGTTTTCACTGTCTCTCAGGAATCCGGTACTCAACCATTCATATCTTTTTCCTTGTCCATCACCGGAGGCTAAATCCTTGGAATATACCACTCAAGGTAGTCCTCTTGACTTCCCCAAATCCGCACTGCACCAAGACACTTCCTCTGAGAGGTCCGGACCAATCTGTCGGACCTTGCCACATGCTCTGTTCTTCTTCACCGGACCACAACATTCTTTATTCTGACTTCCGGTAGAGACACATCATGACTTGCGGATATGTGGGATGACCTTTGTTGCCATCAATGACAACAACCATGAATCCATATAGTGTCTCTTGCCAACAATAATGTGACTTGGAGGGGAATTTTTCAAGGCTTTTTCACAACCTTTCGTCAAGTTTCTTGGAAGCAATTCTGAGCCATCACTGCCATGAGACCTCACTAAATATTCTCATGTTTTTTGGGGGCATGAACCGTTCTACCATGGGAAGCTTCAGATCACTTCTCAATGGGAGTTTTGGTAGTGACAATGGTGAGCATGAATAAATTATGATTTGTCATTTTCAAAAGACCTCAATGTATGTTCTAAATTTTTTAATGGCATGAACCATTCTACCATTGGAAGCTCCAGGTCACTTTGTGGTGTGATTTTTGGCAATAACAATGGTTGATTGAAGAAATTTTGAGTTGTTCCATCATGATACCTCAATGTATGTTCTCAAGTGTTTCAAGGGCATGGACCATTCTACCATGGGAAGCACCAAATTGATTTTTAATGGTAGTTTTGGCTATGATAATGGTGAGCAAGTAAAATTATGTGTTGTCTCTAATCTGAGACCTCAGTGTATGTTCTCAAGTTTTTTAGGGCATAAACCATTCTGCCATGGGAAGATCCTAATCAATTTCCAATGGGAGGTATGGTAGTGACAATGGTTGGTTGAAGAATTTATGAGCAATCATCATTGTGAGACTTTAATATATACTCTCAATTTTTTGGAGGGCATGTACCATTCTACCATGGGAAGACTGGATCAATTTTCAATAGGAGTTTTGGTAGTGTCAATGGTTGAATGTGAATCTCTCAAGTTGAGACAATTGGTCTTCAGGGTTTTATGAGGATATGGACTATGTTCACATGTTATGATCTAGATTATGGTTCAAGAGGAGATTTGTGTAGGGACATAGTTTGTTGTGGTAGTTTGTCTTTTTGGTTTGGAGATGGTGGTTTGCCTTTTATTTTTGGGAGCTTTTGGGAAGCAATTTTTGTTTGGAGTTCTTTGATTGTGTTAAGTCCATGAATGATCTTTAAATTTTAGGGAGCTTTTTATCACAATGTCAAGGGTAGCTCTAAAACACTTTCAGTGGGAGCTTTGTAATGATGTGTTATTGTGCCATGAGAATTTCTAGAACACTTTCAATGAGAGTTTTGGCATACTATGGGTATGTTTTGAGCAAATATATTAGTTTGAGGTAGATGATCTTTTGTTGTTAAGATGTAAATCACAATGTCATGATAAGCTCTTGGATTTTATAGTGATCATGTAGTGAAAGTTTTGGTGGCAATTTAAGTTTCGGGTGAGGTTGGAGATCTCTTGGATTTTTAAAGATCAAGTGTTGGAACAAGACTCCCAATGAGGTTTCAATGGAAAGACTAAGAAGCATACACTTGGAGTTGGATGAGAGTTTAGTACACTCAATAGAGAATGATCTAATAGGTTTTTCCCACCTATTCTTCAAATGCATCTTTTTGTTGCTTTATGTTCTCATGTGAATGAATATTAAACTATAATGTCAACTTTAAGGACAAGTTTGACTTGAGCTATGGAGTTAGTTTTGAGGACTAGTTTGAGGAGTATAAGGGGATGGTTGGTGGACTTTTGAATACTATGGATCACATAAGACCAATCATTGTACAATAAGTGGGAGTCCTAGGGAGAGACTTTAGGTTATATATTACATTATATATGTGGACATCAAAATGCCTACCTATGGGTAGGGCTTATCACATTTTATGGTGTAGCTAGTTAGATGTGTGGGTGACTAGTTGTAGTCATTCTAGATTTAGGTGTCACCCTAGTGACACCTAAAGTGTTTTGGAAGAGTTCTAGCTTCAAGTTTTAGTGGAGTTACAACATGGTTGTACCCTTTTGGTAGCTAGTTCATTATTGTTGGTTTCCCTTTTTCTCTTGCGAGGTATACGACAAATAGGGAAATGTTGGGATTAGGTGTCATCCACCTTGCAATTTACTAATGTTTATATTTATTTTAATTTATATTAATTATGTGCTCACATGGAAATGGACATCCCACTTTATAATGTATACTTGTCAAGTTGTAATTAGCACTTAATGTCATGGAAGTCATAAATGTGACTTTAACACTTGTAAGGTGTGAAAATATGTTACTTTGGGTAAAGAGCATGAAAAAAGAAGTTAGGTGTGGACTAGAAAATTGAGGAGGCTCTTTGGTCAAGGCATGAGATCTTCTTATTGAAAAGGTGGATACGTCCAAGATTTTGTGGTTGATTTGGGTAGCGAATTTCCCCATGGTTTAGCACATGGTATTGGTAATTGTCTTTGGTTTTTAGTTTTGGACTTACATGTTATACTTACTCTCATCTTATTATTTCTATCTTGCAATCTAATCCTTCCTTTCTTTTTCATAAGTGCCTTCTTCATGGGTTCAAGTTTCTATTTCCATTATTCTTGTGGGCATCACCCATACTTCCCCTTTATGTTGCTTTATGCTCTTTCTTTCTCTATCTCTATATATGTGTTTCATGATCAATGTTTCTTTCCCTTACCTTGGAGGAAACCCTAACTTATGTTGTGGGGGGATTACCTTAGATCAATCTTTTCATTCCTATGATATACACATCTATGATACCCACATCTATGATACCATGTTTTCACTTCTATTTCTCTCTTATTTATATCTCAAGTATTCTCATTCTCCCCTTTCCTTGTGAGGACTGTTAGCAAGAATAGGCATAGATCAGGGATCTGAGCCTAAGTTACCTGAGTGTTGTATTTATACCTCAATATGAGTGATGAGAGGAAGATCAAAGTTTATGCGGTGAGTTTCAGAAGGTTGTGACAAGAAAGAACAAATAAAATTGACAATGTACATACACTCACATACACATCATATCTCATAACACATTATACATCCATTAGATCATCATGCAATATATTATATTCATCATTTATAACTTTGATACAAAGTCCATTCATACATCATTCATCATCTTTTCCTTATACTTCTCTTCTATGCTCTATTACACATTCATTCCTATTACATTGTTGGTTCTATCATATTATATTCCTATTTCATCTATATTTCTATCATATATTCTATTCATCTTACATACTACATCTTCAAGCCCTACTTACATAAGCATATCAAGGAGTGTGTCTCTTGTACATGTTATGACCTTTAGATGTGTTGGTGGTTGGCTAAGTATGCCGAATATCCTTTGCAATTTGGATGTAGCTTATTGTAAAGTCAACTCTATCCTACCAATTCCATAGCCCCTTTGAAACAATGTCTTTTCCTCAAGATATCTTGGCTCTGTCTGCCAAAAATATGAGAATTCTGAAATAGATTTTAGCATCAAAATTTTGGAAGGCATCATATTTTTATGGTAAAATATTCTTATAGATCCCCTTAAAGTGCATAATGTTTTATCTCACTATTGGATTACTTGCTATAATAATTATATTTGGCCATTGATGGTGAGCAAGGTAGTTTCCCTATCTTCTAATGTGTTTGGTATTTGAATGGTGGCGATCATTTTGATGGCCTCTATTAACAAACTTATCACATGTGTGATCCATAGGCTAACCACTTCTCTGAGATACTCAATTTATGTCCTTAATCCCTTTCTTTGATCCTATACTTGTTGATATTGATTATGGAGGGTCTTAATCTAAATTCTGATGCTCCCATATAAATACTTCATGGCATCATATGAAGTGGAGGCCTACATGATTTGACCTTCACATCCTTGAAGAGTGTGAGCCACCATAATCTTGCTAACATAACCTTTTTTTAGTACCTTCTTCGAAGTTATGTCCTTCAGATATGCCTTCATGGTTTTCTCTTTCATGTTCAAGCACAACCCTTCTTATATTTTCATTCCTCCCTATAATAGGGAGTTCTCCTTCAATTAATCTATAAGGTAGGGACCTTTGCGACAATTTGTTTCTCTCATTTTGGAGCTATTTTATAGAAAGTGTCTTGTAGAGAGTAGTTGCACTACTTCAGTAAGATCTTCTGGTACTGCATTAACTCTAAATAAGTTTTCTTTGGGCAATTCTTCCTCAACGAGCCCTGGGTCTTCCCCTATATCAGTTATAGATAAATAATATATCCCTTGATTAGCTTTCCTTGGCTTTACCAAAATTTTAAATTCAAACTCCTAGAATAGGAGCAACCATCTAAAAATTTTACCTTGGATAATAGGTATGTTCATTAAGTATTTCAGTGGCTCATGGTCTGTGAAGAATGTGAATGGGGTGGCAAAGAATTAGTGTCTAAACTTTTGTAGTGCATAGGCCATAGCTAGAGCCTCCCTTTCTATTGTGGTATAGTTCCTTTCTACCTGAGATAGTTTGTGGCTAGCAAATGCAATCAAGTTGTCCTTGTTTCCTATTGGTTGGGCTAATACTTCCCTATTCATGGTGCCATAAGCGTCCACATGTACATGAAAAGGGATATTTCAATTTGGAAACACTAAGATTGGTGCTTCTTCTATTTTCTTAAGTGTGTCAAATGCCTCTTGACAATGATCTATCCATTGAAAGGTCTTATTTGTTTTCTTTTCTAGAAGCTCTTCTATTGGCCCAACAAGTATCACATATCCTTTAATGAATTTTCTATGATAGCCAGTATAACCCAAGAATGCTTTTACTTTAGTAACCATCTTTAGGGCTAAGAGATTTAGGATTATTTCCACTTTTAGTGGATCTACCATTGAGCTTTCTTTACATATGATATGGACAAGTAATGTACCAAAGGGTACCACAAATAGACATTTCTTCAATTTCAATGAATTTACAAGCTTTTGCACCATTCCAACATCAGACGAAGTACTTGGACATGATCTTTGATTAACCCATACACAATCTAATCATCGAGGTATACCTCCAGGAAGTTGTGAATAAAATACTTAAATGCATTGATCATTATTTTGCTAAATATCATAGGTGCATTCATTAGGCCAAACGACATCATAGTGTACATGAACAATCCCCATTTAGTCACAAATGTGGTTTTAGGTTGATCTGCTTCTTGAATTTTCACCTAATGTTGCCCTGAGAAGTCATCTGTGAAGGAATAAACTTCCCTACCTACTACTGATTTGAGCACTTATTTTGTAATGGAGTGGGGAAGGGATTACACACACAAGCCTTATCAAGTTCTCCAAAGTCAATGCACACCCTTATTTTACCTATTTTCTTATGTTGTACAACCATAGGACTTATCCATTCAACGTATTCTACTAGTTTAATTATACTGTCAGCCAACATTTTGTCTAATTCATTCTTGACTCTAGTTTTTACATTAGGATTAAGTCTGTAGGGACTTTTTCTTTGTGTCTTTGCACCCTCTTTCAACTAAATTCTCATTACTTTTACTTCCTCCTTAATTCCCTTAAGATCAGGTGAAGTGCAAGGAAATAGATTTTCATATTCTCTTAGTACCTCCACAACTTGCATAACTTGCTTCTCATCCCAAGAGTCTTTGATTTTAGCAAGTTTAGGGCTTTCTTCCATTGCTATAATATTTTGTCTTGTTCTTAAAGATTGATTAAAGTATTCATTTTCTATCTCATTGGTAGTGGCTATCTCCCTTTCTCCCTCATTAACTTCTATTTCCAAAATTTGAGGATCCTCTTCCTCATCCTCATCTTCTCTTGTTTTTCTTGTAGTATAACATAGCTTTTTTGGTGGAGTATCTATCTTATCCATTCACTCTATAAGTTTCCAGATGCCTTTTTCTTTTGGTGGTATGGTCTGATACCTCCTATCTCCACACATGTTTCTAACTTCTTTTGTTGGTGATAAGATTATTCCATTCATCTTTTGTAGCACATTATTTATAAATCTATTGCAGCTATAGAATGAAAAAGTTTTACAAAGTCATCTTGTACTATATTCCATTCTTTGGTTTCTCCTCTCTTTTCTTGGTTGATGAACCAAGTTTTTGCTATGGATGATAAGATCTAGTAAAATAGTTGATGATAAAGTCTATCATCATATTCTCTCTTATTAGTCGACTCCCTAATGCAATTCTCTAAATGTGCCTTAGGTTTAATCTCACCACAATATTTTGGGCTAAGCTTCCAATCCCCTTCTTCAGGAAAGTACCTAGTTTTTATTAGAACTATGAATGCTTTCCAACTTGGGATGTTCGACTTGTGGGTATACCACCACCTTTCTACATTGCATACTAGAGTATCCTGTAGTGCTTCTATTCTTAGATCTTCCTTTTCAAATATCTTTTCCATGCCCTCTATGTAGGTTATTAGATATCCTACTTTAGAATACCATGGAAGCTTAATGTGTGAGATACTGCATGAAATGTGGTTTAAATAATTTTATTTTTTTGTATTTTGTTTTTTTGATTGTTATTTTGGTTTTCTAAATTTTGTGGTGGGTTTCCATCATTTGTGATAATGTTATTAGGGTTTTTCTCAAATTTCCTTAAACTTCATACCCTTCTTGCTCCTATTATATTCCTAGACCTTCTTTCTGGTTCATCCCAAAGTCAAGCCTCCATTGCATTCTCACTATCCATACTATAATTGCTACTGTCAAGGATGATCTCCCCATCTGAGTTAGGGATTTTTCTTAGGGAGTATAGCACCCTCTTATCTTCTTCTTCACTATCTTCTTGATCTATCTCTTCTATATATGCACTACTCATATCTATGTATAAGGGAATATGTATCATCTTATCTTTCTAAAGAATGAAAATTCTTCCTTAAATTAGTCCATTGTACCATTGCAGTTTCCTTCATTTCAATCACTTCAAAGTCAATTTTCTTTTTAATCCATAATAGATTGACTAATACATCTATCCAAGTTCTAATTGTGCTAAATACAATACCATTAGCAAGAGCAATGTTGTAAGGTGTGTTATAGAGTGTTAGTCTTCCAAAATCCTCCCAAACTCTCTTGGGAATAATGCTAACACATGCTCCTAGGTCAATTAGTACATTCTTAAAATATCTGTTGTTTACCCGAAGTTCTATCATAATTGGTTTATTTTTCCATCTCCTTGAAGTCTTTATCGTACTTTTAATTTGTGGCCTTAAGTTAGTGTTTTTGTTTTTATTCCGGTATTTTGAGAATTGTTTAAGTTTTTCAATTAGATTCTTTTCTTCCATGAAGTTAGCCAATTCCTTCAATAGTTGGACCTTTTTTCTGAAAAGCATGCCTTGTGGTAATCCTCTTTTTTTCTACGATAAACTTCCTAGTATATTTAGTTATTAGGTCATGCTTTGACGTCATAGGAAAATAGTCCTCTTTGTATTCTTCTTTTGACTCATTAATCAATGTATTTTCTTTTGCAGTGTCAGTCCCACCTCTAGTTATTACTACAATTTTATTTCTTTCCATATTTATTAATGGCTTTTCTTTTTAATTCTTCATTTCTCTCCAAATATTCTTTTTCTAACTTTTTTTTCTTCTCTGAGCAACAACTAGCTCCTTGCTTCCTCCTCATTTAGTTTAGCTCTCATACATATTCTATCTCCTTGAGAATTTTGTTTAGGCACCCTCATTATAAAAGCTATATTTGTACACTTTTCCCATATAAAAAAATGGGTTTATTCAAGGTGGGAGCGAAGTGGCATAACATTTAGTCATTGATACCAAGGTGAGAAGAGAGCTTTTTTTTATTAATACTCCATAAGAATCTTGTGGATTGCATGGGTCTAGATTTGCATGTAAAGACCACCTTCAATTTGGATGTATTTGCATTACTTTTCTATAATGCAAAATTTCAATTATATAAGACTTAGATAGTTACAACTATGTTAAACAAGTTGTGATATTAGACACTCATATAATCATGAATTTTTTTATCATTTGTTTTAAGCATGTTAACAACAAATAATATGATGTGGTAATCATATCCAAAGATAGAGTTATCATATCCTACAAAGATGCATGTTGTAGAAAGACTCGGGCTAAAAGGATCAAATAAAAGATGATGTAGTCTAGGCATGGGGGTCCAATGAAAGACAAACCTACTAGTAGCCACTCACTTAACAACATGTCACACACCAAGTGGAATCTACAAATAATGTTATTTTCATTACATTAAATTAAACTCTACCTTGACAAGCATACAATAGGCTAAAAATGAACCTAAACTAAATACACATACACAGAAAATTTGGCAATGAGATGATATATATGTAGGATGGATTAAAGCTCCTTAATATAGCCTCTACACATTTTGCATGACATTAAAAAACAACCCCTATCTCTTGTTCATATCATTTTATTCCCAATCAACCCAATCTACATGACTAGGTCATCATCTCTATGGGAAAAATTAACTCCAAACTTATTTTTCTTTTTTCCTTCTTGATTGTTCATCTTTCTTGATGGTTTTCTAATGCTTTTCCTACTCCAAAATATCCTACCATTCTTCTACACCTACCTAGCTATTTTTCTCCTTTCTTGGCCATTTATTCTTGACTTTTAACATTTTAAGGGCATGATTTTCATAGTTGTTGCTAAAGTGAAATGTGTTGTTATGTAAGTACCACCCATATATTCACGTTTATCTTTGAAAATTATGTAATTTCAAAAAATGAATCACAATTTGAGTATTTATGACAAAGTTATGGCCTCAAGAAGCTTATTACTAAAATGCTAGCCACAATGGTTGTAAAAGTGCACAATGGTTGATGAAGTGCACAACAATGGCTAATACAGTACATAACAGTGGTTTCCAAAGTGAAACAAATAGATACAATAGATGCTACAATGTTCTAAAATACTATTGAAGTCAATTGAAATATTTCTTAGACCTTTTTGACTTATCCCTTCATGCCATTTCACTAAAAGCCTGCACACAAAGCTAAAATCTTCTCAAGCATCTCTTATTTTGTTCTTGGCTAATGTAAGATTGGTTGTGGACCCAGATGCTCCTACATCAAAACAAAAATACCAAATATATGACTTGAAGCAAGGAACCAAAGAGAAGAGAAAGAGAAATACACTAAAGAGTCTAAGAAGGTCATTTGGGAAAAACTTAAAGGTGTTGTTGACTCCATAACCAATCTAATTTTATTGGGCAAAAGGTTGGAACAAATAATTCCAAGAGAATAAACAATCTCATTCCATGAGAAGTGATAAATAAAGGTATCCCTTTTGAGAAGGCATGAGGTAAATCCATATCCTTTAATTTGTAGACATTTTAGGAACCAAAAAATTAAAGAGGTTTGATCTACAAAGGATCTTGAAAACATCAGAATTTCATTGATTGAGTTGATCATATGTACTTCCTACTTAATAAGATTATTTTGAAGAAGAGCTTAAGACATGTTTTTAACCCCACTAAGACGTGCACTTGGAGGAGGAAGAGATACAAAATTAATTTTAGATAGCGGAAAGAAGTGTACTAGGGATCAAAGATGATTTGGACATTATGGGAACATGTTGATTGATGATTTTTCATAGTGATGTATCTCTTTTCTAGGAAATTATACACTACTATGGACAAGTGGAGGAAAGTGTACAACAATTTACCTTAGTGCAAATATGTATATCATAGATTAGGGTGACTAGGATGAGTTTGAGTTGGTATAAAACTTTTCGATAAATGACAAATAGTAGAACTAGCTATTTGAAACTAATTTGAGTAGGTTATTCTTCTCTTTTTCACATGAAATGCATTTAGAATCCTTTGTGAGACACATTTTGTTATCACTTACCATAAATATACCTATTGGAAGTTATATAAAGGAATACAAGAAGATTTGGGTGCATTCAAGCATTTTCAAGAGTTGTCTAAGAGAGTTCTTACAATAGGAGGTGACTTGAACAAAGCTATAGTTAGTAGTCCAACATGAATTGAATAAGTAGGTAATCCATAGTACTTTAAAGCAAGCTAAGGGAGTATTTTAGAGGTGCTACCAAAATCAAAAGGCTCAAATTAAGCAATTAGCTTGTAAGAACTTGTGATTTGACATGGAGATGAGAAAGTATAGATTAGTTATTTTCTAGAGTTCTCCCAAATTGTGTTTCTCCAAGGTATATTCTCTATTTATCTCTCTTTTATGCATGGTTTAATTCATATGCTTTCTTACTACCATTCCACCTAACTACTTCACTAATTCAAGCACTTAAGAAAGCATGTAGTGGATATGTTTGATTAATAACATAAGCACATTAATTATTTAAAATAATTATTACTAGAAGTTGAATTCAATCTCACATAAGTTAAATAATTAACATGGTCTTTTTTACATTATTAGTCTTGTGAAATAAATCAAAATCAAACATTGGTAGTAGCACAAGTGCAATTTGATTAATAGACATTGCAATAAATTTATGTGAGTGTGTAGGTAATTGTATAATGTATATTTGATGTGGATAGAAATAAAAGAGTAGTAACACCAATTGACAACCTTGGATTGTTTTTGATAGAGTAAGCGGCAAAAAAGGGTGCCGATCCCATTACACGACAACCACATAGGCACATTACAGTAAGCAAACAAGGGGCTGAGCCTTAAACCAACAAGAGCCACTGGGGCCCGACAGAACATGCCAAATCAGACCACACAAAACATAAACAGGACATGAACAATTGACAGACAGTTGTCGAACAACAGATGGGGACTAGACAACCCCAGAACCTGAGGGGACTAATCTGACTCCCTTAGGCCTAGGTCGTGAAGTAGCAACAAATTTGGGGAGTCCCTTCTTTCTCTAAACAACAAACCAAGAAGACTCAGAATCGAAGTCCACCGAGCGAGGCAAGAGAAGCGGGTCCTCGACAGCCACCATGGGTAATGAGCCACCACACATCAAGGGAGCTGGTAGTGCAGAAGAGGAGTCAAGAGCAATCGAAGGACCAACAGAGGCTATCATCGAGGGTCAGACAGGCTTTGCCTGAACAACAAGTACCAATGGTTCCGCTGAAGGGTTAACCGGAAGAGGATCTAGGGGAGACTCAGTCTCCTGGGAAGATTTAGCCAAGGAAGGATCATCCTCCTTAGAGGAACCATCAGAAGAGGGAGTGTCCACCATGAGATGTTCAGTGAGAGCATCCTTCCACCAGGTAGTTGCGCCCTTGCGGTGAGCAAGAGGGCAGCTAGAGGTGATATGACCAACATAGAAACATCTCCTACACTGAAAAGGGAGGCCCTCATAGTCCAAAAGCTGCGTCCATGGTCTATCCTCCACCATCAAGACCACCTCACCATGGAGTGGTTTGGAGATGTCCATATCTACTAAAATACGAGCAACCATAGTATGCCCAAGATCCTAAGTCATAGAGTCCACCTTCAAAAGTCTTCCAATGGCATTGCCAATAGCTTCATAACAAGATTCCTCCCAAAACTGTAAAGGTAGATTCGACAGTCCAACCCAAACAGGTCTGGAATTCAGCGGCTCCATAAGAGGATTGAAAGAGTGAGTCCAAGGCTTGATGGACAACAAATGATCACCCCACAACCACCCCCTATCTAGCACTCAGTCTCGCTCCTCGGAGGTAGCGAAGGTTGCGATGAAGAACCCCCTTGCACTGGGGAAGAGTTCAATCTACCTAGAGACAAGAGGCTTCTAGGAGACTAAAACCCAACCATGAAGATCAGGAAGGGAGGGCCACAAGCCAATAAACCCGCAGACCGCACCATGTCTCAAATAGAAAATCTCATTTTCTGCAATCTTAGGTCCACATACCACAACAAGGGAAGCACACACACAGGGCAAAGGCCTAACCCTTGCCTGAGCAGGTAGAGTTCGAGCACGAGCATTTAAAACATCAGAAAAGACTTCTTATGGCAGCATGAAGCAACCCTAATAGAGGACAACTTCGCCAAATCTTCAGGAGCAGAGGGAACAACAGAGTCCCCACATGACACACCACCTTGGGTAGGAGCACTAGCAGCCCGAACCGAGCCCGAACCGAGCTCACTAAGGCTTTCATAGAACACAAGAACTCCACAGAGTTGTCAAAAAATGGCACAGCAGAGGTGCCAACACCACCTAAACAGGCAGGGAATGAGCCAACACCTGCACCGAGAACTGAACCCAAGGATGGGTCCCCATGGGCCGTGGAAGAAACAACAGGCGTTGCACCTGTGTTCCCGTCCGCACCCCACCTTGCAAGACCATCACTCTCCTCCCAACAAAAGAAATGCGTGGGAGTTCCATCCATTCAAAAAAGTTAGAAATGTTGCATGCTCCTATAGGAGTTATGATGACAACCTTGGATTGTTGTTTAAAGAGCATAGAGTTATAAAAAAACACAATGAAAATAAATCCAAATTTTGATGAATTACAAGTGGAATATAAAAGCCAATTATAGAGCATGGACATTCCCTAGAGCTCTTGGTGCTTCGGATGTAAATTTACACCCTATTCTCTTCTTTTCACCCAAAAACTATTACCATGTGGTTTACTCTACTAAGAGGTTTTTCTCACTTGCCAACATATATTGTAGTCTTGTGGAATATTTTCAAATCAAAAACTTTGTTTCAAATATTGAAAATAAGGAAGGCAACATTTTTTATTAATGAATCCAATGGAAAAAAATTGTATAAGAGAAATCAATGGCATCTCTCCTATCTTGTATTAGATTCAAGCCAGTATGATTAAAAAGTTGGTTTTTGAGTTCAACACTTTCAAATTAATTTCTCAACCACTACATGTGCATGTCATCACAATGAGCCAAGTGTCACCTTAGCAACCACTATGCAAAATTCTATAAATGGCCACTTAGGGACAACATAACCACTCTTAAATTTGACCAAATTACATAAACCAATCACTCCTTTTATAATAGAGATAGTGGATCCCAATTGGAATGCACTTTAATGTCATTGCATACTTCAAGTGAGATTCCCCTACTACACCAAAGTTAAACCGAGGGAGGTTGTTACCCAAAATGGGTGGGGGTAACTATAACGTTGGCTCATGTGGACCTTGTTGCACATAAAACACATGATGTGTGGAGATCAACAAATCCTCTTGCAAAGGATCCCTTGACACGAGGAACCATAGACTTGCAAGATGATCATCCACCACTTTTTTTGTTGCTTGTGTATAAGTTTATGCACCTTTATTTATGTTATTTTTACCTACCATTCTACCCATTGAGCTTAACCACTTTATACAAATCATTTTTATTAGTTTTTGTAAGTTAGCTCATTGCTATTAAAATGGTAATTTTAAAGCATATTTGTATTGATGCCCTTTGATAACTCTTAATTGTGCAATCTAATAGTTAAAAATTCAAATTGACTTTTTCACACCAAGTTTGTGAACATATCGATAGTTTTGTTTTGTTTTCTAAAAAATTAAAATGTCTCCAACCAATTGTTTGAATTTAACTATAATAAACATTTTGCATCCAACAATAATTTCCTAAAGAGTTTAAAAAAATGAAAAATGAACATCTTTTTAAATTTTTTATCTTACCAATTTTTAATATCATATTTGTAATATGTTTATTTAGATGTTTAGTATTTATTATTTATTTTTATGTAGTATATCATTTATTTAATATGTTTTTACGTAGATGGATGAAATCACATTCTCCACACATTTTGTTTGATATTTTAAGAAATTACTTATAGTGTATTATCATATTTAATTTGACTTATAAAAACTAAGTCCACATAATTTGAATGACACAAATGAAACCACACCCTCCACATGCTTTGTTGGGTCTTGAAAAACACTTTAGTTTACATGATGTTAAAAAGTGTCTTATTGTCATAAACTAGAGTTTTATTTCTTGCTTTTTTTTAAATAATGCGTGAGTGCTATTATTATTATGACATGGTAGCCCCCTTCACTTTTGTAGGTAAGCATATAACTTATCTCTTATCCCAATCTAAATTAATGTTAAAACCAATGTTAATGAGCAGGATTTGCTCTACCACAAAGTATAACATTAGTAGGCATGGGATCTTCATTTTGGACACCATCCTCACTCCTCACTTTCATATACACCTCTTGACCTAGGTATCGCCTCGTACAATCCCCACTCCTTATATTCCACATGCCCACATTGTCCAACTCCATCATTATGGCCGTCCATGACTTGGGATAAACCTACAATGCATCAACAACATTGTTACATTAGTAGAGATTAAATCGCTACTAATTCAACTTTTTTGGGAGAGTAGAGGGGAAGGGGTCAAGGAATTTTGGAGACAACGAGGCAAACGGACAAAGAGAAAGATGATGACTTTGCCATATAAAATGTTATATAACATATATATGATTCTAGGGATGAAAGTAATAACAATAACAATTTAATCATAGATGCGTTCTACAATTTTTGCCTATGAAGAATAATGATTTATATAAATTATTAGAAGGGTGAGGAGAACAATAATAACTACTCTAATTTACATTGAGGTTTTTTTTAGTTAGAAGCACTTCCAAAACACACAATTTCTAGATGTATCCAATACAAAGGAAAAGACAAGTGCATTGACCAAAAAAAACCTCCTATTCAATATCTTTGATTAAAGAAATATTAAATGTTCAATTAGATGAGCAAATCATAAATAAATTGGAAATGCTTTGGATTACCTGGATTGTTGAGCGTGAAACTGCATCAATCATGTTATACGTGGATTGTTTGGTGCTGTCCCATGCCCCTGTATCCATCCTAATTCCAAATTCTTATAAGGAAAGAGTCCCCACACCCACACAGTATCTAAGAAAGAAGGTTGGGAGGTTAAAATTGAAATACCATTCTACTCACCCCACGACGAAGAAAGAGTAACCATCCACATGCCATGTTTGAAGAGTATTCTCTGTATTCTGAAACACAATATGAACAAACGCTTTGTCGAGGGTGTCAATTACAGGAGTCCCATAGCCTGGCACAACCTGTCCTGTAGGCGAATCTGGGACACCACCGAGGGTGAACACATTGTTAATCTGAAGGTAATCGGCCAACTTCAGGGGAGTGTCAGCATAAACAAATGACACGCCATTGACGGCAAAACGTTGTTTCCCTCCGATGAGGGGTGCTGTGTTTTGTAGCTGGATTGTTCTCGTCACATTTATCACGCCGTAGTGGAAAGACCCCTGCGGGTTGGGCCTTGCTGCACCCGTCGTCAAGTTCCATCTACAGAAAAAGAACAAAGTTTTAATGAAATTAAAATGGACCTGTACACTGAGGTGTACGCTCAACTCTCAACTTATATATAATCAAAAATTGAACGAGTAGAAGTAGGGAGATGATTTAATGTTGTTTTCAATGATAAAATTTTAATGAAATTAAAATGGACAGCTGAGGTGTATGTTCAACTTATGTGTAATCAAAGAATTGAATAAATGGAAGTAGGTAGATGACTTAATGTTGTTTTCAATGATATCAATGATATCATGGGGGAAAGAAAGAAGACATGGATGAAGCAAAACAACAAATAGATGATCAAATGGAATATCTAATTAATGCATACCCCACAAATAACAAAGAGATAAAGGCTTTTGTCATAGATAAGTTTTTACAAGCGTTTATGGGGTAAAGTGTTAGGGAGAAAGAGGAAATATTATCTTGAGGAATTCAACTCATGTGATCATCAACAAAAAATGTACATAGGGGCTAGCATTCTGTAGAGGCTATTCTTAAATATCATCCACTTCAACAGTCAAAGATCAATTTTGGCCAATAAAAAGAGGACAAATATTTAACACTTTTTATTGTGAATGAGGTGTAAAATTGCTATTGATTGTTTCACCATTGAAGTGGATAATATTTAAGTAGAGTGTTCTGTGGAGAGCAAATATTCTTATTGTTCAATTAAGAACTAGCTCTCATCAACTCTGTTATAAAATGGGGCGGTACAAAAAACCTAAAGAAGCATGAGAAGAAAGGGTGTGCACTTTTTGCAATATCGAGACAGTGGAATCAGAAAAACACTTTATTCTGGAGTATGATGCCTTCAGGAATCATCAACAAAAAGTGTACATAGGGGCTAGCATTCCGTGGAGAGTAAAGATTTTTATTGTTCAACTAAAAACTAGCTCTCATCAACTCCGTTGTGAAATGGGGCAGTAGAAAAAACCTAAAGAAGCATGAGAAGAAAGGGTGTGCACTTTTTGCACTATTAAGAACTAGCTCTCATCAACTCCGGAGACGGTAGAAAAGGCCTAAAGAAGCATGAGAAGAAAGAGTGCACTTTTTGCACTATCGAGACAGTGGAATTATAAAAAAACACTTTATTTTGGAGTATGATGCCTTGAAGGACATAGGAGACAGTTGCTTCTTGGTACAATTTATTCAGTGAGAGGACTATTGAGAAGTTAGGAGAGCTCATTATAACCTTAAATAAGAAAAAGATTGAAATGCAAAAGACAAAAATGAAAAAACTGGTTGTCCTATTTTTAACCATTCATTCTACACATAATGTTTGCGGCTGAAATGCATATCTACAAACGCACATGATGTTTAAGTTAAACGAAACGTGGACACACCTTATGGCCCTGGCCTGATTGAGGGAGTAATCGTAGTCCAGGGGATCGGGTCCGTCCGGAGGTGGGCCCGACGGAGGAGTAGGGGTCGATGCTGCACCGTACTGCAGAAGTGCTGTGCCCGTCTTCACCGGGTCTACGAAACGGGAGGAGGCTACGATGTAGAAGGAAGCCGGGGCGGTTGCAGACTGGTCTGCGGTGACCAGGACGGAGAATGACTGTCCCACATGAATGTCGAGAGTATGGTAGTAGTCCTGGAGGGTGTAGGAACCCTCTGTCTCTACCAGAAGCATACGGTGGTTCTGGATTCTCAAATTTAAAGTCGTTTGCGTGCCCACATTCGAGATCCGGAACCTGTAGGTGCTGCCTGAAACCAGAATGTTCAAATTGAGTAGCATTTAATGGATCATAATATACAACTCTCCTCTTTCTGATGATGGATCATTGAGTATGATCTGAAACGTTGAAACAAAAACATACACAGTTGAATCCAGAAGCACTCTCAATACTATCATTTAATACTATCATAGACTGTGGAAAACTCATGCCTACTAATATACAACATTTCAAATAGCTCTATAATTTTTCATGTAAATAGTGTTTCCTCAGTGTATAAAGAAAACTTCTGTGAGCTAGTAGTATGGCGTTACCGGGTTGGACAGTCAAGATGGTTTGGTAGGGTCCTCTGCCATTGATTGTGACTCCGTCCGGTTGCCCCATTAGAAACCCTGCATCGAGGGAAGCTCTGATGTCCTGAAAATTTAGATGCAGTAAAATGAATCAATGTCTGTATATAAATTTCAATCAAGAAAAGATTAAAGCTCTGATGTCCTGAAAATTTAGATGCACTAAAATGAATCAATGTCTGTGTATAAATTTCAATCAAGAAAAGATTAAAGCTCTGATGTCCTGAAAATTTAGATGCACTAAAATGAATCAATGTCTGTATATAAATTCCAATCAAGAAAAGATTAATTGCAGGGAGCTGAAGCGACCTTGTGGTTTGTGTTATAGCAGTCGCTGATGAGAAGTGTGAAATCTCCTGCGGGCGGAGGAAAGGGGACTGCAATGACGTCGCGGTTGTGGATCTTGATGCCGCCATAGCCGCCTGCCGTCCTGTGTAAGAACAGTGATGGGGAATAGAAGAAGCTGCCGATCTGGTCCTTGGCTTGAAATGTGTATGTCCAGTTTTGCCCTGGAAGAATTGGACAGTTTGTTCCCAGCACTCCGTCTTGCCACGAGCTTTGCCGCTGTTGTATTCCATTCCTATAAATTTTTCATTTTAAATGGAAGAGGTTAAACAACCGGTATGTTGTGACTGTTTCATTACAGTCCCCAAAATAAAAAAGAGCATAGCATACCATGTGATAAGAAATGGCTCATCCAGATTGTTGTGAACATTTACAGAGATAATATTGTTAGTTACTGTCTCCAGCTCAGGACCTGGGAACTGGTTATTGATGGTGATCACCTACAAACACCTACAAAATATTACACTAGGCTAAACTCTGCTTAAATTAAAAGAAAATCTTCCTTATTCTGAAGATAAATCAGAGACTGTGATCTTGATTAAAAAACATTTACACAAATATTACCAGAAGTTCTTAAATTAAAAGAAACTTTTCCTTATTCTGAAGATAAATCAGAGACTGTGATCTTGATTTAAAAACATTTACACAAATATTACCAAAAGTTCTTCCAATCAGTGAAAATTATCATGTCTTAAAAAGTTCTTTCAATCAGTGAAAAATCATGTCTTTATTTAAAAGAAATGGACAAAGCTTCGATGGCTTACTTGCTTCTGAACACCTAGTGGCGCAAAATGAGCGTAGGAAACCGTCCAATCAAAATACTGATACGGAACGTCCGCAGAAACGCTTGCAATAAGCAGAACAAACCCTAGTATACAACTCAATGGCGATGCACTCAAACAAATGACCACCATTTCTGATCAAATCCCAGAATTAACACACAGGAAGCAAACTTTCTTGTGTTCCTCGAAAAATTTGGGCAACTTCTTTACATCTTCAGCAAATCTTTCAACAATCTATTACAATCCTTAGTGACGAATTATGGCAGCGATTTTTTTGTAATCTTGTATGTCTACATGTTCTGTTCAGAAACAAAGCAGAAACGATTTCTTGTCGATGCGCAGTAAAAGATGAAGAAAAATAAACGCCTACAAGATCCAAGTCTAATCGTTGAGAGAAAACTGCATTCACAAAGAAATCACAACGGCTAGATTTAATGCGGCCTTAGAGAAGAACAGAAAAAATAGATTTCAAGTTATCTTCATCTAACTATCCAGATTTCAAGTTATCCAGATTTCAGACACTCAACAAGTCACGAGAATCTCAAACAAGACAGTTATTTGATCACAATTTTCAGCTTGCTTTGCTACAGGCCTATTCCAATTCGCATTTATAAAAACCTCGAATTTTCCACTTGCAACTATTTGTACAACACCATTCCCCAAACCAAAATCCCTAGCAATCCTAATTTCCCTAATTCATAACAACTAAACTTGTGCTGTGGACTCTTCAAATCATAAAATACCAATCTACCTTTCCAAATCAATGATTAAAAAATGTCTGAACTTACCTCTTTCAACTACTCGACAAGCCTCAGCGATTTCCAAGCAAGACACGACTGGAAGAGGCTACAGATTTCAGAGCTTCCTCACTTCTAGGCTTCCAGCTTTACCACACACTTCTCTAACCTGATAAAAACACATAAAATATCTATAAACATCAGCAGGAAAGCACAAAAACCAATGCCAACAGACCTACTTTCCCATCCTAGGGTAAATTTGATGTTCCTGCTAACAAAATCTTACGGATTGTAAGTATGTTTCCTTCTTTCCCCTTAATCGTAACAGTATATTCAGAAATTAAAAAAAATAAAAAAAAAAAAGTAGGGGGATCTTGGTGGATGAAACTATCATCTTCATTTCAAATTCAGAGAATCATCATAAAAAATTTACCGCATGAACAAATTAGACCGTCAAATTTAGTCCACAGTTCCAATGACGGCCTCTTAAATCCATGGCGGCCAGAATTTTTATCATATTGGATCCATGGTTAGAGCTAATCTACGGTACAAAACTAAACGGAGTTAGTTATTCCGTCATTCTCTTTTGGCTTTTTAACGGCCGAACACAATATTGGCGTCGAAAGTAGTTACGTGGCCGTTAAGCTCCCAGCGGTAATATCGTGGATACAAAATAGAGCTGTGCAATTAAAAATGAGGGCCCCACTTTTCTTTGTAAAGTCCAATCGCGAAGGAAAAGACGCACATTCTTTTTACCATATTTAGTTCCACACTCCGTCTCTTTTATTGAGAAAAAAAAGTGTAGAAGTGTGGAATATCTCTATTGCATATAATTTAGCTGGAACACTCTTGAAAAAGGCATTAAAGTTTCTCCCTTGGGGCCCTAACTTGCTTTACACTATGCTTTTTTGGATCAATTTTTCAAAGGAACTTTGACCTTTATCTTGTGCGTATCCTAAATTCCTTGGGATCTCACCCTTGCCACCTAAGGTGGAGGGTAAATATAATTTTAGGAGGGAATACCTGGTTTAAATTAATTAAATATTGTTGGGAATAGTAATTTCGATAGTGCATATTGAGTAAGATAGATGATGATGCTTAGTTTAATAATTGAAGAATGAAGACCAAATGGATGAGATTTTGAAAGTTGTGTGATGTTAGATTTAGGAACAACGCTTCTTTGTTAGTGTGTTGCCTGGAAGTCTATGTTGGATCTCTGCTTTATTAGAGGATAAGTTCGTAGGTCCAAGACGAATTCATGATCGTGAATCTATACTTGAGCTTAGGATTCGTCTTGGCAAGCATTGATGTTATGCTCTACAAATTTGCCTCATATGTGACCTTTTCTTTACTCTTTATGAATGCTTGGGGAGTTGGTGGTATTTAGAAATACCTTTGAGGATTGTTTTTACATCACAAGGAGCTTTCACCTAGATCAATCCCCAAATATTGAAAACAATATACAAGCACCCAAGTTTGCATATTCTTTACTCCTTTTATTGCACCAAATTGAAATGTGTTACTATTGATTACTACAATACATTAGAATGTTTGATTAGAAGATGAACACTTTTATTACTAGAATGAATGCATTGAATGTCTTTAATTACTAGCACATAGCATCAAATTGCACTAAATCTATGTTTAATCATCTCAAGGTAGAAGGGTGAAAGGGGCCAATTGCTCAAATTTAAATTTTAAATTGGAAAAGAACAAGTTCATGATTACAAACTTTCCCAAAATGGGATATTAGTCAAATCTAGGTGGCAAAAAACTAAATAGATAGGTGTGGTAAGTAGTGAATAAGGTGAATGTATAAGAGTGTGCATAGATAGGTGTGATAAGTAGTGGATAAGGCAAATGTATAAGAGTGTGTGTGTAAATGAATAGGGTAGGGCTATGTGTATAGGGATATGTGTGTGTAAACAGGTAAAAAGTCCAAGGAAATGAGCCCAAGTTCACACAAGCTCATGGCATTTGTCACTATGTACATGTACTAAGACATTGCCTCAAAATAGGCACAAAACTAAATGGGAAATGGCATGGGTATGCACCATTACATTTTGCCCCCACTCTGAGGTGCATGTGAATCCTAAAATGACCATGTATTTCAAAGTATGTAGCACTCACAAACATGCATGTAAAGTAAATGGGGTCCATATAAAGTAATGGACCTTGGAAGGATGTAATCATGTGTGTTTTCCATAAGTGCATATATTCTCCATAAAATGGGTCTCTATAAGTTCCAATAATTATGATATGTCAATGTGGGATCAATGTATAACATGATGTATGAATGTAGGAACAATGTGTAATCTATAGCAAGCATGATATAGCAATATGAAATCAATAAGTAAACTCTAAGAAGCATGATATAACAATGTAATAGACAAGGATCATAAGCATAAGCGTAAGGAGGCAAAGGCAATGTAAATATGGACAAAGGATGAAGGATAGGCAAAAGAAAATAAGCAACCCAAGCAGGGAATGAAAAGAAAAGCGTAATCAAATAGTGAAAGGTAAAGTGAAAACAAATAATGCCCCCAAGTGGGGGAGGAAAAATATGTGAAATAAATATAGAAGGTGAAATGGATAAATAAGGCACAACTATATAAGAATAATAAAAAAAGGCTAAAACCAGGAACAAAATGCGAAAAAGAGCAGAACTCCCACGACAATTCTACAATGACAATAGAATCAAAGCTAAAAATAGGGTAGAGCACCCTAGTAGCGATTTGCCATGGAAGGAGAAGAGGGCTTATGGGGGCTAGGCTCCCCTCTGCAACCCCACATGGAACAAGGCTGGCAAGTTGTGAGGAGGAGGAAATCGCAGTGGGGAATTAGGGCAAACCATGCTTCAAGAAGGAATGACCAAGCCAGGGTTTCTAGGATTTGGGCTATCCCAATTACTGCAGCAACCCCAACATTTGCAACTAGAGCAAACCGTACTACAATAGGTAGGGAAAGAAGCCATACTATTCAATTCCCCCTGCTATCTCTCAACCTCTCCTTCGAAGGCAAAAAGTTGCAAAGGGTTTCTCAAAATTGCCCCCAAGATCTCTCATTCAAAGCCTCCTTTAAATAATATGGCGATTACAAGAGTACCTCCTCATCAGTCAATTACCCAAAACCCTAATTTCAAAATCACTATAGCCAACATTCGGGGGAGGGGCAATAACTAGTTTGTAACTCAAGAGTAGGCAATCCCCAACCACCCTTGGTCAAGGCTACAAATGAATTCAAGGCAGTATCAAAACCCCAAGACCTTGGGTAAGAAAGCTTTGAATATTAGCAGTATCTACTTAGATAGTTTGGGGAATCACTGTAGAACCCATGGCTTCTTTATATGGTGGTGTGGGATTGGGCAGCCTGTGAAGGAAATTACGAATTGGGTCCAGACCCTCCTCAAAGATCAAGTAAGTATCACTATCACTTCTGAAGATTTCATTTTCATTGATTGCAAAAGTGTAGACCTTAAAAAAGAAATTTTGAGTAGCAGAAGATTGCTCTTCAAAGGGTATAAATTCGAATATGTAGACTGGCAACATAATTTTGACCCTAGTTAAATGAAACTTAAAGTTGCCAGATGGGTCAAATTACCAAATCTCCCAGTTGAGCTCATCCACAACGAAATCCTAAGGGAGATAGGTAATCACCTGGGAGAATTCATAACAATTGAGAAGGACTTCTTAATCCATTTAGATGTTCTTCTGTCAGTAAAAATGGATATAAGCATTAAAAACATCGAACCTCTTGAAATTAACACAAATATGGCTAATTATAGTATCCAACCAATATTTCACCAGGGTCCCCCCAGTAATACAATCAATAGTATTTCAAAGGGTCGGGTGTCAACATTAGATTTAATGATAACAAGGGCAGATTTATAGTGGATTATCAGAGAACCAACCCTCCGACCCTTGGTGGCAGAAGGGATTTGGCTAGGCAAACTCAGAACCCGAGTATGGTAAAAGCCTTGCCCAGAAAAAGCCCTAAACCCTCTCAAAATACCATAAGAAATAACTAGAGTCAGAACTAGAATCTCATTTTTTAGAACTTCAACCTTACACAGGAAAACACAGGGAAAGAAACATACACAACAGCTAAGCCTCCAGAGCACAGTTATAAACCTCAGAAAGGTGAAGGTAGGAAGGAGCTTGAAGAGGGAGAAGTCCCTGTTGAAGAAAATATAAATAATATTCCTCCAGCAGAGGAAGGTAAAACAAAACCAACGGTATTAGAGACCCTAGAATGGGTCCCCAACACTTATGAAATAGAGGAAAAACATAAAGAGTCTGGATATCAAAAGATAACCACATATATGATTAGCCATAGGGAGCTAGAGGAAATATGCAATGAGATCCTCGATGAGGCATTAGAGGAAGTAGTAATTGAGGAGGCAAATAAAGAGAAGGAAAAGCTAATCTCCAAGATCCTGGAACTTGAAGAATGGGAAAAAAGGCAGGAGAATAATATAGAGGAACCAAAAGAATAGGAAGATAGAGAGTTAGAGGAAGCAGACCCAAGGTTGAGAATTGCAATAACTAATTTTGGTAAGGAGACTCCAGATTGTGCCAAAAGTAATAAAAAAAGGGGTAGGAAATCATGTCTGGAACTAAGAGAGAAAGCAGGCGAGGCAACTGATCAGACCAAGATAACCTCACTTTTTAATGCAAGGAAAGGGAAGTACCTTCCCGAGGCACCATGAGAGTCTACACTTGGAATGTTAGGGGTCTCAAGGCCCCTAACAAACAGCGAATCATAAAACACTGTATAACCAACACAAAACCAGATATACTAGTACTACAAGAAACTAAACTTAATAAAGAGGAGATAGAAGCTCTAAATAAGAAGCTAGGAATATGGGAGCTAGCAGGAGTTCCAACTGAAGGAACTTCGGGAGGCCTTGGGGTAATCTGGGATCCTAGAGCAGTTTCATTCTCAGTGATAAGTTGTAGGAAGAACTGGATGTCTGGGAATGTCAGAAGCATCAGAAGCAATCTAAACTTTTTTCTCCTTAACATTTATGGCCCTTCTCAGAACCAGGATAAGAGAATAGTCTAGACATAAATAGAACAATTCTTGGGAACCTTACAAGATCAAGTATGCATTTTGGGGGGCCTTCAATGCAATATTGGATCCTAAAGAAAAACTGGGAGGTCATGTAAGATTATCTATAGCAACGAAAGACTTTAAAGACTGGGTTCAGAAGAACAATTTACTGGAAATTAAAACTGCATAGGAAGGTTTTACATGGAACAACATAAGAGAAGGTTTCAGTAATATTGCAGAAAAACTTGATAGATTCTTGTTAAGAGGTAATTGGGCCCAATTCCCTTACTTTCTGACGATAGAGATCTTACCATACTCGGGCTTTGATCACTACCCAGTTCAGTTGAATATCTCAAAAGATTGCCAACCCAAACATTGCCCCTTTAAATTTGAAAAAATGTGGGTCAGAGACAACAACCTTATTACCCTAATTGAGCAATGGTGGAAAGAAACTAGAATATCTAGATCTAAACTTTTTTGTTTAGTATCCAAATTGAAAATTATTAATTGTAAGCTTCTAAGCTGGAACAAAACTAACTTTGACAATATCTTTGAGTCCAAAACTAAGCTAGAAGAAGAACTGGAAAACCTAAACAGAAACGTGATTACCAGAGGAATGGACGTTGAATCGTATTCAAAAGAAAAACAACTGAAAATCGAATATGAAGATATCCTAGCCAAAGAGGAAATCTTTTGGAGTCAAAAGTCAAGAGAAACCTGGTTGGAAGAGGGAGACAAGAACACTAAGTTTTTTCATAACAGCACCAAAGCATGTAGAAACGTAAATAGAATCCTTAAAATAAAAGATGCGAATAATGTATGGATCGAAGATCCTCATCAAATTGTACATGAAACGGTTAGGTACTTTGAAAATATTCTTAATAATCAAGAAGGATTGAATTGCTTGCACCAACAAACCATTTTGGAAGATCTCTCAAGGATTATTTCAAAGGATCAAAACAAAGCTCTCAATGGTAAATTTACCAAAACTGAGGTAGAGTTGGCAATCTCTCAAATACAACCAGATAAAGCACCTGGTCCTGATGGCTTCCCAGCTTTCTTCTTCTAGAGATGTTGGCACTTCATAGGAGATGAAGTAGTCGAAGCACTAGAAGGGGTAAGAAACTCAGGAAGTATTCTCAAAGAGGTAAATAACACTTTTCTTACACTTATTCCAAAAAAAGAGAAACCAGAATGTCTAGGGGATTTGCGGCCTATATCTTTATGTAATACTATTTATAAAATCCTCACTAAAACCCTGGCTAATAGAATTCAGACTGTTCTTCCAGATATAATAAGTGACGAGCAAACAGGGTTTGTTCTGGGTAGATCTATTTTTGATGGAGTTATTACAGCCCAAGAAGCCATCCATACCATACAGCAAAACAAAAAACCTAGTATGCTAATTAAACTGGATATCAATAAGGCCTATGATAAGGTAGATTGGCATTTCCTTTGCAAAACTCTAGAGGCTTTTGGTTTTACAAAATAGTGGATAAACCTCATTTATGAATGTATTTCTAATCCTAAGATCTCAGTTTTAATCAATGGAACTCCGGAAGGTTTTTTTAGCATCTCAAGAGGATTGAGACAAGGGGATCCCATTTCCCCTTTTCTCTTTATTATAATGGCAGACATACTAGGGAGAATGATCTCCAAGGCCAGAGAAGAAGGGAAGATCCAAGGTATCAAAATTACTTCCGGTGTCGACCCTACAACTCATCAACAGTTTGTAGATGACACTATGCTCTTCAGTATGGGGAGCATAGAAGAAGCTAGGGAGTTCAAAGATATCCTGAACTCTTACTGTAGGGCCTCTGGACAAGAGGTTCAGCAATTTATTTTTTCAACACGGATCCTGAAACTGAAAAAGAAATATGCAGAATCCCGTCTTATAAAAAAGGGGAATTGCCTTGTAAATATCTAGGCATTCCTTTGGGTAAGAGCAATAAGGATAATGATCTCTGGGATCATATTACTTCCAAGATCAGGAATAGAGCAGAATCTTGGAAAGGCAAATGGCTCTCCTCAGCAGGCAAAGTGACAATGTTACAATCGGTTCTCTCAGCTATCCCAATTTACCAATTATCCTGTATGAATCTTCCAATAGTTAAACGAGATGAAATCAACAAAACTCTAAGAACTTTCCTATGGCAAGGTTCGGAGGATAAAAAGAAAATGGCACTTATGGCTTGGGACAAGATTTGTAGACCAAAAGAGGAAGGTGGCTTGGGCTTAAAAAACTTCAGAGAATAGAGTAAGGCTTTAGGTGCTAAACTTATATGGAAAATGTATCAACAGCCTAATTCAAAGTGGGTTAAAATCCTTAGAAACAAATATCTTAGAGGGGAGGATCCGACTTTCCTTTTTAGAATGGCTAACCCACCTAAAGGATCTCGCCTTTGGAATTTTATGATGGATTGGAGGAAGCTCATAATGGATAAACTGACTTGGAGTTTAGGAGACAGTAACCTAGCACTTTTTTGGGACGACTCATGGGGAGGGTATGAGGCGATAAGCAACATGGATAAGTTAGAGAATGCCAAAAGGATCCTAGAAACCCATTGGGGGAAATATGTAAAAGATTATATAGATTTCCCCAATCTTGAGGAGAATAAGGGGTGGAAATGGAAACCCCTGGATAATATGAACATTCCAGATAATGAGAAAAAGAAACTACTTGATATCCTTAACAATAGGAGGGTATCTCTCAAAGGAGACTTAGATAGATTAGTCTGGGACGGGGCTAAATTAGGAAATTATAAAACCAAGGATGGTTACAAAACTTTAATCAGACAACAACTAAGTCCAAAATCAGAGTTACCACTGAGACTGTGTTGGGATAAGAATTGTCTCCCAAAGGCTGGGCTGTTTGCTTGGTTGGCCATGTAGAAAAAAATCCTAACTGCAGATAGGTTCTCCAAGATGGGATATGAGGGGCCTAGCAGATGTTCCCTTTGTGAAGAGGATCAAGAAACAATAGACCATATTCTCCTTAATTGTCAATTTTCTAATAAATGTTTGAATTGGCTAAGTAATAAGATGGGATGGGTTACTGCCATGCCTAATAACATTCTGAACCTTTTCCAATGTTGGCCTGAGACTCACAAACAAAGCATCTACCATATGCTATGGACAATTTTCCCTTCGATCATGGTTTGGGAGCTGTGGAAAGAAAGAAATAGAAGAATCTTTAAAGAAAGAAAAATGACTTATGGACAACTAACTATTAAAATTGAGGCCATTATTATAGAAATAGTCAATAGTAGGATTCTAAATAACTCCAAAAAAGAATCTACAATGACACACTTGGATGAAAAGATGCGGGGGAGATGGGCACGATTAAAACTGCCCTCCTTTGTGGGACCAGGTAACCACAACTCCACCAACAAGAGACATGAATGTAAGTGGCAACTTCCTAAAGAAGGGTGGTTCAAGCTCAATTTCGACGGGGCTTCTAGGGGCAACCCAAGAGTTGTAGGAATAGGTTGCATAATCCATGATTATGAATCTATAGAAATAGCAACCTTAGCCAAACCCCTAGGAGAAACAACAAACAATACAATAGAATTAACTGCCCTGATTGAAGGTCTGAGAATCTGCAAAGACATAAGAATAGAAAAATTAGAGATCAAAGGAGACTCTACGATCGTTATTAATGGCTTACGAAAAGGGAATATGCCTAATTGGAGACTGAATTCCCTGCTGACTAATGCCCTTGACATCATTGCTTCTTTCAGGAGGTGCACATTCAATCACACTTATAGAGAGGGTAATAGCAAAGCAGACTCCCTTGCCAACAAAGGGGCTGATGGTTTCTACCTATCTGTTATAGCTAACACTGATGAAGTATTATCAGAATCAAACTAAAACAATGGAGGAAAGCTGTTTTGAGGCCAATCAGATCATTACTTATTCTACTAACATACCATGGAGTGTGAACTAACTCTAGGCATCTTCAGATTTTCTACCCTTTAGTCAGTAATGGAGTATAATAGAGTAATTAAGAACACTTTTCAGATTCCCAACTGGTTGGGTAGATCTTAGACCCTTTCTAGTCAGGTGCAGATAATTCCAAATTAAAGATTTGAAGTCGGATAGCAATGGGAAATCCATTCATTCAAATTAACTAAGAGTTAAAATCAATCTTCTTTGAATCAGATGGCAGAGCATATTAGGAACTATGGTAACTTCAAGTTCCCAAACTGCCCAAACAATTTTATATGACGTTGGGGAGAAACAATGATCCTCTTTCCCTTGAACTTGATTTCGAATCCCTGTTTCTACTCTCATACTCAGCTATTATTTCCTATTCACATGCTCCAACGACTTATGTTTACTACGATCCTCTACATCTCTTACAGAAGCAGAGATTTCAATTTAAGACTACAAAAGCTGGTCAAAACTGTGATAACAGAGATGGAGGGACTTCATAGGGTCTTTCTTTGATTTCCTCTATAATAATATTTCTTCTGTTCAAACAATGATAGAATTAAACTTATTATTAGCCTAATGCCTGCCCTTAAATACTCTTTCATTGAAAACTTGCAATCTCATATACGAGATAAGATTCTATTAATGTGTTATCCTTCATTTAGGCATCTCTGCAGGACACTCCATGTGATAAGACTAAAATTTTCTTGTGTTCTTACTCTCTTATTTCCTACCAAACCAAAAATATTTCGTCCAAAATCAGAATAAACAACTGATATATCCCATGAATTTTATCACAAATAATGTAAAAGGCCTCAATTTCTTAACATCGGCAAGACCTTCCTTTTGTTATATCGATCCATGCTGAAATGGCTATCGGCATGATAATAAGGATCGGGAAGAATGTTCTGAAAGACACTGATGGATAAAGTGGCACCGATGACCTTTCATCGGGGAGAAAATGCATGGTCACACCGATCGACATAAGGAAATACTATCGGCGAATACTCTACAAACCCTCCCGACAGTATAAGTCATGCCGATAGTGGAGTTCGATAGGACTCTCACTGATCATTCAATGGAATGGAGGGAACTAGTAGTCATCAGCAGGAGATAAGCATCAGAAAGAAAAATCAAGGAGTTTTTGATACTCTAAAGTCTCACTAATTGAAGAAAAGTGTTTCGGCGTAGCTTACACCGATAGGCATGAAGATATGGATCTGATGACTTTTCATAGAATCAAACCCGATCAGAGAGTTAAATCCTTAAGAATTTTCAGTGAAGTCCGTGATGCATACAAGATGCAAATACAATTGCATAAAACACATGGATACAAAAATATAAATGCATGAAAATGCATATATAGAATATGCAAGCACCAAAGATGAATACATGGGCCCCACCACAAACTGATATACAAATACATTTGTATAAGACATACAAATATTAAACACACAAAGAAAGAAGCCCAACAGATTCGCCATTTTTGTTATACTCACAAGGAGTATACATCCCAAACAGAGCCACTGTTGGGACATGAAAATTTAAATTTTTTCTTGTAATCTTACTCATCCATATCTGACCAAATCAAAAAACATTATGCCCAAAAGTCATGATGATAACTGGTGTATTCCATTAAAATCACAAACTTTCACCACAAGTGAGTGTATCACTCACTAAATTACACTAAAATGAAGGGCTTCAATTCCTAAGTTTTGGCAAGACGTCCCCTTTTGTCATACCGATCCATGTTCTACGAGGAACTTGTTGAAATAACTATCGGCATAAGAATAAGCATCGGCGAGAAGATTTCAAGAATCATTGATGGAGAAAGTGGCACCGATGACCTTTCATCAGGGAGAAAATGCATGGTCATGCTGATCAGCATAAGGAAACACTATCGGGAAGTATTTTACAAACCCTCCTGATAGTATAAGTCATGTCAATGGTGAAGTCGGTAGGACTCTCACTGAGCATCCAGTGGAACCGAAAAGATTATGGAATAAGGTTTTATTATTGTATGTTTCGTGCATTGTATGTATGTTTTAGGTTATACATACAATGCAAAACTCAAGAAAGGTTGAAGTTTGGTTAAAATGATGCATCATGACTTAAAGTATATCGGAAGATGCATTGCATTTTATATACATTGCGGAACCAAAAAGTAAGTAAACTGTGGTTTATAAAAATGATAAATTTGAAGAGGTGATACAAACTAGTTTGTATGTATTCAACTTTGTATCTAAAAATTGGATACAAGTATTGTTGCATTTCGGAAGATACAATCAGAAAAATGATGTGGGATCCACCGTTTGCATATCAAGCTTGTATAAATAACAATGTATATCTTCGATATATAAGCCGATATACAAGTTAAAAGGATGCAAATAAGAGAAACAAAATGGATACAAAAAGAAAGTTAAATACTGAAAAGTCTTTGTATGTTCGGGGTGCTTGTATGTTTATAACACACATACCCGATATACAAAGGAATAAAAAGCATTGCCAGGGATAAAAGGTAAAGAGAAGGTTTGTATAAGATGCTTTGTATGTATAATCACTTGTATCTGATATACATATACAAAGCAATTTTGGTTTATCATCATTATTAAGTGAAGTGGCTGATCACTTACTTATGCCCACATGTAGATATATATATATATATATATATATATGTTGGCATATATAGTGGATCATTCAACCAAAATGGGATGTCCCACATAACTGGATTTAAGTTAACATTGAAGCAAGTTTGTTTGATTATTTATGATAAGCTTAGCAAGAGCAGGTATTTTATTCTTTCATCTCAGGCAAAGGTTTTAAAGAACTAACAGATGGTTGCAGGAAAATGAATTATATATTTTTTTGTATAGCTAACATGCAAAAAGAAGTAGTAGTTTTCTTGTGGTTTCAGGTTAGATAGGTATATTGGTAGGAGCAAGACAGAAGAAGCCCTTTCAATTGGATAATAGACAGTTGATCTAATGTTATATGTCATGGAGGTCATCATCCTAGGAGCTGAAGAACCAAAAGGCATACAACAAGAGGATATCAAAAGAAAGGCCATGGATAAGGGTGATGTTTGCACTTGTATCTTAGTATTTGTATAAGAAAGGATGTTTCCTTGTTGGGCTTGCCCCCGTATAAGTTCAAAAATAAACAATATGTACTAGGCTGCAAAAGTCCCGAGCTAGACCGGAGGTTTTCTTTACTCTGTTCTTTCCTACCGGTGCCCGCACTAAACAGAGTTGTATTTTATAACTAATTTTATATATTAATGGCCTCGGCCTTTTACCAATAAAAATAAAAATAAAAATAAAAAAAGGCTAAAACATAAAATAGAAAATCCAAAGGAACTAAAGCATGAAATTGAAAAAGGGAAAACCAATGAAATCTAACCTATAGGTATATATGAATATATTTATATGGTGCTTGTGAATCATTGAACAATGTTTCTTAGGTACTATCATCTTAGGCTCATCAACCATTAGATCATCATTTTCCCATAAATCATCACCCAATTTGTCTTCCATTTGTTTTGTCTTTTGCTCTTCTTTGCTTGCTTTTCCAATAACACATGTTTCATCTTGATATTCCTTTATGCTCGGTGAAAACATGTGCTCAATAGGTGTAACATTGGGTACTTCTTTTCTTACCCATTCTTGCTTTTTAACTTGTGGTTAGAGTGGACTTATATTTTTTTATGCACCACAACCTCTTGCTTTTATTCCCATATAGTCTTTTTTATGTGAAACTCAATTTTTAGTTTTTCCTCTTTTGTTTTTTTCTTTAATTCTTGTTTGATGGTTTCTTTCTATTACTTTTCTAGTCTTGTTTTGGTACACATGAAGGTCAACTTGATGCTCTTTTTGATTTGGTTAAATTATTTCCATGTTTTTTGTTCTTGTTGCTCTTGAAAAATGTCTTGAAATTCTTTATGAATACCTTCTTCATCTTCATATGGAGTTTCTTTTGGAGTTGAAATATACATGTCTAAAGTGAAATGACTCAACTCTATTATTGGTTCGACTCTATCTCTTCTTATCTTTATAACTTTTCCTTCATGGACAAATTTTAACACATTGATGCATCACTAAAGGAACATCTTTTAAATGTTTTAACTATGGTCTTCCAAGTAAAATAGAGAATCGACCCATAGTAGGGATGACATAGCATAAGACTTATACTATCTTAGGCCCAAACTCAAGTGGCAAGATGGTACAACCCAAAGTCTTATGTAACATTTATTTGTCATCTCTAAAGAAACCCACAAATGTACATATGGTGTTGGTTTTGTCTTTGTAGAAACCAATAGATCTTTCTTGAGCATATGTTGTATTGGTTAGTTGGATCAATTAAAACATCTTTAATTTCCCATTCTTTCATGTATGCTTTGATGTACGATAGTTTATAATGGTTGTTTTATGGGATCTCCTCACCATAAAATAAAATTGGTGGATTCACAAGAGGAGATGTAGCATTGGACTCAACATTTCCCATAAAATCCTTATCCTCATATTTTGTAGTATCATGTACCTCGACATTATATGAATTATTTACATTAAATTGTATTCTAGGGGGGAACTAATCAATATCCATTATCATTACACCCTTCAACTTTTATTGTATTGGTATCTATGCATCAAGATTTTGTACCTTTTGTTTAAAAGTAAAACAAGATTGTGTGTAATGCCCTTTAACTTCATGATAGTTTGAAAATGCTTGATTGTTATATGAATTAGGAATTGGTTTAGAGATATCCAATAGATGGATGAGAGTGAGTGTAATTAGAACACTCAACAAACTTTGAAGCACATCATCCATGGATTCTTGAAGCTTAGTGAACTTCCTAGGAGCATTTTGTTTAAAAGAAGGAAAATAAGAAGTATTAGCAATTTGATTCATGTTTTCCTTCATATCACTACCCTTTGAAGATTTGTTGAACTTTTGATACTTAGAAGGGTAGGAAGCATTTTGACTTGATGATCCATATTTAAAGGCATTATGTGCAATCAACTTGGATTGCATATTTTTAACATTATATGCACATAAATCCATAAAAGAAGCAAAATTGTTCAATGTGTATTGTCTTGAATTGATTTAGTTAATCCCTTAATAAAATAATTTTGCACTTCAAAATCATGTAAAGGAGTAATCAACTTAGAGCACAAAGATTAAAATTGAATGACATAATCACTAATGTGTTTATTATATCCTTGAGATACTCAAATATATCAACAACTATTACTCTTTAAGGCCCATATTAACTTTGAATTGATTTTAAAACACTTTAGTGAGATCATCAAAAGAATGAATAGACCCTTGAGGAAGTGAAAAGAACCATTCAAGATAGCAAAGTCTTTCAAAGTGCATGGAAATAACTTTGTTAACAACTTATCTCTGTTTAGGATTTGGCCCCTTGTTTTTGCTGCCTGTTGTAATAAAAAACAACTTATCCTAATGAATAAAGTCTACACATGTAGTTATATAGGATCTAAGATGTGTATTAGGATCACCTTTTAAATCATACGTTGAAAATTGAGGTGCCATAGATCCCATAGGTAATGTAAATGTCACAATATCATAAGATAGTTGTGTATGTCTAGAATCCTTAAATTCATTACTTATTAGGCTTTATATCCACTCTATTTTATACTTGATCTATTTTGTGAAATAGTACATCTATCCAGTAGAGGAAGGGATGTGACTAAATGGGAGCTACTACAAGGGGTAGGGGTGTATGTATGGGAAGTAAGGGGCAAATGAAGTAGTGGCTTGTGATAAAGGTGTAGAAGAGGAAAGGTACTTATGGGAAGTGAGAAGGGTAAATGAAGTTTAATGGCTTGGGATAAATATGTACGAACTTTACGAAGAGCATGCTTGACATTTGTATGTTTTTAGAAAAACATGCATTTGGGCATCCAATATGTAGGTCCAACCATTACGCTCAAAAATTCCAACCATTACGCTAAAAAATTTAAACTTATTCCAAGCCTAAATGGAGGATTTTCATTGGTGCACTCACATAATAACGTGCTCACATTATAATGTGCTAGCATTATGACTCGGTTAAGCTTTTAGTGGCATAGTCACATTATGCCTTAAAATACATTTTTGGCCCCTATCTCTATGCACATATCCTAAGTCCCATATTGACCTTGAGTTATTTTAAAAACACTTTAGTAAGATCATCAAAAGAATGAATAGACAAAGGAAACTTTTAGTGGTGATTTGTTGCCAATTGGCAATTTTTTAACTTTTGGGGGTTGGAAATGGCAAATGTTACCTATTTTGGCATCATATGCTTTCACCCAAATTTGAATATATTTTGGTGCATGTAACTTCAAATCGCACGCAAATTGATTTTTTAATATCTTAGAGTAGCATAGATCGTCATGCTATTTATTGTAGTCCACATCATCAAGATATTATAGAGGCAATTTTTAATCTAAGTCCAATCACCTATCATGAGAATTTTTATTTTTCAAATTTAGGTTTCAATCACCTGACTATTTACATTAATTATGGGCAAACAGTGGTGTGATCGCTCGTGAAATTATAGGCAATTAGGGGCAAAGGGACATGATCACCAATGATATTATAGGCATTTAATGACAAAGGGTGGTGGCATCGCCAATGAAATTATAATCATTTAAGGGCAAACATTGGTGCAATCACTAATGAAATTATAGTAAATTTAGGGAAAATGTGTATTATCGCCATGCAATTTGATAGGTATATTTGGGAAACATTATTATCACCATTCAATTATAAGCGGTTTAGAGAAACTGTGGCCCATCACCTTGGAATTACAGTTATTTTAGGGTTAATGTGTTTAATCGCCAAACAAAATGTCGAATGAATATGGATTTGTATTTAAGCAAAAAAATACTCCATTCACTCTTTAGGCATTCTATTTTAGATTCATCTATTTCCTACATTATAAATTTGTGATTTCTAGTCCTTTGGAATGGCATTTGGTCAATCCATTGTGAGTTGTCAACTGTGAGATAAAAAAGTACTTTCTCAAAAGTTGGGGAATAGATGAGGGTTGCAACTTTACTTCAGTCTTTCATTCCTAGTGAGTTACAGAGATATAATTGTCAATTTGCATTTCATTTTGTATTATATGTTGTATGATTAATCTCTATAAGAGTAGTTCTCATGTGGACCTACATATTTGTCATGTGTTGATATTGATTTAAATGTTATCATTGCATAGACCTGCGTAGTTTTTTTGTAATTGTTTTATATTTATTTTTTACCTAGACTATGTCAATAGTCATGGGCTATTGGTCGAGTAATGTCCCAGATGTATTTACTTCCAAATAAATTTGTGGATGGTTTTGCCTATGTGTCCACTATCTCCTTTCCACAGATTGTGAAAGGCACATATTTTATTTAACCTGCATGGTCAAATCAAACCAAATCAATGGCTCGCAAAGCTCCAAGGAGAAAATGAAGATAATAAAAAACATTTCAAATGAAAATATTCTTTGAATATCCTTCAAAATAAAATAAAAAATAGTTTCTAAAAAAAAACATTTCCTCCCCCAAAAAGCTATATATATATATATTCCATAAAATATTTGTTAAGAGTGAATGAAAAATAAAAATTATCATTTTGATCCATGAATGGAAATGAAATTGTCGTTTTAATGCGTGCTCTTAGATTCCTTAATGGAAGATGAAATGACTTCCAAAAACTACTCCTTTGTTGTTAATTTCTAAAGTCTCGACCCAAAATATTACCAACTCTCTCAAAAATTGCATAACCCAATATATTTATTAGCTATCTATAGGTGGACGTTGCATGGGAATGGATGTAAATTTATGTTGCGTGGCTCATTTGACTCTCAGGGTGTGCCTTTTTACCACCCATCTATTTTTTGTGAAAGTGGTTTCTTTCTAATAGATAGTTGCATTTTCATCAAAAAAAAAAAATGTTAGAGCACATTGTAATTAAATGTTAGGGCATGTGGGTGGAGTACAGAGAATAACATGATTTTTAAGAAAATGTGCATGATTTGAATGATGTCAATTTATTAAACACTAGGGCACGTGGGTATTTCAAATAGGATCAAGTGGATGAGTTAAACTAAAAGATAGAATCAAGGAAAAAATAAAACCGCATGTTGCTCTTTGATGTGTTAGAAAATTTGATGGTAATTCATAGTGTGACCTTTTCTTCTTTGGTGAGATGACGTGAGCAAAATGAGCTTGCTTCAAAATTGGAACTTATGATTGTAGGTATAGTCAGGGAGAGGGCCCATAGTACTTTCGGGGTCTACCTAGAGTGCCATGTCAATGAAGATTTAAAAAACATTTTGCCATGCATGTAGTGACATGTAGGAGTAAAAAATTTGTTTTGAGGGGTGTCCGACTCATATGTCACGTGGAGGATGAGGAGAGGTGGAGGCATCTATTCTCCAAGCTGTTTCAAAGGATGATCGACAATGGATTAGGAGGATCCTCGGTCCTAGTCCAAGATTTTATAATACATTCATTTTAAACATGCTAACATTAATCACTCGCCACCTCCTATTTCTTTCTTGACCCGCCACATTAACTTTGTCTTCTTTCACATTTTGGTGTATGGGATGGCGCCAGATTTCAAAATGATGGAGCCTTTAATGCTTCAGTACCTCGCATTTATCTCTCACTGACACCCCACTACCGAGCCTCCTCTTCTCAAAAGTGTTGCATTTTGCACTAGAACATGTTCACTTCAGCTCTTTATTGCTGATGGCTTCCGCAAAAGGAATGATCACAAATGTTGGCCATCCACTCATTGCTTGTCTTCTAGGTTGTTGTCTACATGTCAATGAACTAGGTGAGGATTCCATATCTCACTAAGGTAATGAACCAGAAAAGTCTTCATTTTTTGAGGTGTCTATTGTGTTTCTTTCTCCTCTTCTGTTATTTCTATACTTCACTTCTCTGTATTTCCTCAATACACGTTACTTAACTGTCTGGTTCATGTGTTTTTTCTGCGGCTACCATCATTGTTTAGTGGTTTATTGACTAATAGTCTAGCTCTTAGTTTCACTCCAATGTCTCGTTGTGAATGGAGGTCAATGTCGTCATACCCAGTTATTTTTTTTATCAAGTTTTTTGTTGTTGTTTATTCATGAGGGTTCTCTTCATTTTACTCCTCCGTTTGGTTTTAAATGGAAGCATAGTTCGTCATGTACCTCACTAAGACAATCACCTGCTACAACTATATATTTTTTTCTTGTGTCTTCTTTGTTGTGTTTTATTTATTTCGTTATTTATCACATGGTTATGGAATTTAAGGGTTTAGATACTGGTGCACCCTAGCATTCAACCTTCAAAAGCCCATCTACTGGGCATCATGTCTTGTTTCTGGTATGTGAACTATTGTTTTTCTATCTATTTTTTTTCGTTACTATTTGAGATGGGTTTTCTTTATTTCACTCCTCTGTGTGGCTGTAAATGGAAGATGGGGTCCTTATACCTCACCAATGAATTGACCCAACTAGTTTTTTAAATTTTTTTTGCAATTCTAATAATCATCAAAGGCACAATAATGGTTGGTCGAATGTCCAGTTGAATTCTTAAGGCTTCTTGTTTCTTTAACTTTCTAATGAAAAAGATTCTAAAGAATCTAAATTTCAAAAACCTTGTTCAAGGGTGTTTGTTGCAATATTTTATGCTTCAATTGAGTAGTGTTTATCAACAGTACTGTATGGTCATCTTCTATGTTTTATAACACATTTATTAGTTATGGATATTCAAATCTTATGTTCAAGCATCATTGAGGCCTCTCCAATTTAAGTTATAAATTTTAATTTACAGTTCATTCAATTGGTAAATTTAGACTAACACTATTTATGGAAATGGGTAATCAAAAGTTTTATTGGTTGCCAAAAATATGGTAAAGTTGGCTTCAATGCTAATTACCTACTATGGATATCTTGTGCCTAATAATGTTTATCTACTACTTAAACACTAAGTAGTTTTTTTTAGAACTGCATTTATTCATTATTTTATATTTTTTTCATATATGATGTATCTTTTAACCTCTCATATCCATTCATGCATTAATATACTAGGGTTTGATGTTGCTTTTCATAGTTTATCTTTTTCCCACCCAATCTAGCCTTCAATTGATTCAAGGTTTACAATTTTACCATTTGGGGTTTACATGTGAGATTGAAATGAAATTTGATGTCTCATGCCCATAAAATTGTAAACCTTGGAATTGATATCTCTCATGGCCATCTACCCTTGATTTGACCCAAGCTTTACAATTTTACCATTGGGGGTTTGCAATTTATGTTAGTGTAAGCTTGGATTTTAACATTTAGGGTTTCCATATGAGATTTCTTACATGTAACCAACATGTTTGGCCCTCTATAGAATAATTAAGACATTTAACCTAGATGTTAGGTTTGATTCTTAGAGACATGGACATGCTCAAGTTTCACGTCTAAAACCTCTACCTAAGTTGTAGTCCCCTGCTTTTGTGCACATCAACATAATAACAGTCTAATTTTATAATAAATATAAAATACAAACTCTAAATGGATTCTTAAAGTTGTGGGAGAAATCAAATTGTTATTACAATCACCTACTCTCGAGGTTTACGATTCCATGGCCATGAGATATATCAATCCCAAGCTTAAACTGACATAAATTGTACACATTCCCTGTTGAAAAGATTTGAAACCCATTTTCTAGTATTAAGTCTATATATTCAAAAGATACACTATAATTGTCCCAACTACATATGAAGCAACCACCCATAATAACATATTGTTTTTTCAAATATAAACTCCTTTATAACCAAAATGCACGACCAAGTGTACCATTAAAAAAAAAAAGATATGTCCCATATCTCATCAACGTGATTTATTCAAGTGATATTTACCCTACTACTAGTCAATTCCTCCATGAATACTTCCTAGTAGTGCACACTCGAAGGTGTAAGGCTCACCAATCAAGAAGTCAACACAAGAGGACAAAAATCAATCAACTATCAAACTTATTACCAAATTCTAATTTTTTAACATCCATCAAATCCATCCCTTCATCTCACATGAATCGATCTACACAATTCAATTTTAATTTCAGACCAAAAGAGGACATAAATTTAAGACTTCAAACCAAACAAGAATTCAACCAAATCAATCAACCTCTCACCATAGACCTCTCTAATAGGTGTTCCTCAACACCACATTCCCCATTTAGATATCTAGAAAAGGTGAATTATATTGTAGGTATTAAGGATGGGATTGCAAGAATTAATCAGGACTGTATGCACAATTATGTCTAGGATGACATTCAACAAACTTTGGTATGACATAGATGTCTATATGTAACATGTTTCAATTTCAATTAAGCAATTATATTTACATGTCATGATTCAACTCATATATCTTTTTATACTATTAAATTAATGCTTAATCGACTAAGGCAATTGAAGGTTCTTGTTTTAGATTACTATGTGTTTGGAATCTTTTACATTTCTTAATGAAATCATGCAAATATTTTTCCATTTTACTCCAGTAATATTCCAATTTGCCACATTTTCTTTAAGAATGTTTCCCAATTCCATCTATAATTGAATTAGAATCCAATAGGGGAGAGGGCCCCATAGTGGCTCACCCTAACTTTCGGGGTCCACGTGGAGTGCCATGTCAGTCAAAGATTAAAAATAAACAATTTGTTATCCATGCAATGTGTATTAGTGAGTATTCTTATTCATATATCTTTTTATTACATTTATCTTCATTTCAGATATGAAATTAGTGAGTATTCTTATTGCTTAGACTTTCCTTTTAGCTAATTTAGGTTTTTCCTAATTTTCTCCTTCTCTTGCATCCATTGTTTGTTGATTTATATATCATTAATCACAAATAACAATATGAAGTTGTTCTCCTCCTGTCATGGTCATAGTCATAGTCAATACAATTTTGTGAGTACAACTTATGCAGTATTTTTAGTCATGCAAATTCTTGGCTTTGCCTAATTAGTTTCTCTTCTGGTGGTGTGTCTAAGTTGGTTTATTAAAACTCTAGCACACTCTCTGTAGGTTCTACCTCTACCACCCATATAATGTGTTTGGATTCTTTATTTAATCTTATAATTTCACCCTTCATGATATTGCATCATGTTACCACATGGATGATGTTATATGTTCTATGAATGAATTGGTTAAATGCTTTGTCTAAATGCTCATCTTTCCTCCTTGATGATATTGCATCCTTTTACTACATCTTATAATAGTACTCAGTATAGTATGCTATTCAAACTCAAAATAGATTGATAAATGTCTAGGAGAAATCAAAATGTAGTAACATGAATTTATTCAAGAATTTTAAACTAAGTATTATTTGTTCATGCTGAGATTTAACTAGGTAATGTAATTATTATCATATACATGGAATATCTCATAAAAATAATGATTGTCCTCTTATTTCACTTACTAGTAGGGTAATGCACATGGTAGAGAAGTTATTTATCACATTTCTTGAGTTGTTTTACAAACTTAATTTCCCCTAAATTGTAGAAGTAAAACACGAGTCAAGATGTTGTATGGGAATAAAATAACTATGGCATCTAGGAATGCATGTTGTGATAAGAAATAGGATCTAAAATGTTGTTCTCACTGCTGCAAATAGATGTCTAGACTAAAAATATTTTTGTAGGAGGGTTAGCATGAATAAGTTGTCAGAGATAACTATAATATAGCATGAAAAAGTTGTGAAATAGATGTCTTTAAATACTTGAAGTTAAACACGAAGAAACCTATCAACTAGGACTACATTCTGCTAGAGAAAATGACTACGTTCATTAAGCTAGTATGAGGTGGTAGCATTGGGGAGACTTGGTTTCCCAAAGGTATTTTGGGTTAAGCTATGTTGTAGTGTACATTTTAAACTGATATGTGGATAAGTGCAACATAGATTAACACTAAAATTGCATTAGCATAATCAAGTCTCCCCAATGTGAACACTTCATACTAGTATGAACTAATAGAGAGCTGAAGTGAACATGTTTTGGTGCAAAATTCAATGAACTTTTGGGAAGAAGAGGGTCATTAGTGGGGTGTTGGTGAGAGATAAATGTGAGTTATTGAATCACTGAAGGCACCATCGCTTTGAAATTTGGCGACAACCCATACACTAAAATGTGGAAGCAAATGGAGTTAATGTGGTGGGTCAAGAAAGAAATAGGATGCAACAAGTCATTAATGATAGCATGTTTATCATGAACGTGGCCTTGTGTCCACTCACCCCATGGCATGGTCAACACATACTTATAAAATCTTAGACTACCACCGGGAATCCTCCTAATCCACTGTTGGTTAGCCTTCAAAATGGTTTGAAAAATAGATGCCTCCACCTCTCCTCATCCTCTATGTGGCAAATGAGTCAGACACCCTTGAAAACAAAATTTTGAACCTATCCACCTCACTGCATGCATGTTTGAGTCAAAATTTGTAGATTAGGTGGCCTAAACAATACACATCAAAGAGAAAAAGAATAAAAAGTAAAAACTAGGTGGGTCATTGTCTTAGTGAGGTATGATGACCTCACCTTCCATTTATAGACAGATTGAGGAGTGAAATGAAGAAATGTCTTATGAAATAGTAAAGAATGTGAAGCCCATGTCAACCTCAAAAGTTAGGGTGCACCACTATCATGCCCTCAACATATGATTGCACTCAAACAAGTTTTATGTTGAGCATTTGGGATTTACAAAATGCATATCATTGACAAATGGCAAACATAAATCTGAAATCCCCTTTCATTAATATAAGTCAAAATAGAAAAATGATAGTACATATAGTTAGGACCAACATACAAAATGCAACAAAGATGCCTCCCTAGGCTACAATATCAAACTTGTTTGTGTACAATAATTGCTTGCTCCCAATCTCATTGAAACCATGGGAGAAAAGATAATGGACTTGATGTGATAGAGCTTGTTGTTGTTTGGCTACTTGACAAAGTTATCCCAGCCATGTTCTCCTCCCTTGTTGTTGGAATTGGAGTGCTAGTTACATGAGATGAAGTCAAACCTAGAATTGGAGTGCTAGTTACATGGGATGGAGTCATACCTATAGAATTCATTGCAGCAAAATAGTGAGGGACATAAATGTTCATCATATCCCAAAATAATGCATGATCTTCAAGTAAAGGGTTTAGTGGATTGCTAAAATGCCTTTGTCTCTCTAAATCCCTCCTTGCCAACTCAAACTTCATTTCCCTTCTTTCTTGATCCCTTTGGATCCTCTCTTGCTCCTTTTTATGTTCCCTTTCCTTCCTTTGTAATACTTTTTGTTGTACTCTTGCTTGTCATTGAAGGTCTCTATCTAATTTTGCTTGCTCCTTCAATTCTCGTGCAACAACTCATGTGTTTCTGTCCTTAATTTGTTCTCTTTCTTACTTTCAACTCAAATATATTTCTTCCTTTGCTCTTGCTACATCAAAAGATTCATGTAATCATCAATTCTTAAGAGATAAGATTGTTGGCTCAATCAAATTCCATTATCCTCTATATTCCTAGGTCTTTCTTTGACAATGTGAATAGGTAGTTTAAGGAATTTTCTGATGTTTGAGTCAGTTTAAGAACCCAATGATTGATTGAATTATGGATGAATGGTATGTTCACCTTCGTTACAAATTGGTTCACTATCCTAGCTCAATTCTACATTATCTACACCATCCCAACCTCCACAATCAACATAGTAATGTACCATTTCTGGTACATTCTATGTGGGTGGTGGAGACATGGGAAGGAAAATGTGCCTTCTTCTTCCTTGAAATGTAAGGTAATTCCTAAATTCATGGCTCCCTCCAATAACCATGATGGTTGGCTTGGTTGAGATGGAAGACTAAGTCCATCTTCCCTTTGTTCACGTTGAGTTTCTTTCATCTCAACACACACTTTACCCCCCAAGGAAGTACTTTCAAGTGAATCATGCATAGTTTCCTCTACCACTAGTTCAGTTGTTGTAGGATGTAATTCAACATCTACAATGCCTAATAGTAATGTGTTTTCCACTTCTACTTGTGAAACATCAACTCTAGAAAGACTTAGAATGTTTTACACTACAGAAACATCATCATGTATGTTGAACTGAAATGTGTCACTAGGATGCATGTCCTCCATAAGTGCATCAAGATTAAGTGGCCATATACATGCCCTCTTGAATCTCGTTGTGATGTTTACAATAGTTAACACTTTTTTAAATGACTTGCTATCAATTTTTTTTAACTTGCATTTAGATTACTAATAGAAATAAAGGAGTACAATAGGTGGCCAATGAGGCCACATCAAAATACAACTATATCATATGTCCACCTTTAGATACTACAAGTTAAAGTTTTACATTATATATCTTCTACTATAGCTATATATGATCACACATTTCAAAGTGAATGAGCCACTTTTCCTTGACTTCTTCCCTGTAGAACATTTATGTCTCACTGTTACTCTCTGCTTGGTCCTTCTAAGTATTCTGTGCAGGTTGCATCTCTGCCAACTAGTGTGGAGGCTCATCTAATCCTCCCTTTTTACTATTGTCTAAGCATCTCCATGTCATGTTGGTATCCTGTCTTGGAGAGTTCTTGTCTAAGACCCATCATTGTCCACTTTCTAGTTTGCAGCTCCTACATCATGTATCCCCTGATTTCCACAGTCCCTGAAAGGTTCGTTGTTGTGCATGTATTGTTCACCTATGAGATTCCCTTGGTGCCTAAGCTTCTCTTCTCTATAATCATGAGGCCAAAAATTAGCCTTCTTTATGTATGCCCTGTATAGCATACCTGAGCCCTCGTCCCAAATTTGCATGAATCTCTTAGTAGGGATTTTAATAATAGCTGTGGCTTGTTCATAAATTAGTTGAAATGTGAGTCCAATGAAGGACCGAGTAGCAACCTTTCCCTAGCCTGGTACAAGTTCTCATTTCTTACCTTCCACAAAGCCCATAAAACCTCAGTAGAAAATAGAAGCCAAAACAAACTTTCATTTTTGTCCACATTGCAAATAAAACCACATAATATATTGACTTTAGAAACACACACATTTGACAACTTTCCTTTTAAAGAATTTAAGAAAAAAGACTAGACAACTTTAGCAAACAGACAACCAAAAAATATATGATCACTGTTTTAAGGACTTTTGCAATACAGACACATGTGTTATCCTTACCAACTGCTAGTCTGTCAAGTAACAACAGCCACCTAAAGCAAGATTGTTTTGGCTCTAGAACATTGGACTAGACATTGGATAGAGTTTTGGACAAGGTTTTAGGTTCTAGACTGACATTCCACGTCTGGTTGATGTGCACAAATACATCAGATTTATCTGTGACCAATTTATAGAGCTTTTTAGGAGTAATTTTATGAAATTTTGATCCATCTTTCTATTTAATCTTACTCCATTCTTCTAATTTTAGGTTGGTCCCTAGATCAAGAACACTCTAGATAGCTTTAGTAAGGACAGTATATGTCCTCCTTTGAGACTTATGAAGAATAAATTCATTTTTCATATGAACTCAGTCTTTAATGCCATTATCTGAAATGATATCTCTGAAGAAGCTAATTCCTTGTTTGTGCCATTTCTTAGAGGAGCATCCTTGTAACAGGGCCAAAGCCTTCCCATTAACTTTCAAATTCCACCAGATAGATCTGGTTTGAGATATCTCTTTTTTTTTAAGATCAACAGCTCCTTTAGTATCTAGTAAAGGCTTAATAGATTCCCAAGCTTTCCAGATTGACCCAAACACAATTGACCCTACAGGTTTGACACTGAAATCTCCTATAACAATATCTTGAAGACTCAAGTCTATCAAGTCTTTAGCCCTCCTGGGCACTGATCTCCTCAAATTATTGGTAATCAATATTTTCCAAGGCTCCTGTAATGTCCCCCATTTAGCCCAATTGATCAATGGATGAGGATTAACCTATCATATGACTCCCGTAGGCTAATGATTATGGTTAGGGAGATAATTTGGCAACTTACTATTTATAGTAAGTCAGAACATGGGTACTTACTATTTATAGCAGGGTAGTTGTGGATGATCAATGCATGAGATTCATGGTCTCGATATGTCTAGAGCTCCATTTGATATAATATAAGTTAAATTAAATATTTAACCTATGTTATTATAAGAGACTCAATATGACTTTAAGTTATAAAGTAATATCATTTTATAAAATAAAGTTATAACTTAAAGTGTGTTCCCTAGGAGATGGGGAACCTTCATAGAGGAATAAGGGGGTCAAGTTAATGAAATAAAATAAATAAAATACTCCTCTTTATTGGGCATTAGAGAAGTGTGAAGGAGAAAGGGCAAAAATGAAGCATTTCTCATATGCTTGACTATTGATTTTTGCTCTCTTTGTGAGATATTCCCGTGCACTCTTGAGCTTGGAGCTTGAGGGTTTGATTTGGCTTTGCTGGGACAAAAACCCCTACATTAGTCGCTTTCTTCATGTGTGAAAGACCGCATCAAGAGAGGATAGTTGGAGGCTTCATTCCGAAGCTTCACCTGAGCTTTCATTTGGCAGATTTTGATTGAGTTTTGAGCTTGAATGAATATCTTTTCATGGAGAATTGTGTTGTTGTTCAGAGGCAGATCATAAAGGATGGATTTATGCATTAGACTAAGTTTTTAGCCGTTGTTATAGATTTCTTTTAGTAGGTCGTACTCTACTCAGTTGGTTGTACACCATAGAAGGTTGTACCCTCTTCTAGCAGCAGATTGTAGGCAGATTTGTGGAGTTTTATCAGTCTTTTGGGGTCGATTATGTGCTGCAGAGATAGTTGATACCAAACAAAAAATAAAGAGGTCAATTTGAGGGAGTTTTTGATAATATCTAGCCCATAGCAAGGTCATACCATTCCTGAACTAGGCCGTACTTATTGAAGGTGTTATTTGCAATTTTTTTGGGCTATCTCACATCACTTTTGGAGGTGGTTTGGAGTCATAAGGAGTAGTTGATATCAAGTTGATTTCATTCCTTCATCACTGCTACCAAGACATCAAATATTCACATGTATATGGTTGGTCCTCCGTCAGCACAAGTACAAAGTTGAAGATCCCCATCTGGGTATGTCATTGTAATTCATATTTTGATATAATACAATCCAGGTCTTCATTATTTTGCTCATATCTTTTTTAGTTTTTCTAGGTTTGTTCATATGCTCTATATTTCATACATGTAATGCAAATATCAAACATGCAAAAATAACCCTTGAAACCCTAAACATAAACACATCAGGAAACACAAAAAAAATGGCACAGAACAAACATATATCCAAGGGTGTATGTTACAGTGGTATCAGAGTAGAAGATTCTGCCATCCTATGAGATTGACACTGACATTGAGATGAGAAACTGAGACATGTTGCCTATGCAATCTTTGTCTCGCAATTACAATATCAGAAGAAACAAATTACAACAGGAAACACAAGTACCATAGTTAGAAGAACCAGAGATTCCAATACTAATGACAGACCCATTTTTAGGTGAGATTCTAGTACAGGTTGAAGAAATGGGTGACAGAGAAGTTAAGGAGCCTAGCATGCGAGAGATACTGAACTCCTTGGCTAGAGGGTAGCTGGCTATTGAAGGGGTATTGCGAGAGTCACAGACAGAGTTACGAGAATCACAAGCAGAAATAGCTCAAGTCCTTACCCAATTGGTACCGCGTGATGCAAGAAACAATAGGGATAACAACAATAATAACCGTGATGGGAACAAGAATAATATTGGGGACAAGAATAGAATGAACCATGGGGGTGATAGGCACATGTGTGATAGTAACAATGGAGACAGGAATAATGGGGACAGGAATAACAGAGACAGAAACAATGGTGATAGGCACAAGGACAGAGATGACGAGGGTGAAGCATCGATCACCAACCAGAGAGGTTCCCAGTTGATAGTGGGTGATAGACATGGCATACCAATTTTTGCACCCAGGAACCATGTTCTTGACTAGGATGCTACTTAGCTTGAATTTCAAGATGAGATCTTGAGAGATTGGCGGGCATCTGGTGCAAAGTTCAGAGCTGAAATGACATTTGGAGAATATTCTGACATTAGGATGAGAAATAGGCCATAGAGGAAATAGACCACAAAACCAGGAACTTCAAAAAAAGGTTAGCAAGATGACACTACCATATTTTGATGGTTCTAGAAAAACCACCACTAGAGCATGGGTCCAGAAATTGGACAGTTATTTGCAAATTAGCCCTATGCTAGAAGAAGATGCCATAACCTATGCAACTTTACATTTGGAGGGCAATGCACATAAGTGATGGAGTAATGGGAGGGTTACATTGGGACACGATCAGATTACTTCCTATATTGAGTTTACTGCTAGACTGATCGACAGATTCGATAAGAAGGATTCTAAACTGTAGTTTAAGGAATTGGCACAACTCAGACAGGTTGGATCAGTGGATTTCTATATTTCAGAGTTCTAGGACTTATTTGTTATGGTCCCAGATATCTCAGAGCTTAGGCTAGTCATATTATTCATAGATGGTCTCTCAGATCCCTTACGTGGTTGGATTAAGGGGTTAGATCCAACATCATTATAGGAGGCCATGAAAAAGGCTCGAGATATGGAGTCTTCTGTGTGGAGAAACAAATTCCAGTCTAAGGGTTTTCAGCATAGGAGGGACAAGGAGAAGGATAGGAGACCCTTTTAGAAAGATTTTAGCCAGTCAAAAGAAAAATCAAACAAGCTAACTGATGATCAGCTGAACGAGTATAGAAGGAAAAAGCTTTATTTTCACTGCAAAGAACCATGGGACCCTTCACATAAGTGCCCAAACAAAGCAAAGGCCAAATTGATTGAGTATTACTCAGCTAAGGAGACACAGCCAGAGGTGTCAGATTGGCCTTTAGATCATGAGGACAGTGGAGATGAGTGTTGGTTTTTCTTCTGAATCAGCATCAGGGTTTGCCAGTTCCTATGCACATGCAGATTCAGCCAACGAACACAGGAGGTTGCGTGAGCTCCTCCCCTTCACTTCTGGTTCTGCCGCACCAAGGGGGGTGTCCCTATAACTCAAGATATAACCTTGACTAGCTCAAAGATAGAAAGATCTAACTTGACAACAACAGGTAGAATACTCTCATGTATGGACCAAGATCTGCATGATAGATCACAAGGTTGGCAACATTCTTGGACATAATGTCTGGTTAGGTATGAGAGCATGCAGGGGTTTCTAATCCTACTCCTACAACTAACAGGTGGAAGTGATGAAATGGGTGGACATAATGTCCTGGATGCAAGACGAGGGGTTTTGGCTCATAACTACTGATCCAGGAGCAGACTGGTGCCTATCCATTGGGCAAGGAGTCAACTAGACGTATACAACAGATGGTTTGCAACTTTCACTCGAGTTTCAGGGGGTTGGACTGATGCTTGCCTTACAAACATCACCCAAGAATGGGTATCTAACTGCCTCTACTTACAGATATCCCTGCTGACATGCAACCAGATTCAAAAGAAGGAGATAACATGCAGCAAATGGAGACAAGCAGATAGACACATGCAATAAGCATTTTTCATATAACATTAACACTGAAACTGAAAATATGTGGAAAATACATTCATGTTGCAACTCATAAACTCCAAAATGGGATAAAACAGCCAAGATCATGCCCTGTTCTTCATTATTTACACAAAAATGCCTCAGGCCTTCAACAACCTAAACCATGGTAACACAGTCTGCCTCCATCGGCCAGAAAGTGCACCCCTAGCAATAATTACATGGTTGACCAAAAATCCGGCCAAATACATCCATCAGAAAGAATGGCGCTCAGAAGTTATTACTGCAACAGACAAGGGAAGCATCGAGCCTTGTGCCGCCATCTGGGGTCTTCATTCATAATTAGACAGCTTCACTGTTTGTACCATCGCCCATTGATGGCTCAACCACCCGTGTTTCACTTGGAAACCGTCGCAGCATTCAAATAGAAGTTCCCGCCAAAATGCACTTTACTGAAGTTTCAAGTTATGCAGGAACATTAATTCCACATGCACGGTGAGAAGACCACCTCAGCACTTTAAAAACATGGCCACAAGCTCAATAGATGTCGAGCGCCTTTTGCTACGCTCGACACACGACCATCCGCCAAATACCCATCGCCAAGACTTAGGCCATCGGCCAACCCCACAAATCTCTCATCGATCTCAATTGTCTCGCCGATGCCTACCTTACATTCCGCTCCATCGGCCAGAGATAGACCATCGAGCCAGCACAAAACTCCTTTGCCGATACCCATGGTCTCGCTGATGTCTTCAAAAATCCTGATGACGTCATCATCATGTCCTGATGATGTCACCATCACCCGTCTGCATACCGCGCAACTCTCATATCCGGATGACGTCATCGCCATATAGGCACCGGGGTGATATTAGTAAGATAACCTGATATTTCAGAATATCACCCCCCAAACAAAATATCATGATGCACTGTAGCTCCACGAAACATCAGGGTGATGTTAGATCATACCTAATATTTGGAAATATCACCCCGCACTAGACAATGCATGAAGCCAACAGGCGGATATCTCCCTTTGGAAATATCATGATGCAGACAGGCAGAAAAAGCGGATATCACCCTGACATAAGAATGACATCAGCATCATCAGGGTGATGTCTGGAAACATGATGATGATGACCTCCTCCTCGAAGAAAATATGATGCTGCAGTTGAAAAATGCTGAGGAGGCCCAGAGACTTAGAATATGTTTTGGATTTTTTGGGAAGGTGCCTGCATGAAAATTGCTAAATTAACTGACAGTCAATTCAGGCACTAACAATGAGAATGCTTCATAGCATAGTACTGGTAGTGATGGGAACCTCACCCAACTTTCTAGTTTTCATAAGGTTGGCTCTTTCAGAGTGCGAGGAGTACTTGGAGGTCAGTGTATCATCACCCTTATTGACACAGGGGCCACACATAATTTTATTGATGAGGGGTTGGTAGCTAGACGGGGATTACAGGTAGAAGAATTCAAAGGTTTCAAAGTAATGGTGGCTGACGGATTCAAAATGACATGCAACAGGAAGATCTCCGGGTTGAGTATTGTCATGGGTGAGTATGAGTTGGTAGATGATTTTTATGTTGTCGATATTGGGGACACAGATGTTGTATTAGTCATGCACTGGATGAAGCAACTTAGTGAGTTCACGATGAATGTAAATAAGATTGAAATTTGAGTTTAAGGGAAAGAAAATTTTTCTTCGAGGATTATCAAATGGTGGACCACGGGTAGTATCTCTGAAAAAGGATGGAAAGAATGTTGCTGTTGCAAGTATGAGGTTAACCAGTGTTGTCATTGATGTCAACATACTCATATTGCATTGATGAGAAAGATTGGATGAGCTGTGTGCTGAGGATATTGAGAAAATTAGTCTCAATCTAGAACAGTGAAAAACAGTGATAAGAAGAAGGAAAAAGTACTAAATAAGCTGAGGATCAGAGGATGCGGATTAAAGGGTTTGTAGATATGAGTCTTGAGATGCTCCAGTTAAGATTTCAGAGGTCCGCATGAAGATATGAAGAAGTTGTGATCGGTCAAGTAGAACCGGTTCCAGGAGATGCTCCGGAGTGACAAAAGGTTACAAAAGGGTCCGGTGAGATCTGGAAGTGCATTGTCAGACTCTGCAGATTGGAAGGAGTGTTTGGGATGTCCTCGTGATGTGTCATCTCAGTTTGTGTGTAGTTTGGAGGTCCGGAAGCACCTGTTGCAGTTTGACAGTGGTGACATACTGTGTTCTTGAAGTTTCGGATGAAGAAGAGAAGAGATTCCAGTGAGTAGAGGAAGTGCGGATGTACCTGGTCATTCAGACAAGCTTGTGAAGTATCTTGGATCATGTTGAGATTGTGTTGTTGATCTGCATTGGTGGTAGAGCCCAGAATTGAAGATATTCTTCCGGATGAAGCTCTTGTTCAGACTAGCCGACTGGATGAGTTGTTCATCTTGCGAATGTTCTTGTGATGGCCGACCGGATGTGTTATTTGTCTTGCGAATGTTCTTGTGGTTGATTGCGGACTTGGATGATTGTTCCCAAGTTGATGCCTTGTATAAATGAAGGTTTGTGAATTCATTTCAAAGGGTGTTGTGGAGCGGATGAGTGTGGTATAGCAAAAGAGCGAAAGGCAGAGCAGGTGTGTCTCGGGCTTAAATGGAACTAATCCAGACATGGTGAAGATGTCATTCTCCAGTTCAAGTTTGTGATACTTATGATCTTGTAGACAGTGTGTCTCTTGTAGGCAGTGTGCCTCCTAGTGAGTAGTGTGCTCGGGCAGTGAGCCCTAATTGGCATGTGCCATCCATTTTTCTTATTCTTCTAACAGAGAATAATCCTTGGGTTAATCACCCCATGGTTTTTCCCTTAACCGGGTTTCCACGTCAAAATCTTGGTGTCCAATGTGTGGATGTTTATTTGCTCTGGTGTTTATGCTTCATGCTTTCATGAATGATTAATTGATATGCTGTTAAGTAACAAGGAAGATTCAAGTGTTTGAAATAAAAGCAAGTTTCTGTACAACTGATTCACCCCCCCTCTCAGTTGTGTGCCCTAGATCTATCAATTGGTATCAGAGCCAAGTTCCTCTGAAAGGAACTTAACCGCTTGAGGAGATCTAGGATGTCGTCATACAAGAAGGATAGTCTAAAGTTCGATGGAACCAATTTCTCACTTTGGAAAGGTCGCATGAAATGTCACTTGGAGTGCATGGGAAAAACATACTTGGCCATGGTCTCAAAGCCATATGTACCTCCATAGGGTGGTCCAACAACTCTGAATGAAATCACAGATGCAGAAAATAATCTGCGGACCAAAGAAGATCTTCTAAACGCATTGACTGACTCAGAACTCTCAAATGTTATTGACCTACCAACGGCATATGAGATCTGGGTTAAACTGGAACTTCTGTATGAAAGAGATGAGTTTGTTAAGAGTGCAAGATTGCAAAGTCTCAAAGGGAAGTTTGAAAGATTGAAGATGTGAGATGATGAAAATATCACTACCTTTATGCCAAGGGTAAATGAGCTGGTGTGTGGAATCAGGAATGCTGGTGGAGTTCTGGATGAAAATGAGATTGTTTGCAAAATTCTCAGATCCCTTCCTGCTGCCTACAAAATCAAGGTTGCTGCCATTGATGAATTCAGAGCCCATACAACTGTCACAAGAGAGCAATTGGTTGGCAAACTGGCTGTATTTGAAATGACTGAGTTTGAAGATGATCCCCCAAGACTAAATCTGCATTCAAATCCAGTGCCTATGTGAAAGGCAAACAAAGATTTGATCCGGGAGAAAACTCTTCAAGGAAGCTGTCATGGTATGATCAAGCAAGGAAAGACATGGAAGAGGAAGAAGTAGAAACAACTCATCTTGAAGCCCTCATTGCAAAAAGACTGCCAAGAGGATTCGGTAAGTATGAAGGAAAGTTACCTTTTAAATGCTTCAACTGCAATAAGATTGGTCATTTTGCTTCAAGATGTCCGGAAAGATCTGCAAGGTCAAATTCTAACAGACAAAGGTTCCAAAAGAACTGTTATTATGTTCATGAGGAAGATGACAATGAAGGAGTAACAGATGATGAATCAGAAATAGGAAACAAATCCAGAAATGAATGGGTGTTTATTGCCATCAAGGAAGAAGATCCAATGTCCTCTGAATCCATCAATCATAAGGTTGTAGAAAGAGCTTTGGCTGCCCAAATTGAAGAAAAGGATGATTGGGTTATTGACAGTGGATGCTCTCACCATATGACAGGTGACAAGAACAAGTTCTTAGATTTGGAAAGGTATGAAGGAGGAATGGTAAAGTTTGGTGACAATTCTGCTGGTAGAATCAGAGGTAGGGGAACTATTTCTTTTGATGGAAAGAGCAAAACCGGTAATGTACTGTATGTTGAAGGATTGAAGCACAATCTTCTCAGTGTTGGTCAGTTGGTGGACAAAGGTTATGACTTCCGATTCAAGAATGGAAGATGCAGGATCTTTGAAAGCTTCGGAACTGAGATTGCATCCGGTACTCAAACAAAAGGTAATATCTTCCATCTGGTTGGTTCTAATAAAAGTTGTTTGTTTGTTCAAGTTGATCAGAGTTGGTTATGGCATAGAAGGATGTGTCATGTGAATTTTGATAACATTATCAAAATAAGCAATACTCAGGCTATGAGAGATCTTCCAAAGTTGGTGAAACCTACAAATAGTTTGTGCAAAGAATTTCAGCTAGGCAAACAGAGCAGAGTCTCTTTCAAAAGCAAGGATCAATCCTCTACCGGATTATTGGAATTAGTTCATACTGATCTATGTGGTCCGACAAGAATCAAGAGTATGCAAGGTGATAGATATTTCATGTTACTGATTGATGACCATTCCCGGATGATGTGGGTTACCTTCCTAAAAGAGAAATCAGAAGCATTTGAGAAGTTCAAAATCTTCAAGGCTATGGTAGAGAATCAAACCGGATTGAAACTAAAATGTCTGAGGTCTGATAGAGGTGGTGAATTCACATCCAGTGAATTCATAGACTTTTGTGAGAAGCATGGTATAAAGAGACAGTTGTCTGCTCCTAGGACTCCACAGTAGAATGGAGTAGTTGAGAGAAAGAACTGGACCATCTAGGAAGCATCCAGGACAATGATGATGGAAGCAAATGTGCCTCAGATGTTTTGGAGAGAAGCTATCAGCACTGCAGTCTACACTCTCAATCGAGTTCAAATCAGAAGCAATACCGGTAAGACTCCCTATGAACTGTGGTTTGGTATAACTCCTATTGTGAGATATTTCAGAGTATTTGGTAGCAAGTGTTCCATCAAAAGAGATGAAGATCTAGGAAAGTTTGATGCTAGAAGTGATGAAGGAATTTTCTTGGGTTACTCCACTCAAAGCAAAGCATACCGGTGTTACAATAAGAGATTGAGAAAGATGATAGAAATTACAAATGTGAAGGTTGATGAAGGAATTGAGAAGCCCTCAAGATTTTATGAATATGATGAAGATGATCAGAATGATTCTTTGGTTCAAGGAACTCAATCCTCTCCTGAAAGTCAGATTCAGACTGATCCAGTAAATCAGGAAGAAGAGGTTTGTCTGAATGAGCCTGATCAAGAAACAACAATGCAAGAGATTCCCAAAGTTCCAAGGTATGTAACTCTAAACCACTCCGAAGATCAGATCATAGGTGACAAAAGCAAAGGGGTACAAACAAGGAGGAGAATTGCTCCAAATTCAAATGGATACTGTCTGATTTCAAAGATTGAACCTAAGACAATAAATGAAGCTTGCAATGATGAAAACTGGACCAAAGCAATGGAGGAAGAGTTGATGCAAATTGAGAAAAATCACACTTGGGATCTTGTCCCCAGACCTAGAAACAAGAATGTGATTGGAACCAAATGGGTCTTCCAAAACAAACTAAATGAAGTTGGTGAAGTGATCAGAAACAAAGCTAGATTGGTCTGCAAAGGCTACTCTCAAATAGAAGGAATTGATTTTGAAGAAACCTTTGCTCCGGTAGCAAGAATTGAAACAATCAGATTATTTCTTGCATATGCAGCCTTCAAAGACTTCAAAGTATATCAGATGGATGTCAAGTCTGCTTTCCTAAATGGTGATTTGGAAGAAGAAGTATACATTGAACAACCAGATGGATTTCAATTGTCTGATCATGATGATCTGGTCTGCAAGTTGAAGAAAGCACTGTATGGTTTGAAGCAAGCCCCTAGAGCATGGTATGAAAGGTTGGATAAGCATCTTATGTAGATTGGATTCAACAAAGGTATTGCTGATAGTAATCCATATTTCCAAATAGATAAAGAAAACCTCTTGATTGTTGAAGTATTTGTTGATGATATCATCTTTGGAGGAAGAGACAGTTTGTGTAAAACTTTTGCAAATCAAATGAAAAGTGAGTTTGAAATGTCAATGCTTGGTGAAATGAATTTCTTCTTGGGTCTGCAAATTACTTAGACAAAGAAAGGCATCTTTATCTCTCAGACCAAATATGTGAAAGAATTATTGAGGAAATTCAGAATGGAAGATTCAAAGCCAATGAATACTCCTATGGCAACCGGATGTAAGTTGAGCAAAGATGATGACTCTCCTAAGACAGATCAGACCAAGTACAGATCAATGATTGGAGGATTATTGTATCTCACTCAGACTAGCAGGTTGTTGGTCTTGTGGCAAGATTTCAGGCTGATCCCAGAGAATCTCATGTCATGGCAATCAAAAGAATTTTTAGGTACTTGAAAGGAACAATTGAGTATGGTCTATGGTATCCTAGAGATCTGGATTTCTCTCTTCATGCATATACAGATGCAGATTGGGCAGGAGATGTAGATGACTAGAAGAGCACCAGTGGTGGAGCATTCTTTTTGGGAAAAAGATTGGTTTCATGGCTAAGCAAGAAACAAGAGGCAATATCTCTGTCTACAACTGAAGCAGAATATATTGTAGCAGCAAGTAGTTGTACTCAAATCTTATGGATGAAGCAGATGTTAAGAGACATGAAAGTAGAATATGAGGAGCCTATCACAATTTTCTGTGATAATTCAAGTGCAATAAATATTTCTAAGAATCCGATGTTGCATTCTAAGACCAAACACATATCCATCAAGTTTCACTTTCTAAGAGAGCAAGTGAACAAAGGTGAAGTCAGATTGGAGTATGTACTCTCCAAGGATCAGATTGCAGATATCTTTACTAAACCTCTTCCCAAGGACTCTTTTGAGTATCTCAGGGAGAAGTTAGGGGTCATGGCCCCTCCGGTGATGAACTAGGATGCACTGATGTGCATCAGTCCAGTGGATATCACAGTCATATCTTGTGATCTGGATTGGTGATGGGGAGCTGCTACTAAGGGGGAGTAGCTAGTATGATTCTGATGTGTTAGAATTTCAAGTATGAGCCCTTTGCCATTGATGTCAAAGGGGGAGAGAAGACATGTGAAAAACAAGTGGTTGATGATCAAAGGGGGAGCAGTAAAGGAAGAGAAGACATGTGAAGAGTTGGTACTGATAGGGGGAGCTGTGACAGAAAGGAGAAGTTCTTGTCTTGATGGTTTTTCACATCATATGTTGCCATCAATGACAAAGTGGGAGATTGTTGCAAGTATGAAGTTAACCAGTGTTGTCATTGATGTCAACATACTCATATTGCATTGATGAGAAAGATTGGATGAGCTGTGTGCTGAGGATATTGATAAAATTAGTCTCAATCTGGAACAGTGAAGAACAGTGATAAGAAGAAGGCAAAAGTACTAAATGAGCTAAGGATCAGAGGATGCGGATTAAAGGGTTTGTAGATATGAGTCCTGAGATGCTCCAGTTAAGATTTCAGAGGTCCGCATGAAGATATGAAGAAGTTGTGATCGGTCAAGTAGAACTAGTTCCGGGAGATGCTTCTGAGTGACAGAAGGTTACAAAAGGGTCCGGTGAGATCCGGAAGTGCATTGTCAGACTCTACGGATTGGAAGGAGTGTTTGGGATGTCCTCATGATGTGTCATCTTAGTTTATGTGTATTTTGGAGGTCCAGAAGCACCTGTTGCAGTTTGACAGTGGCGATAGACCGTGTTCTTGAAGTTCCAGATGAAGAAGAGAAGAGATTCCAGTGAGTAGAGGAAGTGCGGATGTACCTGGTCATTTAGACAAGCTTGTGAAGTATCTTGGATCATGTTGAGATTGTGTTGTTGATCCGCATTGGTGGTAGAGCCCAAAATTGAAGATATTCTTCCGGATGAAGCTCTTGTTCAGACTAGCCGACCAGATGAGTTGTTCATCTTGCGAATGTTCTTGTGATGGCCAACTAGATGTGTTATTTGTCTTGCGAATGTTCTTGTGGTTGATTGCTGACTTGGATGATTGTTCCCAAGTTGATGCCTTGTATAAATGAAGGTTTGCGAATTCATTTCAAAGGGTGTTGTGGAGCAGATGAGTGTGGTATAGCAAAAGAGTGAAAGGCAGAGCAGGTGTGTCTCGGGCTTAAATGGAACTGATCTAGACATGGTGAAGATGTTATTCTCCAGTTCAAGTTTGTGATACTTATGATCTTGTAGACAGTGTGTCTCTTGTAGGCAGTGTGCCTCCTAGTGAGCAGTGTGCTCGGGCAGTGAGCCCTAATTGGCATGTGCCATCTATTTTTCTTATTCTTCTAACAGAGAATAATCCTTGGGTTAATCACCCCGTGGTTTTTCCCTTAACCGGGTTTCCATGTCAAAATCTTGGTGTCTAATGTGTGGATGTTTATTTGCTCTAGTGTTTATGCTTCATGCTTTCATGAATGATTAATTGATATGTTGTTAAGTAACAAAGAAGAATCAAGTGTTTGAAATAAAAGTAAGTTTCTGTACAACTGGTTCACCCCCCTCTTAGTTGTGTGCCCTAGATCTATCAGCTGCATCATGATTAGGTAGAGTGGGTAGTAGAATGTCTTATCATGCTAGAGTCTCCACCACAACCAAAAAATGGCTACCATCCAGACATACAGAAGTTGTTAACCAAACACATCAAAGTGTTTGGTAGTATACCTCCAGGAGTACCACCTGACAGGGGTATAGAACATGTTATCGATCTTGAGGATGGGACCAAGCCCATCATGATCACACCATATTGTCATCCTAAGAGGCTCAGGGATGAGATAGAAAAAACCATCAAGGAGTTGCTAGAGATGGGACACATCAGACCAAGCAAAAGCCCATTTACATCTGCAGTAGTATTGGTTAAGAGAAAAGATGGGACCATTCGGATGTGTATCGACTACAGAGCCTTAAATAAGAAAACTATCAAGAACAGGTATCTAATTCCTCGTATAGATGAGTTGATCGATGACCTACATGGGGCTTGCTACTTCTCTAAGATAAATCTTAGATCAAGATACCACCAGATACATATGAGGGCAAAGGATATAGAGAAAACAACCTTTAGATGTCACTACGGCCACTTTGAGTTTTTGGTGATGTCATTTGGGTTAACAAACACCCCTGCTACCTTTTAGAGTTATATGAACCAAATATTCAGACAACAACTTCAAAAGTTTGTGTTAATCATTTTTGATGATATATTGATTTTCAACAAGAGTTGGGATGAGCATATGAGACATTTGGAGGAGGTCCGAAGCATTTTGGAGAGTGAGTCCCTCTATGCCAAAGAGTCCAAATGTGACTTTGGCATGACTGAGCTTCTTTATTTGGGTCATATCATTAGTGCTGATGGTGTTAGAGTGGATCTAGAGAAGATTAAGGTGATAGTTGATTGGACACCACCTACAAACCTTACACAGCTTAAGGGCTTCTTCGGACTATGTGGTTTTTACATGAGGTTTGTAAGAGGCTTCTCACATACAGTTGTACCATTGATAGATTTAACTAAAAAGGGAGCCTTTGTATGGACCGATACAGCTCAGTAGTGCCTTGATCACTTCAAGCACTTGATGTCTACTTGCCCTATGTTGGCGATCCCCAATTTCTCTAAGCCGTTTGAGCTAGAGTGTGATGCTTCAGGAGAGGGGATAGGGGTAGTCTTGATGCAAGAGAAGCACCTGATTACATTCAAGAGTAGGAAGTTGAAGGGTGTAGAGAAGAGTTACTTGGTGTATGACTGAGAAATGTTGGCCATTATGCATGCATTGGCCACGTTCAGGCCTTATTTGGTTGGAGGAAAATTTATCATTAAAATAGATCACAATAGTATCAAATATTTTATGAACCAGAAAGACTTGAATGACAGATAGCAAAAGTGGGTAAGTAGACTCCAGGCTTATGACTTCGACATTGAGTATGTCAAGGGCAAAAGGAACATAGTTGCAGATGCTTTATCGAGGAGACCCCACTTATGTTTAGTTGGAGAGATATTTGCTGATTGGAAAGAGATGATCACAACAGAGTATACTAAGGACTCTTGGGTAGCAAGAGTCATTGAGGGTACTCTTAGGGACGACAGGTATTCTTTGGTGAGTGATTTGATCATGTACAAAGACAGAATATTTTTGGTGCCTAATTCTCAGTTTAAGCATAAGGTTATAAGGACTTTCTATGATACTCCAATGGCTGGTCACCCCGGATTCTTCAAGACTTAATTACAGGCAGATTCGGGAAAGATTCACATGGAAAGGGCTTAAGGAGGAAGTCCTTAAGTATGTTCGTGAATGTCCTATTTTCCAACAAAACAAGCATGAGCATACTTATCCTGCAGGTTTGTTATAGCCATTGCCTATTCCCAATCAAAATTGGGAATATATCTCCATGGACTTCATCACAGGGTTGCCAAAGGTTTAGGGGAAGGACTGCATTTATGTGGTAGTCGACAGGCTCACCAAATTTGCACACTTCTTCGCCATTTCAACAACTTACACAGCTGCTCAGGTGGCTGATTTATTTTTTAGGGAGATTTTCAGACTTCGCGGGATACCCAGAGGAATAGTTAGTGATAGGGACAGCAAGTTCCTAAGTTTATTTTGGTAGGAGCTATTTAGATTGTATGGCACTGAATTAACTCCCAATACTAGTTACCACCCACAAACAGATTACCAAACAGAGATAGTAAACAAATAGGTGGAAGGGTATCTTTGCAACTATGTGTCGGGGCAACAGAAAGATTGGATTAGATGGTTGCGCTTGGGGGAGTACTGTTATAACACAACATATCACATGTCGATCCAGATGACTCCATTCAGGGCATTGTATGGTTATGATGCCCCATGCTTCACAGATCTTCTACTTGGTGACAGTTGTGTGTCGAAGCTAAAAGATCTATTGTAGGAGAGATCTATTGTAGGAGAGTCAAGACATAGTAAAAGAGCTCAAGGGGAACATACAATAGGCACAAAATCATCAAAAGCTTTATGCTGATCAGCACTAGGTAGAGAGAAGTTTTGATGTTGGAGAAATGGTGTACTTGAGGATCCAACCCTATAGGTAGTCCACTCTAAAAAAGAGTAGAGCAAAAAAACTGAAACCCAGGTTCTATGGTCCATTTAGGATTGTAAGAAGAGTGGGAGAAGTGGCATATGAGCTTGAGTTGCCAGCAAATAGTAAGGTACACAATGTGTTTCATGTTTCTAGGTTGAAGAAAGATCTTGGCCACAATGTGATTCCTTCAATTAAGCTTACACCATTGGATGAGGAGGGGAAGCTAATCTTGGTACCAGAGGCTATTATTGAAATCAGAGAAAGGAATCTGAGGAAACAAATCATCAAGGAATACCTGGTGAAGTGGAAGAACCTACCAATTGAGGATGCCACTTGGGAGAGTGAGTAGATACTACAACATCCTGAGCTGAGATTGCTTGAGGACAAGTAATCTTGGGGAGAGTGGACTGTAATGTCCCCCATTTAGCCCAGTTGATCAGTGGATGAGGATTAGCCTATCACATGACTCCCGTAGGCTAATGACTATGGTTAGGGAGCCAATTTATTGACTTACTATTTATTGTAAGTCAGAACATGGGTACTTACAATTTATAGCAGGGCAGTTTGATCAATGCATGAGGTTCATGGTCTCGATATGTTTAGAGCTCCATTTGATATAATATAAGTTAAATTAAATATTTAACTTATGTTATTATAAGAGACTTAATATGACTTTAAGTTATAAAGTAATATCATTTTATAAAATAAAGTTATAACTTAAAGTGTGTTCCCTAGGAGATGGGGTGCCCTCATGGAGCAATAAGGGGGTCAAGTTAATGAAATAAAATAAATAAAATACTCCTATTTCTTGGGCGTTGGAGAAGTGAGAAGGATAAAGGGAAAAAATGAAGTCATTTCTCATATGCTTGACTATTGATTTTTGCTCTCTTTGTGAGATATTCTTGTGCATTCTTGAGCTTGGGGCTTGAGGGTTTGATTTGGCTTTGCTGGGATAAAAACCCCTACATTAGTCCCTTTCTTTGTGTGTGAAAGACCGCATTAGGAGAGGATAGTTGGAGGCTTCATTCCGGAGCTTCACCTGAGCTTTCATTTGATGAATTTTGATTGATTTTTGAGCTTGAATGAATATCTTTTCATGGAGAATTGTGTTGATGTTCAAAAGTAGATCATAAAGGATGGATTTATGCATTTAGACTAAGTTTTTAGCTATTGTTATAGATTTCTTTTAGCAGGTTGTACTCTACTCAGTTGGTCGTACACCATAGAAGGTCGTACTCTCTTCTAGTAGCAGATTGCAGGCAGATTTGTGAAGTTCTATCAATCCTTTGGGGTCAATTATATGCTGCAGAGACAATTGATACCAAACAAAAAATAAAGAGGTCAATTTGAGGGAGTTTTTGATAATGCCCACAACAAGTTCGTACCATTCATGAACTGGGTTGTACTTATTGAAGGTGTTATTTGCAGTTTTGTTGAGCCATCTCACATCACTTTTGGAAGCCGTTTGGAGTCATAAGGAGCAGCTGATATTAGGTTGCTTTCATTCCTTCATCGCTACTACCAAGACATCAAATATTCACATGTATATGGCTGGTCCTCCGTCAACATAAGTACAAAGTTGAAGATCCCCATCTGGGCATGTCATTCTAATTCATATTTTGATATAATACAATCTAGGTCTTCATTATTTTGCTCATATCTGTTTTAGTTTTTCTGGGCTTGTTCATATGCTCTATATTTCATACATGCAATGCAAATATCAAACATGCAAAAATAACCCTTGAAACCCTAAACACAAACACATCAGAAAACACAAAAAATTGGCACAGAACAAACATATATCCAAGGGTGTATGTTACAGCTTCGAGCCCTCAAAAGCCCTAACAATCCACTTTGCAACCAAGGTGGCACCCTAGGATTTTAGGTATTTCAATCCCAAACCCCCTAAGTCTTTACTTAAGCAGCACCATTCCCAAGAAACTTTATGCTTCTTTTTATTACCTTTCCCATCTGACCAAAGAAAGTCTCTGATCTTTTTATGAATTATGTTCACTTGGTATCTATCAAAAAACCAAGAAGAAGCATAGTAAATGGAGTAGGAGGATATAATCTTTTGGTAGACCTGGAGTCTACCAGCTAGGGATAAGAACTGTCTATTCCACACATTAAGATTCTTGTTGATCTTTCTAAATATCTAATCCCACATCTCTCTCAATGAAGGGCTGAGAAAAAATGGAATACCAAGGAATCTCACTTTAGAAGAGTCTCCCCATTGCCACTTGGCACCATCAGCCACAAAGGTGGAGCTACATCCTAGCCAAGCAGAGAGGATTTGGAATGGGATATGTTTGCACCTACAGCTTTGCAGAACAAGGACAGTCTTACCTCAAGGTTTGAGAAATTTTCTTCCTCAAGGGTCAAAAATAGTGCAGTATCATATGCAAACTAAACATTTAAAAGTGGTTCATTATTTGGAAAAGTTATTCCTTTCAAGACCCCACTAATTTGGTATGTCCTTAATAAGTAATACAAGGCTTTAGAGGCTATTACAAATAAATATGGAGCTAAAGGGCATCCTTGCCTAATAGATCTTTCTAGTTTAAAAGTGCTTGAAAGTGAGCCATTAATGTCTAACTAAACAGTAGCATCCCTAAACAACATTTTTCCCATATTACAATAGTAATCCAGGAATCCCAAGACTTCAAGCATCATTATTAGAAAGGACCATTCAATTCTATCATATGCCTTTTCAAAGTCTAGTAGCAAGATTCCTGCATTTTGTCGAGTTTCTTTAGCCCAATCCAAGGCCTCCCAGCTTGTAATGAGGTTTTCTAAGATATATCTCCCTTTAATAAATCTAGTTTGTGTGGGGTTAATTATGACTAGAACGATATCTACAAGCCTAATAGCTAGAACTTAATTAGCTATTATTTTGTAGAAGTCATTTAACAAGGTTACTGGCCTCCAATTCCTAATATTAGATTTGTCCCCGTCTTTAGGCAACAACTTTATTACACTCTATTTATTTCTTGCCATAGAGATCCTTTATCTATGGCTTCTTGATAGACTTCCAACAAGTCCTCTGCTATCCAACTCTCATTTCATTTGTAAAATTCCACCAGTATTCCATCAACACCTGGTGATTTACCACTTTCCATTGTTCTGATGGCCTTTAATATTTCATCTTTAGATTTTTTTCTAATTTATCTCTCATTTCATCTATGATCTTTTTGGGATAGATGTTTCTACAAATATTTTGAGCCATCTTACATTCCTCTAAGTCATCTTCAGCTACAAATAATTTCTGATAAAAGGTCCTAAATACCTCTTTCATTTCTTCATTTTCCTGGTAGCAAGTATCGTGTTTAACAATAGGGCCTATATCCTCTGACATTTTTGGCTTTCAACAAGTTAAAGAAGTATTTTGACTCCCTATCTCCCTCTGCCAACCAATTTAGTCTGACCCTTACTTTCAAACCTTGATTCCTGACTGTCTGGAACTTCCTTAGCCTATGCTTTGTTTCTCCTAGCTCTATAGCAATCACTCCATCTTCTGGGTTTTCTTGAAGCCTTTTTTCACACGTCAAAAACTTTTATTGAAGTAGACCTTCTTCTTTTCTTCTATCTTTGGCATATTTTTTCCCCACTGTCTGAAACATGGTTTTATAATTTTGGATTAAAGCATTCCAGTAATGACATTTAGAAGACTTCGAGTATAAGGCTTTCGTGATATTCCTTAGACTAACAATTCCTTCACAACAGTCCATGTCTTGAAGTAGTGCACAATTGAGCTTGAATAGGTTTATTTTTTAGACCTTGACCTAATCTGTTGACCTTTCCATCTAATGTGGGCTTCTATGGGATGATGGTCCGATAGGGGAGAAGGAATAACCTCTACACAATTATTGTTTTTCTTACTCTGGAAGTAGAAACTGTCTTCATTTGCATAAAACCTATCAAGCCTTGAATATATTCTATTTTTCCCATCTTGGCTATTACACCAAGTATACCAAATTCCTTTACTGTCAATCTTCCCACCCTCTTAAGGGTCAAATAGATTGGAGGATTTTTTAAATTTATGCCAAAAAAAGGGCTCATTACCTTTCTATCCCCATTTGAGCCCACCACGCTTATCCTCTTTGCATTCCATCATGTTAAAATTCCCACCCACTATCCAGGAATATGCTGCAAATTATTATCCATCCATTTCCATACCTCAACTCTGTCAAGATAGTCATTTGGGGCATACATTGAGCATACCCCAAAAAGCATATCATTTGTCTCAAAGACTACCCATAAACATTTATTACAAGGTAAATGACCTCTCTGAGTGATCAGTCTAGCCCATTTTCTATCAATAAGTAAGGCAATACCCCCTCTCCCTTTTTCATGATCAGTATAGATGTGTTCTGCATCTTTCCAAATGAATCTCAAATTATTTTCCAGAGTAAAGCCTATGGCCTTCACCTCTTGAAACATGAGGAGGTCAAGACCCCTTCTTTTGTTACAAAACTCTCTAATTAGGTATTTTCTAACTAGGGATTCTAGTCCTCTTATGTTCCAACTGTAACAATTCATAGTTCATTAGTTCTGGGGTTTCCATCTTCCTCTTTTTATACATCTTAAAACAATTAGAAACTTTCTCACCTTTTTAACCTCTACTTTTTTTAACATATTTCCTTTTTTTCTTTTCCTCAGCCTTATTTTGTAGAATAGAAGAGATTAGTCCTTTTAGGCTCTGCTCATTTCTATCTATATTGGTCAAGTTGGCTTCTTCAGATTTTGACATAGGATCTTCATTGCCAATACCAGCAGGGTCAGTTGTGTAGGATTTTTTCCCAACCACCAACTCAACTTTTTCATTTTTTATTTCTTCTTTACATTCTTTAATTTGTTTTCTGATTTTGTTTAATGCCAATTGTTGTACATTTTTCTTCTCTTGAGGTTTTGTTCTATCAGCGTTATGAGCCTCATAGCCGACCTCATTTTCCACAGGAGGACTCTCAAGGACAAAGTCAAGCAGCACTCCTGATAGCAAATTAGGGGGAGGGGACGAGACACTACTAACATTATATTTTTCCAATTAGGAGGCCAGGTCTACACCAGATACCCTATCTAGATTTTGCATGCCCTCAACCAACCCCACGAATGAAGGCTCACCAGGGCCCGAAGGGCTCCCTCAAGACTCCACCAAAGGGGAGGAGGAGCAAACAACATTTACACTTTCATTTTCATTATGATCAATCCTACCTGGAAACTCTCCTTCTTCCAGGCTCATCTCACTAAGCTTTCTAGAAAAAAAAGAGATAGGCTATCATCCATTTTTTGGCCATCATTAGTTTTCAATTCTACAATAATGGGTGCCTATTTTTTTGAGCCTAAGCCTTCCTGAACAGAAGACACGCCATCGTCCAGGGGAGCTGAGACAACCTACAAATTTGCAGGCACCTTGCTTCTTTTTGAAAGGGTGGGACAAGTCTTCCTATGGTGACCATCCCACTTACAAAGAAAGCAGGCATGAATGCCACCTAGACCTTCAATCACACATCTAGCTAGTTTTCCCAAACCACCAACTTCTAACCACTCAGGGATGAAAGCCCTAGGCTTCAAGGAGATCAAAACTCTTGCATCTAAGTGAGGCAAGGTAACTCTAGCCTCCTCAACTCTAAGCACTTCCCCAGATGACACAATAAATGTGGCAAAAACAACCATAACTGCTCAGGGATGTTTTTGACTTCAAACCACCTTGGTATAGAACAAAAGATTATTTCTTCTTCAGAAAGACTCAGGCTCCAAGGATGAGCTTCAAATAGAGATTGCCCAATATTCCAATATTTTTTCCTAAAACTTTTGTTTGCATTTTGTGGGTTTTGAGAAAGACAACAAATAAGCCTTTTTAAATCATCCTACAAAAATTTATATGAATCCCCATTTTCTTAACCCACATAGTAGCAAGCCATCTATCAAAAAAGGCTCTCAAAGGCAATTTTTCATTATCCAAACAAACTAGAAATATTACAATATTGCTAAGCCTTAATTCTTCTTGTTTAATAGTAGACAACATTTCATCATTTGGCATTAAAGACAAACCAGACAGAGAGACTGATTGCTTACCCATTGTTTTATCTCCATCTGCTTCTTTGCCACCTCCTCAGGCAGAGGATCCCCTGACATCTCTGCTTCTTCGAAGTCCATCAACAACCTTGAAGCACCCATTTTTTGATGGAGGTGCGACATCCTTCAAACCAACTATGTCTCTAAAAGATTTGATCTCTCTATTATTTTTCCTGCAACCATCACTCGCAATAACCTCCACATCTATTTCATCAATTGAGGCATTAATTTTTCTTGAGACATTCTTTACCTCCTCGTCCTTCCCATCTGATAGAGCCCTAAAGGCCCAGCGCCGACCTCCCTCCTCAATAAATACACACATCAACTGGAGGTGGCATCAAGAGATTTACATTTAGGCTGGAATACTCCAACCCAAATATGAAATACAAAAACAAATTCAATACACCACTTGCTATCAATTTTTACCAATTATGCCCTCTTTATTTCAATGTTTGAAAACCTAGCTAGCCACACCACTCTTTCAAATTTGAAATCTGATTTAAATGCTATAAAAAACTAACATCAACTGGTTGTAGTTTGTGTGAGGTGTGAGTTGGCAGTGTTAGCAAGTCAATCCCCAATGATCTTGCCTCTTGGATAGTCGTTACAACATGGCTTCCATGGCCATAAAAAATTAGCAAGTGTTTATTTATTGGTGACACACCACCTAGAACTGATCTTGCAAAGTGATGCAACCAGTTCATAAATAGTTCTTTATTTATCCATGCATGGGGTTGGGTAACCATGAAAGTACCTAGTTCATAGCCAACAATGTAAATTTTAAGTTGATTTTTACCCTTGAACAAATAAAACCCTGGTATGCTTTATTTGGTAGAATTAACACAACACAAAATAGTAATTTATTCTCTACTATTCGATATGATGTATGATACATTTCTGCTACCTCTTTTTGCCAATGCTCGCATGGCTCCATTTATCCCTACCTTAATGTTAGTTTCATCACAATTCCATGTTCTTTGAGGTCCATATTGATTGGCATCATAGGCTTTGGATAGTGTCATGTAGAATGTAGACAAAACTTCAAGCTCGAGGTTTAGTGCTTTATCTCTATCAAGGCCTTCTGTTGTCCTCAATGTGAGTTTAGGATGACACATTTTAAACCAGTCCACCATGACTTACCAAGAAGCCCATCCTTAAATTGGTTAGGTTGTGTTTGGCATATTTGTGTAACTTCTACCTTGAGATTGATAATCTCAAGCCTGTGGCCCACTGTAGCCACCTCTTTACACCATTCGACATTAAAGCCTCTTCATTTGTAGTTAAGATTATAGGAGGATCTTTCTTTGAAGTTGAAGTTATACCACCTAACTAGTTGTTGAGTGTGGTGGTAGGGATTCCTATTTCTTTGTTGCACTCCTTATTGAGATCCCATTATCCTCTACATCTTTAAGAGTTGAATCCATGTACTCTTTGGTCCACTCTTGATGCACCAAGATCTTCTTGGTTCTAGCAGTTGCATTCACCTGAACAACTACCTCAACTGGTTACAGAGTGCTCTTGTTAGCAACTTGAGTGTATCCATCTGGTGGGAATCTAACTCCTCTTTTATGTGGAGGCAGGGTTGTCCTTATTCTCTTTGTGCCATACCAAGCCCACATTTGATCTTTTTTCTTAATTTGTAGAGATATAGGAGCCACACATTAATTGTTAGAAAAAAACCCTTCAGCACCATTCCATAAACCACACATTGGAGCAAACACCCTTGAACACTAGTTTTGAAATTTGGAATCTTTTGAATCTTTTCAAAACTAGCATTCAACTAGACATTCTACTAACCATTATTGTGGCTTTGAAGATAATCACCTGCATTGATTAGGAGAGAGGCATGCAATGTGGTATAGCCTAACTTTTAGGTTCCACATGGGCTTGTACATGACAAGTAGACAAATTTTGTTTACTCAGCCACACGTGCAATGAGGTTGACAATTTAAAATTTCTTATGCAAGCGAACAACAAATAGTAACATTTATTTTAAATGGTTTTAATATAATGAGAAATGAAAATAGATTTGTAGTATCTTTGACAAATAATAAAACTTTTGTTATACCATTTTCATTACCATTGAAATAGTAGTTTGTAACTTGAGTTTGATAGTTCACAGTGATGGATGAATAGAAAATTAGTTTTTGAATTGATATTGACATTTTCAGTTTGACATTTTGATGTTTACAAAAAAATGATAAGGTAGCCTGAACTTATAACTTAGTTATAGTTTGATAGTTTGTATTCAAAGATTGATATTTTTGGACTTGTGAACCTTAAAAAACCTCCTATTACTTTGTATTCAAGTTTTTTCATTATGATTGTCAATATATTGAAGAATATAAAGAAATGGTAAATATTTACTTAACAGAAAAGAAAATTAGAAAGTTTTCTAGTATGCATGAGTGAGTTTTCTAGTTCATGAGTTTTCTAGTACATGAGTTTTATAGCAAGTTTATTTTACCTTATTACAATATAATTGTAAACTTAGCTAATAAATAAACCAAAACATTATATGTTATTTTTTTGAATTATGGAAAACTAATAGTTACTAAAAAAGATAACATGAAAAGGAAAAAATTAATTGAAGATAAGCATTTACAGTATTGTGGAAAACTGATAGTTCCTAAAAATAGATAACTTGATAAGGAAATAACTAAAAATGACATATAAACACTTATAGTATACTGGCTACAACATTTACATCATATAGAATAGATAAGTATTTACAATATAGTGTGAACTTATAGTATTGTAGATAGAAGTGTGCAATTTAAACTCTACGAGAGTTTTTTGTAAGGGTTATAGGAAAATTGAACTAGAAAAATGGCGGTATTTGTAGGAATATGTGCTAGGAATTATTGTTGATCTATGCACTTCCATTTGATTGGTTCAGATTGATTTGTGTGGATCGATTTATTTGAGATAAATAGATGGATTTGATGGATGTTAACAAAATTTGAATTTGGTAATAAGTTTGAAAAATGATTGATTTCGTTGAATGCTTGTTTGGTCTTAAGTCTTAAATTTATGTCCTCTTATTTTGATGACTTGATTGTTGAGCCTTACACCTTCAAGTGTGTTGCTTGCAGGTACTCAAAAATTTGAATTTGGTAATAAGTTTGAGAGTTGATTGATTTGGTTGAATTTTTGTTTGGTCTGAAGTCTTAAATTTATGTCCTCTTGTTTTGACGGCTTGATTGGTGAACCTTACACATTCGAGTGTGTTTCTTGCATATATTTATGGAGGAAGTGACCAGTAGTTGGGCAAATATCACTTCAATAAATTCAGTTGATGAGGAGATATGGGATGTATCTATTTGTTTGATGGGACACTTGGGAATGCATTTTGTTTACAAAGGAGTTTGTGATTGAAAAATAATACTTTATATGAGTGGTCGCTGCATTTGTAGCTAGGATAATTAAACTATATCTTTTTAATATATAGGCTTAATATTAGATAATAGGTTCTAGATATTTTCAACAAGGTACGTGTATAATGTGTGTCAATTGCTTTTATTGGTAGGTATATTTGTTTAACTTATCTCTCTTCCACCTATTTTGAGTAAATAAAAACTAATTATTAAACAAATAATCTCTGAACAATGATTGGTGCATATTTGTGCAATTTTTAGGAATATTTTGAATTTTTTTGAGTAAATACTACTCTACAACTGAGCCCACTTTGGTTAACTCCTATACTCAGTATAGGACCCCGCTCCACTATGGGGCCCTCTCCCCACTGTGACATTGAATTATATTTCAAGGGGATAGTGACAACAATATAGGGTTCTAAAAGGCATGAAGGAGAATTTGAAGAGCCCTGCTACCATAATGGTGAAATTAAATTAGGGATTTGGAGGATGAGAAAAAAAGTGGAGGAATAAATAAAAAATGCCTATGATTTGATACCAATGCTAAGCTAGGAAATGGATTGCAAAAATGGAAATGAAATTAAAATGCAAACCCAAAATTATATTCATTTCAAAAAAAGATGCAAAGTACATGTTTATCAATAATGTGACCATTCAATTCAACTCTAGATGACTATTCATTTTGTCTTCGGGACAACTGTTTAGATTCTACAAAAGAAATGTTTGTAATTACATACAATAATTTATTATAACCTTGGATTATATATATAATGTTATAGCTTTTGCATTAAAGAAGAAAAGGAAAAACCCTTGTGTGAGGTTTTGGACATCTATTCAGACCCCATGAGGAACCCAAGTTCTGTTGACCCGCTAATGGAGCATGCTTTCATAGGGGGTACACCCAACAAAATAATCAATCAAATTATAATTTTCAATCCATTTGTAGGCATTATCAAATTCAGGAATATACAAAACCACATCAAGTGGGGATTTCAAGATATTTGATGGAGAAAGCTTCCATTTATGGAAGGTGAAGATGAGCATGCTACTCTTGGGAGAAGATTTATGGAATATCATTAATGGGACTAAGCTAAAACCCATAAATGGAGATTCAACAAACAAGTCATAGGAGAGAGATGACAGAGTATTATCCACAATCTTGCTTAACTAGAAGGATACACAATGGTTGCATGTAAGCAATTGAAAACCTCAAAGGAGGCTTGGCATACATTATGTCAAATACTCAAGACAAAGGATGTGACAACAATGTTGTATAGTCTACAAAGGCAATTATTTTAATTATGTATGGGTGATGAAGATTTAGTGTCATTACACATCAACAACTTAAAATCTCTATTGAATTAGTTGGCTACATTTGCTAAACAATAATTAGGTTATTATTATAGGAGAACTTGTAAATAAAATGTACATAGGAGTGAAGTCAGAAACTCAGATTGCCTTATACATTGGAAATAAAATGTGCCCAAAGAAAGAGAAATTATCCACCACTAATGGTGAAAGTTCTTTGAAGATTTGATGAAATTCAAATGTCACTATTGCAAGAAGGAAATTCACTATGCAAAGGAATGCAAAGAAAACAACAATCTTGTGGGAGAAAATATCACAAACCCATAAGAAAACACAAATGAAGGATCTAAAGAGTCTAAGCTATTTATAATAGCATTGGCCACCATTGTAAGTGATCAAAACCTTTAGTATATTGATTCAGGAGCCTCATGACATATGACACCATATAGAGATTTATTTGTCCTATATGAAACTCTCTAATGAGAAGAAGGTTTATTTTGGTAGATCTCTCAAATGGTGTATGCTAACATATCCATAATGTTTTGCATGTTCTAGGGTGAACCAAAAATCTATTATTTATAATAAAATTGTAAATGAGGGGATAAAAGTGGATTTTGAATATCAAATGGAGTATGACATGGTAACTTATACAAACTATGCTCATTAGGTATGGAAAAGCGTGTTGTTGTAAGCACTTTGCAAAATATCTGCAAGGCAAATTTATTGCATCAAAGTTTTAGGCATATAATCACATAAAATCTAGAACTCATGGATGACCATAAATTTGTGTTGGGTTTAGATGTAGACAAAGGATTAGACTTGAATCCATGTGAAGTATGCATTTTAGGCAAGCATCAAAGGACAAATCTTCCAAAGGAAGGAGGAACTTGAGCAAAGGAGCTACTGGAGAAAATAGATTCAAGCCATTTCAATCAAAGGAGAAAAGTATTTTGCAACCTTTAATGATGATTACTCAAGGTATACTTATGTTATCTTCATTAAAAAAAATATGAAGTTTTTAATAAGTTCAAATATTTAAAGAATTTTGCCGATGATGGCATGGTTCGGTGGTTAAGTCGCTCAGGATGTAGTGGCGGCCACCAGAGTTCAAACCCCCGCTGGGCCAACGAGCTCGCAAGGCTTTACGCCTTCGCTGGGCCAATGAGCTCACGGGTTTGAAGTGTTCTTCCTAGGGGATGAGGTCCCCCAGTTGTGGCCTCACTGGTTCATTGCTCCAGGCAAAAGCATTCGCGTGGAGCCGGAGGGCGTGTCGCACCAGCGTCGCCGGTCACGTTAAAAAGTTTACTAGGCGCATTATCTTTAAAAAATATATATATATTTAAAGAATTTTGTGGAGAAACAAACATGAAAATGCATAAAGAAGCTTAAGAGTGATAATGGAAAAGAGTACAACCCAAATAGTTTAAACTTTTTATCTGGATGTAAGAATCCAAAGACAATGGACACCCCCATACAATCTGGAACAAAATGGAATTGTTGAATGCAACAATTGAATGTTAGTTGAGAAAACAAGGAGCATCTTGAACCATGTTGGATTGTCAAATGGTTTTTGGGTTGATGTAATTACTACTACAACATACCTTGGAAATAGAGTTCCAACCAAGGTAGTGATTAAAAAAACTATAGAACAAGTTTGGTTAGGGATCAAACCAATGGTAACCCACCTTTATGTATTTGGGTGTGCAACATATGTACACATACTCGATGAGAAAAGTAAGAAGCTGGACATGAAAATTTAGAAGTGAATCTTTCTTAGATATGAATTAGGATTTATAGGCTACAAGGCATATGATCCTACTAAATGCTTAGTGATAATCATTAGAGATGTTACTATTTCATGAAAGTATGGGTGTACCAAATAAAATGGGAGATAATGCGATTCCTATGATTGACCTAATTTTTTATTTAATGTAGCCATATTATACCAAGAGATTGATCAAGGTAGTGATGAAGAAGAAGGCATACATTCTAGTGAAGAAGAATAAGGGGCTAATCATGCATATACAAAAGAAAATGGAGAATCTCCATTGCAACTTCAAAGGTGAGTAAGGATTCAAAAACCTCTATTTAATGTAAGGAAATATAATTAGTTCATATTTCCTTTAGCACCCGTTGAAACTAAACCTAATAACATATCTAAAACACTAATGAATCCCAAAGTAGCTCAGTGAAAAGAGGTATTTAATTCTGAATACAAATTGTCATTTGACTAAACGAACTTGGAATTTAACCACACTTCCTCTAGGGAGAAAACTTATTTCCTATAAATGTTTGTTCAAGAAAAAAAATCAAAGTAGATGGAACCATTGATTGGTAGCTAAGGGACACTCATAAGTATTAGCTATTGATTATCATGATACATTTTCACTTGTGGTTAAACTCTCATCAATTTTGGTTTTGTTGTTGTTAGTACATTTGAAGACTTAGAAATCCATCAAATGGATGTCAAAATAGAATTCCTCAATGGAGAAAGCAAATAATATATCTATATGGAGTATCCAAAAGGAATTATGGTTCTAGGGAGTGAAGTGTTGGTGTGCAAGCTATGAAAGACCTTGTATGAAATGCAACAATCACGAAGAGCTTGGTATCAATGAATTAACAATTATATTTGTTATGCTAGTTTTGTAAAATGTAATTTTTATTTGAATGTTCATCTATTGAGAGAATATTACTTGAAGATCATAATTGCATTATATGTGGATGATGCAATCATTGCAAGTAATGATTTTATGTTGTTCAATGATATGGTGACAATGTTATCTTCTAAGTTTGAAATGACATATCATAGAGAAATACGCTATTGCTTAGGAATTCAAATGCAAGAAAACATAAGTACTTGCTTGACTCATTTTAGTTAATATAGTTATAGTGAGAATATTCTAAAAAGTTTATTGTGGATATAAGCAACCTAGTAACTACACCTATAGAAAATAGTGTTAAACTAACAATTAATATATCTCTAAAAAATATTGAAGAAGAAAGCAAGATGATGAGTATCATGTATCAAAGTGCAATGGAATGGTTTACACAAGAATTGACATTGAATATGCAGTGCAAGTTGTGAGCTAGTACTCTTTAAATTTGAGAGAACAACATTGGACCATTGTTAAGAGAATCTTCAAGTATTTAAAAGGGACAACATTTCATGGAATTTATTTTCAAAGAAACAAAGTTGCTACAAATCTTGTACAACCAATAGGATATTGTGACATTGATTGGGTGAATGGTGTTGATAGTAGAAGATCAATAATAGATTATTGTATTCAAAGTGGAAATAGCTTAGTTAGTTGGGGAAGCAAAAGGCAATTGAAAATTGTATTGTATAATACAAAGGCTAAGTGTATGGCATCAAGAGGAAACCAATAGTTGTTTTATCCAACACAAAGGCTGATAATACAATAGCAACATAAATAGTAGAGAAAGTGGTTTGGCTAAGGAACTTGCTCAAAGATTTGGGATATGGGCAACAACAACCTACTATCACATATTGTGATAATCATTTGTATAGTTATGACAAGAGATTCCAAGTTCTATGTGAGAACAAAACATATAGAAATACAATACCACTTTGTTTATGAGAAAACCAAAGATGGAGAAGTAGAGATGAAGTTTTGTAGTATCAAAAGTGTGTACGTTGACATGTTCACCAAAGGTCTCCCAAAACTTAAACATGAATTATGTGTTTAGAAAACTAGAATTGTGACATCAATTAGTAGATATGAACTAAAGTGGAAGTGTTAGAATAATTAACTACTATCACTGATAGTCTAAATTAGGTAGAGAGATAATTATTAAGTACCACATTAATAATAATTTGTTTAATCATGTTTCAATGTATAAAACCCTAATCCACAACATAATTAAAGGAGTCTATCTCTACATACCCCTACTTTATAAACAACAAATAATTTGAATAAAAATAAGTTTTTCATCTCGTTATTTTTTTCTCTTCTGATTTGGTAATATTTTGAATATGATTGATATAGAAATTTTTTCCTAGAGAGGGGTCTAGACTCGTAACTTTAAAAAAATCATCACTTGTATTTGAATATCAAAATTAATTTTAAACAAGTGTCGCATAGCAACTAGACCATGTCATTGCAACACAATTAAAAGTGTAGTTGATAGTAATTAGTTAGAGGACTAACAAATACTAATTGGTATAGTAATCACTTTGAGAACAAGAATCGTAAATGGCATCATTGCATTGAACTATAACTGTTTGTTCACTCTATTTAAACATTACACTCTTAAAAATAATCATGTTTGCCAATAGTTGTAATCAACATTTACCAAAATTATATCTTATAAGGAATTATTTAAGTACTAACTATCTTATAGAAGATTAAGAAAAAAGTTTTAAAAAAAAGGTGTTTAGATTGTTATAGGAAACTAAGAAAAAAGTAAAATGAAGTACTTAAATCATATTCATTGATAGAAGATAACAAAAAGCAATTAAGTATATTATTTTCCTTGAATTAAAGGTCATCATAGGTCTATAAGATACGCTAGTGTAGTCTTGATCAGGGGGTCCACTAAAGGACAAGCCAATCTAGTAATCCACACTCATATCCCACACAAACCCATGCACAATAGAAGTAAATACATGTTAAATTAAAGATTTTATTATTTTCCTACAACTTATTACAGCATGTTTACAAAAAGCATACTATATTGCAAAAGTTTATTTGACTTCTTGTAGCCTACTTCCTACACTTCCTACAAGGCTTCACGTAGCCATTCTCTCATTATAGTCGATTATCCCTCATGGAGTTGCATTCCTCTATTCTTTCTTAACCCCAATGATCAAAGGTATTTTATTTTGTCTCTACTAAACCCTACACACACTCTCGTGGTAGGGGATCCCCTACATTAGGAAGATTAACTAATAAATAAATTGCAGCCCACCAAGCGACTCTTTACCTCCTATCACTAGCCACACAAATGAACAACCCCACAACTAAGAACACATACCATTCACCAAGATTAATAAAATGATCAAGAGCATGAGGTAATAGCTACCACATGGAAAAGGAACACACCAATAAGTTGATGCAAAAAAGGAAAAGGTAGAATGACCAAGAATTAGGTAGAAAAATGATTATCACTTTGTCAAGGAAACTTGGGTGGGAAAGAATACTACATGGACAAAAGAAAAATATCACTTTCAAAGAATGATTAAATAAACACATTACCTATTGGAACAACACATGACTATAGGCATGATAATTAGCCATGGAAAAGTGCCACAAAGTTAAAGGAACTCAAGTAGTAGCAACCTGGAACCTATTAGTTGCCCTACAAATCTAGTCACCAAAGCCCTTAGAGCTTCTCCATGTGTCCATCAAGAGAGATACAACTTCCAAGATGATTTAAAGGCTAGGATGCAGAGCCAAAACACCTACATGACCATTTTAAGAAACGACAATCATGTTTGTAGATCAAATTGGTCAAGAGAAGGACAAAAAATCAATTTCCATGAGCTTAGGAAAATGAAAAGTCACAACCAGAAGGAAGGAAAAATTTATTACCCAAAATAGAAGGCATGACCCCTCTCATTCAACTACCACATGTAAGAAAAGACAATAGAAAATCTCAAACTAGATTAAGAAAGGACAAAGGCCCCCTTTCAAATTTCAACAATTGGTAGTCTCAAAATATATCCCTTTTATTGGATTACATTACCTTAGAAGGAAATAATAATCATTTGATAGCTTGATCCATGCCATCATGTTGCAAAATAAAATCCCTTTTAAATTTGAATGCTACAATGTAGCAAAATTTTAGTTCAAAAATCTTGTAACAATTTTTGAAGAAATTTAAACAAAACCATCCAACAATAACTCATGAGAGTTTGGAAGAATCCTTAAACATTATGTAGCATAGCTACAAGTTTGAAACCCATATATAAATCTACAATATTCTTGTAGCATCTTTAAAGAAGCAAGTTGAAAGAAGATATAAAGCAACAAGACACACCAAAAAGAAAAGAGAAACAAGAAACAAAACCATCAAATGTTTTTGGTAATACAGGATTGCTTGTGTACTTGGATTCTCTAAATATTTGAACTAGTGAAAAAATAATGCAATGTTTTAAGATAATTAATAATATATTTTTCTCTTTTCAAATCCAAATGTAGTATAGAATGACTTGGTGGACTAGTCAATGTGCAAGAGGATATTGTTGTGATCCAAAGTAAAGTCACCTTCTATTTGAAAAATTAGTAACATATAAACAATTATAGATTTGGTTTTTAAATATTGCTCACATTGCATTTTTGCAAGGGATAGAAACAACTAATTCAGTGGCTCTTCTTGTAGAATGCATTGGAAGCTTTTTTTATCTAGAGTTTTCAAAATACATGTTAGCTAGTGTTTGTAGACATATACAATTAACTGATGGCAATTGACACACTATATAGTTTTCCCCACTAATTTGCCAAAAGTTTTTATTACAAAACCACATTTTTTACAAACAAGTGAAAATGGATTTGTGTATGCATTTGGAACTGAGTTTTTCTTGTACCTATACACATGTGAGAATGTATATGTTAGATTGAGAATGTGTACAATAAATGCATTTAAATAAGTGTTAAAAATAATATCTTTTTTATTTTATATATTAAGTTGATAAATAAATGCATGTGTGCCTTAATGTTGAGAAGAGTAATGGTTGCAAGTATTCCAATGTCATTTTGTCATTTAGCTCTATGATAAATGTTGATTTGGTTGTATGAAGTGTTTTGAATTGTGTTGGTTTTTTATTTTCTATATTTTAAATAATAGGAGTTTATTTCTTCTAGTTTGGAGTTGTTATTGAATTGATGAGAAGAGAGAAGCAAATATAGCTGCAGTACATTAATGTAACAGGGAGAAATTATTATTTGAAGAAATGTATTATAATTAGAAGGAAACAAATGAAAGTGGATGACTATATGATATTATGCTCATCATTGGTTCATTGTATTATGTAGGACAATATTTGATATGTAGTGTTGTTGATTGTCAATTCATGTTGCAATTATTGCAATTGCAGCTATGGTCCTAGTTGCATATGTTTCTATGTTTGATAATAATTGTTTGATTATTGTGTTTGGTATAAAGTTGTATGCTAAGCATATTTTAGGTATGGTTTCTATGGTGGTGTCTCTTACTAGAAGAATGCAATCACAATCTCCTTGGTCATATCTAGTTTTCTAGAGCAATCTCAAAGTTTTTAATGCATATTGCATTCATAGATTGTGCCTTTTGTGATTATGCATTTCAACAAATTTAGATGGTATCATAAGTGTAACTACCAGTTCTCATTTTTCATCATTCAAATTTGCATGTAGTATCTATTTTTATTTTTTATTTTCTCAAGTGTTGTCTCATAAGTAACGTCTCCATGAAATGTTTTCCCTCTTTTATGGCTAACAAGATCTTTAATTTACAAGTATCTATATATTGAATCTTTTTGTCTGTAAACAAATTCCAAGTAGTTATTAGTGCCTTGTAATTATTTGAAGATATTGCATGTAAAGTAATTATTCAATAATTATCTTTTGTTGCTATGTCCAAGTTCTATAGGTAGATGCTTTGTTGTTGTTGAAAGAATCAACAATCAATTTGTTGATAGGAGATTTAGTTTAATGAAAGAATTTTGATTAACTATATATTAGATAAAAATATTATCTAATTTTGTTGCCTAAACATAGTGCAATTAGCTATCTATGCAGAAAAATGAATAAAACAATTGAAGTCTCATTTGAGTTAAAATTTCTAATAAAAATTATGATATTATTTAAATTTATATTCAATATAGCACAATTTATTGTAGTAATTACATTATCAATTATTGTTGGTGGTGCAATGTATATATTTTCAATTATAGTGCAGTTGCTGTATACACATTTTTGTTAGGAAAGCTTTTGTGCTTGTTCTTTGAAATTGGTTTTGTTTTGTAATTGGTATTGAATGCAACAATTTAAATGACACTTGAGTTATGTCAATAAGTGTTTGTGTAGATCTATTTATATTGTGTAGTTAGAAGAATATGTTGTGGTTGTTCATATAATTTTTTAGGATTCTAGTTGTCAAATTTGGTCGTTGCATGCCTATGTTAAAATCTCTTATGAAAATTGTGATATTGTTCAAATTTATTTTTGTTATGAAAATTTCTATGTTTGTTCCTTAGAATAAGTTTTATTCTACAATTGTTTTCTTTTTAATACATGCACATTGTAGTTGGAAATATAAGAGAAATGTTGTAGTGCATTAACAATACCTTTGTTGGAAGCATATGTGTCTTGTAAGCATAAGACATTGGCCTACATTAAATCGTAGTCATGTAAAATGTCTTCTAAGTGTGATTCGAGGCTATGATTATTGAGGGATAAAATTGAAATCTAATAGTCGAGGACAAAATTTATATTCAATATAGCATAATCTATTATAGAAATTACATTGTTGATTCTTGTTGTTGGTACAATGTATATATGTTCAATTGTAATTTACAATTACTTTATACACATTTTTGTCATGATAGATTTTGTGCTTATTCTTTAGAATTGATTTTGTTCCTTTAATAGGTATTGAATGTAACAATTTAAATGACACTTGAGTTTGTCTATTTTGACTAACTATGTATTAGCATTTTTATAGTAATTGTAAAGGCACTTTTGTCATGGTCAGTCTAATATGTATCAATATAGGATATTTCATAGTGAATTTTCTTAATGTTTGACCACACATGGTCAATAAGTGTTTTTGTACAGGTCTATTTATATTATGTAGTAAGAAAAATATGTTGTGGTTTTTCATATAGTTTTCTAGGATTCTAGTTTCTAAATTTGGTTGTTGCATGTCTATATTAAAATATCCTATGGAACTTGTGATATTGTTCAAATCTATATTCGATATAATATGATTTATAGTAATAATTATGCTATCAATTGTTGTTGGTGGTGTAAAATATACTTTTACAATTATAATTTGTAATTGCTTTATACAATTTTTTGTCATAATAGCTTATGTGCTTCTTCCTTGGAACAAGTTTTGTTCTATAATTATTGTTTCTCTTTTAATACATGTGGCAATTTCATACACATTGTAGTTAGTAATGTAAGATAAATGTTGTAGTGCATTAATTAGTAAGATCCACATACATATAATAATGGAAATAATATAATGTATAAGATATATCACACACAACATGAGATGTTTGTGGGCCAATATGCCCTAATATCCAATATATGTAGAAATAGAATAAACCCTTGAGATAGGGCAACACCATAGAATACTCCTTGTTGGGTCCCAGAATTGCAAGTCCAAAATCCTAGAGCATGTTCATACCTTCAAGGCTAGGGGGTGTCATCAAGAAGGTAGAATAGGGGCTCATCCATAGATCGAGGATGGTTAAGGCTAACTAACGAGAGTGGGTCTACTCTCCTACACTTCGAGCTCAGTTAAACCCAAGAGGGTTTTCCTAGAGGTATCAGATGAAGCACAAACAAACTACCACAACCATACCCAACATACAATTGACCCCTATATATTTCACTAGGCCAAGATAAACTAGTTGAACAAAACCTCTAATTAAGCTAATAAGACACCTTGCACATGCACCTAAAGATGATAGCATTATGATATCCCCATGAGATGAATTCACTTGACATTATATACATAATGGCAAGGTGCAAACATGCATGATTCACATATGATTTGAACACTTCATGGTCACTTAAGATTATTCCCTAGTAATATCAATAAATCACAAACAACATGTGAAACCCTAAACTATTCATACAACTAATAGAATAGACGGTTTTATATTTGAAAGGTGTTTGATCCTCACCAATATGGACTAGTGCCTACTCCATTGGGAAACAAAGTCATATAATATAGGGAGGTGGGATACATCCAACAACCATCAATAGAATAGGGATTGCATGCACATACAAATCCAAAATACATTTCACACAATGGACATACTTAATAATCCATAACAGAACTGCAATAATCTATATACAACAAAGGAATGACCAATATTAAATCTTTATATTGCATTAGATGTTGTCACATGCACATCAGACCTTGGTTACATTCATTCCAGCAAATGTGGCAAAGGGATAAATACAACTATGATTACATAAACCCTTGAATCATTACAAAATGCCATGGAGACATACCATTACATGAAAATCACATTGCAGATCATTCCTATGAATTGCAAAAAGATTTCTATCCACATGGAGACCAAACTAACTCGGTTTGATGCCCTAGAACCACCATGAGTATATACAAGTCCAAAATTTGGTTCGGTGATCAACCCTTCAAATGAGATGAAAACTTGTATTTATAGCATGAAAATCCATACCTTGAGTCATTGGAGAAGTTTCCCACTAGAAATGAGATGTTGCAAAAGTCAAAATGAGAATTCATGGTGATCCTGGGAGTTGTTGGTGTGACCTATTGTGTTTTGCCACATTTTTTACACTCTACAAGGGTTTTGGGCTTCCAGGGGACTGACGGACCTATAGACATGGGAAAGGGGTAGGTCAGGATCCATGGTCTGGGAGGGACCAATGATGAGGGAAAAGGGAATGCAAGAATCCAGGGAACTGGGATCAGGGATGTGAAGTGGATAGGGACCATGGGTGAGATCAAGACCAGGAATGGAAATAGGATTGGGATCAAGATCAAGACCAAGATAAGGATCAAGACCAAGATCTTCAGAGTTTGAAGAAGACTAGGATCTAAGGTCTAGGAGGCATACGAGACTATGAAGGTTTAGGGACTTAAAACCTTGAGGAACATAGGGTTCTGAGTAAAGGGAGAACTCTAGTACCAAAGTACAAAGCATAGAATTTTAGGGTTTCAGGGAAATAGGGAAGCCAGGGACACATGGACAAAGTTCTAAGGTCCTAAGAAAACCTAAAAGGGTGAAGGAGGAAGCAGGGAATGTAGAGTTTAGGGGAAACTTGGAACTCTAGGGCCAAGAGAAAAGCACGGGGTTGTGAGGAAAAGTGGGAAACAAGGTCTAGAAAGGATCAGGGACTTGGAAAAGGAAGGAGCTAGGGAAACTAAATAAGTATGACCCCAAAAGTGAAGCGTGGGAAACCAGAAAAGTGGGGAATGCGAAGACATGAGGACAAGGTTCTAAGGACCCCTAGGAACCCGAAAACCCACAAAGGTAAGAAAAACATGAAGAGGCCCCAACACTTAGAAAAATTTTATCTCAGATGCTAACATCACCTCCATGACCACAGGGACTATGAAGGAATGCACCCATCAAGTTTTGGGGTTACGAAGGAACTAGGGACCAAAGGACCAAAAGGCTATTGGTGAGGAAAATTCCTAGGCACAGAACATCCCACAGTCCCTGCAAAATTTGAAAACACGAGAGGGGTAACATGCAAAGGAAACCCCCCAGACTTAGAGTTTTCTTAGATTTTTTGATGATGTCATCATATGAAGGGTATGTGGGGAGGATAAAGAATGACACTAGGGTGAAAATATTAATAAAGTTATAACCCATTCAAGGCTTCTCAGATTGGATATCATTGATGGGCTATACTTGACAACTACAACAAGGGGCACCAAACTTGGGATTTTATATTTTTGGGCACAACAAATATGGGTCCCAACAATGGATTTGTTTGGGGATGTGTGCCTCTTGCAGGCACAACAAGGATCAAGCTATCTCCAAGAATAGACCAAAAAGGAAAAACAAAATGGGGAAAAATAAACCAATGTATGTGTAGGGAAAAACACAACGAAGGCATATATACATGACAAGACTTACAATCATGGGCATGAAGGCACAAAGAAAGGATGATTGTAAACAAATTTTTAACACAATGTAGGTCAACCCTACAAAATATGGATGGAACTACTTGCCTCTATTGAAGACAAGCTAAATGAAGGAGTTGAGCTTCGTCAAACTAAAACCATTTTTATCACCCCGCTACAACAAATGATGACTGCCATCTACACACACCATTCTACACCCAATTCCCATGAAGTGAAGAATAGCTCCACCATCAACATCACGTTAGGGAAACCATAAGTAATAGGTGCAATAACTATCCCACACAACATCATGCATGTTCTTAGTAGTAGGGAGTGAAATACTAAAAACCAGGTCAACAACAATACCTATGGATGAGTGCAAACATCCATCACCACATGCAAGATTGTCATACCTATTGACCCCCACGTGTGAATCAAGGCCAAAATAAAATGCCTCCAATTCACAAGGAAAGTAAATGCATGTTTGACTGCACTGTTGGTCTACAAAAAGAGATGATTCTCCATGTAAATCAAATTAAAAAAATTCTAGCTTTGGCATACCTTCAAGTTGAGCTACAACATACTAATTTTCATCTTCATTAAGGTGTTGTAACTTAGCTTAATTTTTATTTGTATGTTGGGCCCACCTGAATGACTCCAATCTAGGCACAACACTCGAATCCTCTATATTAGAAACATGTCCTTCATCACAAAGGAAAGTTTCATAAATTCACAAATGTCATCATCAAACCCTTTGACACTAGGTATCCAGCACACAACACTCTCCCAAGTGTTGATACAATCATTAATTGAATTGAACATGATCCAAGCTACAATCCAAACCATCAGTACAATTGTCACCATGAGACACCTCAAGTAAAAAAACAAGTTCTTCCAATGGTCTTGGCAAACAATTATGTCAAATGAACACTTCTACAAACTAACTGATGGTACACTTCTTCCACATTCATTATTTTATTGTTTCTTTGTGGCCTTATTAAAGCACAATCTACATGGGGAAGACAACAAACCTTGCACCAAAGAAACAAGTTCTCATATGTGTCAACATGATCACTATCTCCACATTCATCAAGAGCAAGTTCTTTAACTTGAAAATCACTACTTGCACTAATATATATCTTAGATTAGTTATCATTAAATTCTAGCACACCTTGGTCTTCTTCACACAAACAAACAATAGTTGCTTTGATTATCATCTAATGGAACAAAGGAGGGTATCATATCAAACAAGAAACTAGTTTCTTGCTCACATTGAATGTCACATGTATGTGTACACATAACATAATAATCTCCACAAGAGTATTCCCTTGATTGATCACTTATGTACACACCTTCCTCATTGTCCATTAGGTCACATGCCTCATTATCAAGCTAGAAGTTATCATTGGTTTCATCCTATCCAACTAAAGGTAGGTGCATACACTATCCTCATCATCTCCATCGTTGTCATACAATCTTCAACTTTTGCCCTTCTAGTTACACAACCACATTCATTTGATGTTGTACCCATCTCATTAGTTATATCTACATCACTATTGTTCACAACAGTCTATTTGTTACCAGCAACACTTGCCTTTGTAGATAACAACCTTAGTATGTAATCATCCCTCATCTTTTCCATGAAGTCTAGGAATAAATAGGCCCACTGCATGCTTGTTAGTTTCATATCCTCCTACACTGAACTCAAACTAGCTTCATACGCTTCAAAGAACATGTCAATGAAAGCAGGAGTGTTAGGTATGAAGTGATTTGGATTTTTGGAAAGGGAAAAAGCGAACCTGTGACTGAAATCCATCTTAGACTCTCCCTTTTTCTTTTTAATTTTTCTAATTCCTGGACAAGATCAACAGGGTCTACACCTTTTTCAAATTCTTCTTCAAATGCAGCCACAAGTTCATTCCAAGAGGCAAAGGATTACCCTGAAAAACTTTCAATCCAATTCCTTTCCTTTCCACGTAAGGGCCTAAAAAAATCTGATGCAGTGGCATCACTCGCCCTCTAATTTTGGTTTTCATTTTGTTTCAGTTTCTGTAGTTTGGGGTTTTTTTGTTATGTTTTGGTGTTTGTTGCAGCTTCCTATCGCGTCAGCATTCTATCCTTCTATCACTGAGGAACCAGTGTCTGGATTTCCTATTGCTATTTGATAGTTACACAATGCGTGGAAAAGAATATAATTGGCCCCGATTCTTGGCGAGATTTGACACTTAGCTGATAATTATGGCTTGATCATTATAAAAAGAAGAATTAATGACTAATAGTGGATGTTTCACTTCAGATTTCTGGTGGCAAGTGGAAGGCGTTCAACATCGGTGATTTCTTATGGTAATTCACTTTTTCATCCACTTGAATGCTGGCATTATTCTCTGCTTGGTTGGCATTTTATTCTCCACATGGAGGGCGGCTGGCAGTCACTTGATATTTTAAGAATATCTCTTTAAATGTTTGGAGAGGACGAAAGGCATTGGAGGTTGGCCATAGAGACTGGTAAAAGGATGAGCACATTAGGAAGGGCAATGAAAAATGTGAAAGTCTGTGAGTTGAGAAGTAGATGGAGTCAGTAGTAAGGAGGGCCCTATTGTGTTATAAAGACTGAGAGGTCTGAGAAGAGAAGGAGAAGGATCCTGGTCGGATTGTGAATATCTGTAACTTGAACAAGGTTGCCTGCATAAATAATATATTGCTTCTTAATGACCATTTTATTGTTGTCATTTGTTTCCTATTACATTTTAGTTACAAATTATTGGTAATGTCTCAATATCCAAGTGATTTGGTAGGATACGTAAGTTCCTGTGTTCTACTTGATTAAAGGACTATAGTGTATTGGTGTCTGAGAGTTGTGAGTGAGAGAACTCCCCCAAATTAGTATCTATTGTATTGTTATTCCTCTCATTGCCATAATTTTATGTCTTAGAGTCCATACAAGAATGTGTGCAGGATCTGGAGTCCTAAACTTCCTATCATTATTGTGGGGAGTAGTGATCTTGAGTCCTTGTTCAATTTGAATTTCATCTTATGATCAGAATTGTTGGCATCAAAATCTCATCGACATGTCTTCATCTTCAAATTAAAATCATCCATAAAATCTAAAAAATCATCAACATGTGTGTGCCCCTCCCAAATATCATACTCATCAAAGACATGCATCTGATTGTAGACCTCGGTTGGCATGTTTTACATTTTGTAGTCAACCCAAGAAAGGTCTAGTTATTTGTAAATATAATCTAAATGAATGATAGGAGACTGAGAAACTTGGCTTTTGATAGAAATAGGGAGAGCATTAGATTACATCCTAGACTCAAGAAACCTAATACGATTTTCAATTTCTTTTTCCTATTGAAACATGGACTTCGGTAGCTAATTTTGTTTTTCTAATTTATATTAATACCTAACAAATTCATCTTTCTTTTGCATGGATGCAAATAGGTTTGGGCTTGTATAAGATGCAGAGCCATGACTTGAACAAGCATCATTAGAATAGTCATGGGCCCATCAATCCCAATATAGTTTCTAGGGTCTAAAACATAAGAATATGCATAGGAAGGAACACCCCTAGAATGATCACATCCATACCTAGAAGCCATGACTAGAACATTCTACCATGAGGGTAAAAAATAAAGGTACAACAAATTATGTTTCAAGGGTAGGAAGAAAAGTCATGTGTACCTTAAGTACCAATTGTTGCACACTTGAAATGTGTTATAGGTTCAACTCACTAGCAGAGTCTTCAATTAATTTTAACCCGTCAATGTCTTCCCTGGCAATGACACCAATTTGTTGGTGTAAGTTGATAGGCTACCAACTTCCACACACAACAAAATGCCCACAACAATAGTTGCAAACCTGTAAAGACTGAATCACTAGGGTCTACAAAATAAATTTTCAACTTATCTTTTCCCAGGCAATAGTGCCAATCTATTGAGTCTCAAACCAAAGGTCAAAAATCCTAGAGCAGACTGATACCTTCAAAGCCAGGGGTGTCATTAATAAGGTATAACAAGAGGCTCATCCATAGATCAAGGATGGTTAAGGCTAACTAACAAGATTGGGTATACTCTCCTACAGTTCAAGCTCAGCTAGACCCAAGAGGGTATTCTTAGAGGCATTAGATGAAGCATAAACAAACAGCCACAACCATACCCAACATGCACTTGACCCCTACATTTGTCACTAGGCAAGACAAATTGGCTGCACAAAACCTCTAATTAAGTTGATAAGACACCTTCACATGCATCTAAAGGTGACAACATTATGATATCCCCATGAGATGAGTTCACTTGATGTTATATACATGATGGCAAGGTGTAAACATGCATTACATGATTCACATATGATTTGAACACTTCATGGTCACTTAAGATTATTCCCTGGTTATAGTAATGAATCACCAACAACATGTGAAACCCTAAACTACTCCTACATCTAACATGATAGAGGGTTTTATATTTTAAAGGTGTTTAATCCCTCACCAATATGGACCAGTGCCTACTCCATTGGGCAATAGAGTTATAGGATACAGGGAGGAGGGGGATATATCCAACAACCATTGATAGAATAGGGATTGTATTCACATACAAATCCAAAATACATTTCACACAATGGACATACTTAATAATCCATAACATAACCACAATAATCCATATGCAACAAAGGAAGGACCAATATAAAAATGTTATACTACATTAGATGTTGTAACACACACATTAGACCTTGGTTACATTCATGCCAGCAAATGTGGCAAAGGGAAAGTACAACTGTGATTACATAATCCCCTAAATCGTTACAAAATTCCATGGAGACATATCATTACATGAAAATGGGAATTGAATATAATTCCTATAGATTGCAAAATGGATTATATCCATGTGCAAACCATACTAGCTTGGTTTGATGCCCTAGAACCACCATGAGCAAATACAAGTCCAAAAATTCATTTAGTGATCAACCCTTCAAATGGGATGAAAACTTATATTTATAGCATGAAAATCCATACCCTATGTCATTGGAGAAGTTTCCCACTCTAAATGAGATGTTGCAGAAGTCAAAATGAGCATTCATGGTGATCATGGGAGTTATTGGTGCATCTTGTTGCATTTCAACATGTTTTTCACTCTACCAAGGTTTCAAGTTTCCAGGGGCCCAATAGACCTACGGACATGGAAAAGGGCCAAGCTAGGGTTTAAGGTCCAAGAGGGACCAAGGACGAGGGAAAAGGGAATGTGGGAATCCAAGGAGCTAGGATAATGAATGAGAAGTGGACAAGGACTGGGGATAGGATTAGGTCCACGATCGAGATTGGGAATGGAAATAGGATTGGGATCAGGATCTTGAGAGTTTGGGGAAGATCGAGATCCAAGGTCCAAGATGGACACGGGACCAAGAAGGTTTGGGGACTCATAACCTTAAGGAACGTGGGGTTCCAGGGAAAGGGAGAACTTTGACACCAAATAACAAAGCACAAACTTATAGGGAACCAAGGAAGCCAGGGACACATGGATAAAGTTCCAAGGTCCTGAGAAAACCTGAAAGGGTGAAGGAAGAAGTGGGGAACTTGGAGTTCTAGGGAAACTTGGAACTCCAAGGCCAAGAGGAAAGCAGGAGGTTTTGAGGAAAAGTAGGAATCAGGGTCTAGGAAGGATTAGGGATGAGGATTGGGAAAAGGAAGGAGCCATGGAAATTGAAGAAGTCTTGCACCAAAAGTAAAGTGTGGGAAACCAAGAAAGCAAGGAACATGGAGACACAAGGACAAGGTTCCAATGTCCCAAGGACCCTCGAGAACTTGAAAACCCACAAAGGCAAGAAAAACATGAAGAGGGCCCAACACTTAGGAAAAAAATTTATCTCACATGTTGATGTCACCACCACAACCATAGGGACTATGAAGGAATGCACCACTAGCTTTCATGGTTCTAGAGGAACTGGGGACCAAAGGACAAAAATTTTGCGAGTGGGGAAAATCCCAATCCTAAAACATCCCATAGTCCTTGTAAAATCTGAAAACTTGAGAAGGGAAAAATGCAAAGGAAACCCCCCAGACTTGGATTTTTCTTGGATTTTGATGATGTCAGTTTATGAAGGGTATGTGTGGAGGCCAAAGGAAAACACCAGGGGATAAATATTAATAAAGGTATAACCCACTGAAGGCTTCTCCAATCAGATGCCAGTGATGGGCTATACATGACAACTGCAATAGGGGCACCAGACTTGGGATCTTGCATTTTTGGGCACAGCGAATTTGGGTCCCAAAACTCCTTGTGGAAGAAGCCACTCCACTCTATATCTCCAAGAGATCCCAAACACAATATCATACTCATTGCACACCTTACAATGATATTCACCTTCTTTATATATGACTCCTCTTAAGAACATAATGGAGCGGTAAACCACTAAACCCATGTAGGCCTCTTAATTAGCCAATTTAATTAATTACTCAATATAACTAACTTAAGATATATATGCCACATGTCAGAATTTCCATCTATTTATATATAATATCATATCATATCCCTAGGTCATATCATGCCATCCCTCCTTAACATGTTTCATTCCTGAAACATGAGAAGAAGACAAATAGTAAGACTGTTGCAAGTCATTACAAACATGATATCAAGTTCTATCACCCAACCATCCATAGGAGATCTTTATAGTAGTTTTAGCTTGATGACTTACATAGATCCCATCCTTGATCCATACTTTATTGCACCAATTTGATTCCATTCTTCATCATAGTATGTCCTCCTTTTTTACCATGAATAGTCATTTTTTCTATGATGCCACTAATTATTGTAGTTGTTCCTTTGATTCCATATAGATCCATAGTGACAGACTTGTTGATTCTATGTGTTATCATGCCTCATTTATTGTTTCCTCCATGATTCTTTCCTCTCACAATGATGTGGATGCCTATATAATGCACCCTTTGCTATGTTTGGTAACTTCTTTGATTCTTACCCTTTTGTTTATTTCTTTGTTGACTTAAGAAGGGAAACAATTTTTTCCTCTTTTACTTTATATTTGTCTCCTCTTGTTTGTCCTTTGATTCTTTGGTACACTCTCTAGTAACTTTTTGAATTTTCTCTACCTTGTCTTTCCTTTGGTCTTCATTATGTGTAATAACATATACTGTAACTTTTTTCCTCCTATACCAAAGCTTCATGAACTTATTTTGCACATTAATGTTTACTATTACCAAGGATTCTAACCAAGGATAACCAAGAACAATATCCAACGTATCCATATACAAAGCATAAAAGTTGGAATGCAAAACATATTTATCAATGGAGTGCTTTAAATCTTCAAAATTTTGAATATCTTTACTTGTTATTTGATTGTCCTTGATATGTTTGGCTTGTACCTAGAGTTTCTTGGCTAATTCCATGCTAATGAAGTTATACTTGGGGCTAGGATTTATAGAAACATTAATCTTTGCCTTTTGAATACATCCATGAAATTGAAGGATTGAATCTTCCTTCCTTGGAACTAAAGTGCATGTACCTATATCCTTCATATTTTCTTCATCTCTTTATCATTCTCCTTCTCCTTCTCCTCCTCCTCCTTGTTTCTTTCCATCTTCCTACTCTTATTTTTCCTCTTTATCTCCTTCTCCTTCATCTTCTTCTTCTATTTTTTTTTTGCTACCCATATGTCTAAGAAAGTTTGTTCTAGTCCATCCAAAGAAGAAATATTCTTACACAATGGTGCATACCATTGGTTAGCTTCACCATTGAAGAATATCACAAATGTATGTCCCATCCTATACTTTTACCATAATCTCTTTTATGATTATGCCACCATTTTAATTCATCTCCACTTCCATCAAAATTAATGAAATCCCATTGAAAATAGGGGTTTAAGAGAAATTCTTCCAATAGATCACCATAATACTAAATCTAGTTGACCAAACTTTGACTCAAGCATTTAATAATGTGTTCAGCCTCAAAACCAAAAATACAAATAATAGACCCCTAATAAATTTTCATGAGTTTTCTAGAAATGTAAAAATATCAGGAAATTTCATGATTTGCAGCCTAGAGAGCAAATTTATGAAAAACATAAAATTGCAATAACTCACTCAATATTGATGATCAAAAGCTAAATTTTGGACTGTAGCTTCCTTATTTGATCCTCCAACTTTAATAAAAATTGTAGAAAAATTTGCAACCATTTGGAAGATATAAGTGAATCTTCAAAAAATTGCAATTTTATCCTTAACTTTCTCGAAATCATAGCTCTAATACCACTTGGTAAGATCCACACATATGATAATAAAAATAATATAATGTAGAATATAGATCACAACACAACACAAGAGATGTTTGTGGGTCAAGTTGCCCTAATATCCAATATATGCACAAATAGAATAAACTCTTGAGGTAGGGTAACATTGTAGAATATTCCTTATGGAAGAAGCCACTCCATATAGTTATATCTCCAAGAGATCCCAAACATAATATCATACTCATCACACACCTTACAATGATATTCACCTTCTTTATATATACTTCCTCCTAATAACATAATGGATGGGTATACCACTAAACCCATGTAGTCCTCCTTATTACCTAATATAATTAAGGGATGTGTGCCACATGTCAGCATCTCCATCCACTTATAATTAACTTGGAGGCATATGTCTCTTGCAAGTACATGACATTGGATTGCATTAAATCATAGTCATGTAAAATGTCTTCTATGTGTGCTTCTAGATTATAAGTATTGAGAGACAAAATTCCAATAGTTGAGAAGTCAATAGAATGATATTTACTTTATAAGTTCCAATTTGCTTCATTTTGCAAACTGATTATTTCATTTTCAATTTGTTTTAGACAATGAAATTTTTTGGTGTAAGTGCATTTACCAAAAACAAAGAGTCCATGTTTCTCATGCATGACAAGGCTATATAAAACAAATTGTGTTTGTGTATTTTGTGTGGTTCAAATGCAATTACATACAAAGACAATCCTTATGATATATGAATTGTTCTTGCACAAGCTAATTGAACTAGGAATTGTTTATGGATTTTTTTATGTTTTGTTTCCCACATGTTGCAAATGGTTTAGCTATTCATAAAATAGGAGTCCAATATGGTGATATGTCCTCTGTGTATAATAGAGCAATTTTTTTTGCTTGATGTCTTCCAATGCCTGTATCATGGAATTTTATCCATATTGTATCAATTTCAAATGTTTGAGTGTATGCTTGAAATATGTCATCTGCACCATTCACTAATCCATCTTGCACATTGTAGTTTCTAGAGAATATTTAAACTAACATTTTTTATTTCAAAACTATTTTTTATGTTAGTAGTAATATGCAAGCATTGTTTCCAGTAATACGAAAATCTATGTCAATTTCATCAATTGCACTAATAATAATAGAATCTCGCATTTTTCATTATGTATTTTCACATCTTTATTCTTGTAATAGATATATGCAAATTTTGGATCAAGTGGCGTTGGTCATAAACAAACACTATTAATATATGTAATATCATCTACTGTCTAAGTGTTTGTGTGCATTCTTGTTAAGATGGAAATAAACTTTTGATCAATTTGACACATTATTATTTGTAACTCAAAGCATTTTATGTTGTCTTTACAAAATGTGTATGGGATAAATTCCTTGTTTATTATAGGCCATTCAAAAATGAAAGAGTCTGGGCTAAGGTTGTGCTTGGTAAAGACCTCCACAAAAATCAAATCAATGCTACCAAAATGTTTGGTTTGAATATGTTGTATATCTAGTATATGTTTGTTAATTGAAAGTAAGAAACAACTTCCAATCAGATAAATTAAATCTATAAGGATTTATAATTTCTCATATGATTTTTGTGATCTATCTAATGTGTAATTATTAAGTGGTATAAAATTAGATTTATTCAAAGATAACATGAATGTAGAGTGTATTGTTGTTCCACTTGCATTGTAAGCTACTTTCCCTATGTATGTTACTATCAAGCCTTTTCTTTTTAGTGGATCATTGTTTAAATCTTTGTCATAAATATGCATCAACATTTGAAAAATTACTTGTGCTATGAATGTTTTTCCATTTCTTGCTCCACCAATGAGAGATAGATATAATGGTTTGTTTTTATCTTTTTTTCTTCATTGCTATGTCCTTTATAGTAGTCTATTGGTCTTTATTATGCATTCTTTTGTTCTTGTGGTACTTAAGCCTATTAATAATTTTTGGATGTTTAGTTATTTGATATCCAATGTCATTTTTCTGGCTTAAATAGTATAGGTGTTCCAAATTTGTACATAGGTCTTAATTCTCATGATTCATCTTGTCATTGTTTTGTTCATCAATTATTATTTTTCTACTTGTTTTTTTAAATCATATGGTGCATTGTTAATCTCACTCCATGTTTTATTTACATTTTGATTGATAATTTGAAACAACTGTAAGAACCTAATAAGATACCACAAATACTCTAGAATTCCTACTCAAATTCAATTCACCAATGAAACTAAGAAAAATGCAGAAAACATGAATTATACCTTGCAAACTGATTTATTGCGTGTGTTACATTGTCTCCTATCTTCTCAATGATCTTGTTGATTATGATATTGCTCTCAGAATTATACTTCTTTACTTTTCAAGATGACAATGAGATGAATGGAATTGTGGATTCAAATGCAATGTGAATAATGCAACTAAGATAATGATGATGATTTTGCTATTGCCATGATATTGATAATGAGGATAATGATATGCAACTATGAAGCTAGATGATAATGCAACAATGGAGATAATGATATGGATATGCAAATGGGCGGCCAAAGGCACACTTGGATACTTGGTAGAATTTATGCAACATGTAAGTAATATAGCTCTTGTGATTGATAAAAATGAAGGTGAGGAGCTTGCTTTTATAGGCCAAAGAGGGGTCCAATCCAAGTGTCAAAAGATCCAGGAGAATAAGTCTTGTCACATGTACAGTCAAGATCAAATTGGTTGGGATGATGGAGATAAAGGTGGAAGATGTTCCTACTACGATGACAAAGTGGAGGAATACATGGAACCATAAGCCACATGTCATGATGCTCACAAGGACCAATGAGACAAAGGTGGAAGACCATGAGAAGAACATGGAGGAAGGAGTCTTTGATTGTTGGAATCTGAGAGGGAATACAAGATTTATGAGACAAGTGTCTTTGACCATGTTTGATGGTCGAGAAGAAATAGGGCACATGCTGAGGGGATAAATGACTAATTAAATATTAAGAATATTTAATTATTGGAGCAACATGATGAGGTGTCCAATGATGTGGAAGATGACATGGATGAGTGATGTGGATTTTAGACATAGGACTTTGTCTTTAGAGGGAATAATTTAGGATTATTTAATTAGATGTGACATTAGACGAATTTAGGATAATTAATTGTTAGAAGAATATGATGAATGCGAACCAGATAAATAAATTAAGATATTTATTTATTGATAGAAGAATAGGAATAAAATAAATATAAAATATTTATTTAATTTGACTCGAGCCATTTTTATGTGTATACAACATTGTATTCAAAATTTGATTGTAAGTTTTATCATTTGTTCATGTCCTCGAAGTAATATGTAGTTTGCCATGTGAGAAAATTATTACATAGTTCTTGTTCCTTATTTTTAATCGGACATATAGCAATATTTTTCCTTGTAATAGTTTTCATGGTTTGTGTGCTTGTACTTTATAAACTATATGATCCTAAATGTTTTCCATGCTTTGATATAGGCTTTCCATTATTGTTGTATACTGATGCAAATATAGCAAGGCAAATGTTATTTAATGTGATTGGGTGTAGGATATAGTGGTCAGTGATAGATGGGCACTCGATATTATCTGAGTTGTCATTTTCTTTGTCCAATAGTCATTGAGGTTTAAGTACAAATGTCCTTTCTTTAGCTAGTTGTGTGTTTATGAAGAAACATTTTCTTGTACTGCAATCAATGGCAAAGACAATACAATATGGATTGCTTCTTGTGTTGACATTTGTTACAGGTTGAGTAATGTATTACCTAGTGTACATATCATTTCAATGGCATCAATTTCACTTTTATCATGTTATTTGTGTATTCTTTTAAATGTATTTTCCATTAGCATGTCTACTTTTGTCATATAAGATGTATAGTATGAAGCTACTACATATGCATTGAAAATGAACCACACATCTTTATTTTGTTGGTTGTTTTAATGTCAATTATATTTCTTCTATGTACTCATCTTTGGTTAGATTCAATTTAGATAAAAAAAAATCTTCATAAGTTGTTGAATCATTGTATTGATTTGTTTCTAGATCATTCAACAATTTCTTTGCATTCTCATTAACTTCTATGAGTGGTTGTAGTATTATTGTTTTGTCTATAGGAAACATAGGAAGATTGTATCTATAATTTGTACTTTTTTTGGCAATTTTTGTATGGTGATGCACATGAAGTCTACCAAGATAGTCTTCTAGAGAGTCAATTTTTCAAGTTATAAAGTTCTCAATAAGTTTTATAATTTTTCATACTGCTATTTTGGCCATAAAATAGAGAGCATTTTTATCCATAGCATTGCATAATCATGCACATTTTATCTATTTTAAAACTCTCATACATGAAGAAATAATTTATAATGCCTCCAAAGAATGTGTCATCTTGAACAATTAACTATTTCAAGCATTGCATTAATCTATGGTTGTAATAATGGATGCAAGTCACAAGATCTTTTCTAATCAAGTAATCAATATCAATGTCTTATATTGTTGTTCTATGTTTACATTTGTTTGTGTGCTTGTACAAATCTAACAATGTATTTACTAGTGGCTTCCACTTGTGTTTTGCACTAGTAAATGTCACAAAAAGTGTTGGGGGTCCTAATTGTCTGATCACTACAATTCTTTAAATCATTTGTTGCAAGTAATCATGTGATATTTTAGTGTGCTTAAAATCTATGTATACAATACTAGATTTTAAAATATGATTAAGATTTGGTTTGTACTTAACATTTTTTTCTAGTATCTTAGAATCCCATAGTTGGTATTTTCTAATTCATATTCACATGCTTGAAAGTATTTGGTCTATTAGTATTCTAATTGATTTAAAATATAGGTTTATTATATGGTTTTCAAACGTATGGCTACTGTGTAATAGCTCCTAGAGTGCAATTTTATGGTATGTGAATGTTTTTGCTATTTTCTCATCATGTGGGTCCCCATGGAATAGTGATGCGAAGTTTGTCTCTTCTATGTATTTGTCCTTGAAAATTCTAAATGGCCGTTATCCTTCAGTAAGAGTGATTTCAATAATCTTGTCATCCATATCATGAATATATCTAGAGTTTGTGAATCCATGTACTAAAGTGTCACCCAAAATCTCATCTTTCATATCACTTTCTATTTCACTTTCAGATGATATCTTACTGGTTTGATAAGTACAATTACTATTGTTTTGCATAATACACCACTTTTTGTCTATTTGAATGTTTTCATTTTTTATGCACAATTGTCTTGTGCACAACTCATCTAAAGCTTTCATGACAATTCTTATGCAAACCTTGCCTGATTGATATGCATTTTGGTATTCTAGTTTCCTTTATAAAGAAACTGAAACTGTCATTTTGTCAATGCATCTTGGGAAAGCTTTATGCACAATGCTTATATTACTAGGAACATTGATTATTAGTCCCATAAGACCCATTTGGGGTCATTTGTAACTCCATTTTCTAATTTGTGTAAAGGCAATTTGAAGTGATAATCTCTCTTCTAAATCAGTAAGCATTTTTACATGCAAGAGTAAGTTATTTCATCTAATACATGTTGTTGCAAAATGAGGTAATTTTTTATTTTGAAGAGCTCTTTTACAAATTTTACATATGAATTCTTTTTTCAATTATTTTATTATTCCTTTTTAGAACTATATACACTTGTTCATCATCTTTGGTTATGGATACCATGTCATGGGTCCAAAACATACTTGTTCACATATTGGACAATTAAACTTTGGAGTGTTGTTAATCTATTTTATATATACTCATAGTGCTTTGTTTTCTTTGGCTCATAATCTCTCTTTAAATTTGAGATAGCTAACACATCCATTTTTAGTTCCAATTTCACTTGTAAACAATGGGTTTCACAACTATTTTTGGTCTTGTTGCTTGTGTTTGATCTATGTTAGCATGGAGATGTATTACAATCCTATTTTATTTTGTAGTATGAAAAGATTCTCTTCTTCAGCAAATGATGTTGTTTTTATTTATAGGTTGCTCATACAAACAATTGAAAAAATGTCCTTATGTTCTTCTCTCTAATGGTTCAAAATGCAAATGTGTTGTATTTATTTAAAAATGCATTATGTCAATATGTGATTATACTATTTTTATTAGTATGGTATAGATTAAGAATGTTTCAAGTTATTGATGACCAGATTTGAATTTATGTGTGCAATATTTTTGATAGCCATTGTAGACACAATCTTTCTCCTTCAATGTGACCTTTCAAATAGGGTTTAGCTAATTCAATAATGTAACATTTCTAGTTTGCAATTCATTGTACATATTGTGTGGTAATATCTACATATAATAGCTTTAAACAAGTTCTTGTATTGCACTCATAACCCATGATTGCATTACAAAATGTTTGAGCAATATATAGTCTCAATGATTGTTCATTAAATTCTTTGTTTGACATAATAACATGTGGAATTGAATAAGTTATCACTATAGTGTCTAGCAATCCAATATTTCTCCTTCAACGTGACCTTTCAAATAGGGTTTAGCTAATTCAATAATGTAACATTGCTAGTTTGCAATGCATTGTACATCTTGTGTGGTAATATCTACATATAATAGCTCTAAACAAGTTCTTATATTGCACTCACAACCCATGATCACATTGCAAAATGTTTGAGCAATATACAGTCTCAATGATTGTTTATTAAATTCTTTGTTCGATAAATAACATATGACAATGAATAAGTTATCACTATAGTGGCTAGCAAGCATATCTAGTTTACACAATCCATGCATTTTCATTTTAGGCATAAGACAACTCCATATCATTTCTACATTTGCACAAGCATTTGATAGATAGTACATTGGCTCTGGTATTAGAGAAATTTGATTTTTTTATGTAATAGTGGCTCATAATGACCCACAAGTGGGTTTCTATAATAAAATAAAATACAAAATAGATGTTGGGCATGTGAGGTGCTTGCTTTTCTACATTGTATTTTGGGCATGCAACTTCATAACATACCAAGGCACATGAGTTCACAACTTCAAGGGGCATGCCCTTCTATACTTCATACCCCTAGGATAGCATATCACTCAAGGTTTGACACTTGAGCACTCACTTGAGGCGTGAGTGTGGACCAACCCACATTGAGTTTGTCATGTCACGATGGTGCCCAAGGAAAACTTGACAACTCAAGTCACACATAGTCCATAATCATGTGGAATAAAAAGGTGTAAAGCTTAAAGACATATTAACATAATTGAGACTTCAACCATTCATTATATTCAATTAGGTGGGCATGATACTAGTTCCACATTCTTCTTATAACAAGTTATTTTGAATGACAAACATCACACTATCTATAATAGCTATTATATCAAAGGTCCTCTATTAACAACAACCAGAGGTAACAAGTTCATGAAAAAAATCACTATCAATCTGACAACTAGACAACAATACTAACGATAGTAAACAACCTATTCCAACCCCACCCTAGATACAAAGGAGGGATATATAGTACTGGTGCATTACCCTTCGCTATTTACCATTCATAACTGCCCTCAACTTCCCCAAGTTTGTCACTATCATAGGCACCTAGATAGTCATGCACAATTCCCTACAATCACACTTCATGCTCCATTCTCCTTGCACCCCCTATATCCATGACAACCTCTTCTAGACATTGGTAACGATATTATAGATGCTTTGCTAAATTCGTGCCACCTTCATCCACTCTTTACTTGACTGTTATGCACATGGGTCTTTTACCAACCATTATTTAGGCCTTTGCACCATGTGTAAGATTAATTATCTCTTGTCTCACACCACATGTCAACCCTTCTTTAGTTCCTTCCATGCCTTTTTCTTCTTCAAAATTGGCACCACATCACACACCTCCTTATCAACACTTAGGATTTAGGACAAAATTTGATTGCAACCCAAAATTTATATCTTAACCAAAATTGGGATCAACAATCCACCCCGTACTAATATGGTTGACCACCCTCGGTCAACTTTTTCTCATCCTTTGCAAAAATTTTATGGATCTCGGCACACACAACGTTTAATAGTGTCTTCCACTTCAAAATGGTTGGTTGAATAATGCCAATGATCTCACCTATTTTGGTGCTCAATTCCTCTAGCTTTTCCAAATCCCCTTGTGACTTGGAGAATAGTCCCTTTAGTTCTTCTAGTATTCTTTTTGCATCTGTACTTGTCTCCTCGAGATGATCCTCCTCATTTAGAATCTAGTTCTGGATATCTCCAAATTGCTTTTCAATTTTATCCTTCTTTGCAGTGATGGTATTCCCAATCTCTTCCACATCCTTTAAAAAATTTTCACAACCTACTTTATCCTTGGCAATACTTACTATCATCTTTAGGGCCTACCTTCTCTATACATTATCTTGGAGACATGCAACAACAAAAACTTCTTGTTGAGAAAAACCCAAAAATGTCTCTTCCACCTCAGCGACCTTTTCATCAATGGACTAAATAAGGTTTGTGCATTCATCGAGTCACACCTTGGCCTCTTCCTTCTTTTATCACTCTTCCTCTGCTCATGTTCCTCCTTGCTTCTGTCATCCTTTCTTAATTTTAGCATGGAATCAACCAAGTCTTTGAGATTCTCTATGCTGCCTACCTAGTTAATTATTACTCCATTTGTGACTTTAGGATCTTCTTTGATGATGCAATGACAAAGGTGTTAAGATTTAAAATCCATGGTCATCTTTTGGCGCTTGATGTCAACCAAATTTTCCTCAATTTATAATCCTTAAGCTATTTATTTTCCTCCCTAAGCTATTGGTTCTCAATCTTGACTTGTCTAAGTTTTGCCTCCATTTTTGTTACCTTTCTTGAAAATTATCAAGCATTACAACTATTAGCAAGATTTTGCTTAGCTTCTTCTACAACCATTTTCATTAGGGCATTCCTAGCTTGAGTAGCATTCAAGCACCAAGGTTTAGGTCACACAATGCCCTTCTAAAGAGCCAACCCCTCATGTGGTTGAAACACCAATTCCATAAGAATCTCATAATGTGGCTCATTAGCATAGGTTTCCAAGGCAAAAGATAATTCTCGATAAGTCCTTGGCAAGGTGCCCCTTGATCCATTAGCTCCCAAAGATATAGTTCCTTGGTATGGATGCCATGTTAGTATCGCACGTACAATACCCCCATGTCATCACCATGCAATTTCTTTGGCCCATGGTCACTTGACCTTTTCTCTCCTTCCCCTACTTCTAAATCTTATTAGATTAGATTCTCCTTTTGGAGACTAGGATTCCTCTCTCTCTCTTGCCTAGGAGTCTCATCTCCCTCTCTCTTAGCTATCTTTCTTCCTCCTTGCTTGTCATTTCTTCCATTTCCATCTCAAGAGGCTCTTGTTCAAGCCCCTATTCTTATTCTTCATGATCAAGAGTCAGATCTATTATTTTTTTCCCCCTTTACCCTTCTGGGCCCTTCACACTAAAATCTTGCACATCCTCAATGTCTTGCTCCATGTTTACATTGGTGCTTGGCTTCGGTGGATTGGTAATGGCATGAGTGGAAAACTAGGATTCTTTCTCCTCTTGGCATGTGAAACTACCTTCTCCAAGATCTTGATTGTTTGTTGCACCTTCTTTCTCTTCTCTTCTAAGCCCTTCCTGATAGAACCCACAAATTGATAGAACCCACATTATCTTCCCTCTGCCTCTTCCTTAACTCTTTTTGCTTGGGTTTTATTTTTACCAAGGCACATAAAACCTCCTCCACATCCTCACACTTGTCACTATCATCTTTCCTCTTAAGCTTGAGGTAGTAGAAAATATTTTGTATAGTATTATTCACCACAAGAGTTATCTATGAGTTTATTTGGGTTGCATTAGACTCAAACTACTCCACATAGGTGCTCTTTTCTAGATATACATATGTGGTATGGAACAAATGGGTATCCACATCTCATGAAACATCAATTTTATCTTCTCAACATTTGAGATCTGATTTACAGAATCTACAAAGTAGCTAGCAATGAATCCATATGGGAGCTTTACCAATGACATTTTGCCATCCTTCAAGTGAATCTTGGCCAAACAAAAATATTGCATAACAAAAAAATTTGCATGTCCTGAAACCATGTTGGGGAGGACTCTAGGGATGCACCATTCATTTTCAAAAGATACTTTCAAGTTCTTGAACCAATTATCAAGCCTGACCTTGTATTTGCTTGTGATGGGGCATGTGAACTCCTATAACCTCTTTATTAGAGAATTTTCCTTCATGGGGAAACACCATTTCATTGTTCCCTCTCCCTCGCACACCCCTATCTCATAGAAGACCGTAAGGAGCAAAATTGAACCCCATATAAATTTGCCCCTATTTTGTGCATAATCCTAACATCCTCCACTATAGTTTCCAAAATATATTGTGAGATATTAAATAGGACACCTTTGGCCATTTGAATGGAAATATGTAAAAAAATTTCTATTTATTTATCCCTATTGCTTGGAGCCTGTCAATTTGTAGTTCACTAGTTGTGCAACCACTTTGGTTTCAGGGTCCTCAATGCAGGCAATAGGAAATGTGTTCCCCTCCTTTTTGTATATGAGGGTAGTGATGGTCTTTCCTATGGCCTCTGTTAGTGCCTATTTCCTCAACCCTAATTTTTCAAAATCTTAAGTTTCAATCCCCCCTTGTCCCCCTTTTTATCTTTCATGTGTTTTCTTAAGTGTGAAAATCCTAAGTATGAAAATCCTCTAAGTCCTAAGCTTCATCCTAAGTGTTTGTATAATCCTATGTGTCACCTTTCAGTAGGTTCACAAACGTGCCGAAAGCCTTGTAAATGCCTTATGTTTTGGATTTTTTGGCAAGTTCATGCACTGGTCAACTTGTCGAAAGTAGTTCAATGGTTCATGGTTTTTTTGAAATGCCAAAGAAGAAGGAAGGAAGAGTTAAAAAGTGATAGGTTTCAACAAGTTTGTGTTAGATTCAAGACATACAACTAAGAGGGGGGAGTGAATTAGTTGTCTAAAACTTTTTTCCAACTTAAATCCACTTTGTAATTCAGCACCATAATAATAAATCAATCATGAAAATACAATGCATTAAATCAAGAGCAGAAACACATTAACACATGAGACACCAAGATTTTGATGTGAAAAACTTGGTTAAGGGAAAAACCACGGGGTGACTAACCCAAGAATGTATTCTCTATTAGAAGAATAGAAAGAACAAAATGGCACGTGCCAATTAGGGTTCACTGCCTGAGCACATTGCTCACAAGAGGCCTGCTGCCTACAAGAGACACACTATCTACAGAATAATAAGTATCACATACTTGAACTGGAGAATAGCATCTTCACCATGCTTGAATTAGTTCCATTTAAGCCCAATACTTCTGCTCTGCCTTTCATTCCTCTGCTCTTTACCACACTCTCATCTCCGCAAGATACACTTTGGAATGACTTTACAATTCCTTATTTATACAAGACATCGACTTAGGAATGATCATCTAAGTCGGCAAACATTACAGAGAAAATACATAAATACAACATGACTAATTACAAAATACTTCATGCGGATCAACACATTGTTGGCCACATAGATCTGAGACTTCAATCTTCTTCTAGGAACACGCCAATCTTCACATAACATCTTCAAAATCATCTGCAGGATGTGTAACTCATCCAGTCAGCCAGAGTTAGGAAGAACACCATCATCTAGAAGTTATTCTTCAGTTATGAGCCCAAACTCTAATGCGGACCACCAACATGAACTTGACATGATCCAAAGACCTCCACAAGCTTGCCTGAATAACCAAGAACATTCGCACTACATCTGCTTACTGAAATCCTTATCTCCTTCATTCGGAACCTCAAGAACATAGTCTGTCATCACTGTCACAATGGAATAGATGCTTGCAAACCTCCAAACCATGAACCAATTGAATTGTCAATTCACATTGACTTCCTAAACACTCCTTTGAATCCAAAGAACAGGATAATGCATTTCTGGATCTCACCGGACCTATCTTTATCACTCTGTCACCTTTGAACACCTACCAAAACTAGTTTTACTTAAACGGCCACAACTTCTTTAGATCTTCATGCGGACCTCTAAAATCTTTACTGGATCATCTTAAGACACATATCTACAAACCCTTTGATGCGTATCCTTTGATCTTCATCTTAGCTAAGATCTTTAGCTCACTGTCTTCACTGTTCTTCTCTGTTCCTGATTAGGACTAATTTTCTCAATATCCTCAGCACACAGCTCATCCAATCCTTATCATCAATGCAACAAGAGTATGTTGACATCAATGACAACACCAGTTAGGCCCATACATGCAACAATCTCCCCCTTTGTCATTGATGGCAACAAATGATGTGAAAAACTATTTTAACCATCAAGACAAGAACTTCCCCTCACTATCACAACTCCCCCTATCAGCAACAACCATTCACATGTCTTCTCTTCCTTTCCTGCTCCCCCTTTGATCATCAACCACTTGTTTTTCACATGTCTTCTCTCCCCCATTGACATCAATGGCAAAGGGCACATACTTGCAACTCCAACACTTCAGAATCATACCAGCTGCTCCCCCTGAGTAGCAGCTTCCCAAACATCAATCTAGACCACAAGATATGACTGTGAGATCCACTAGACTGATGCACATTAGTGTACCTTAATTCAGAACCGGAGGGGTAATAACCCCTAACTTCTCCCTGAGATACTCAAAAGAATCTTTAGGAAGAGGTTTAGTAAAGATATCTGCAATCTGATCCTCGGAAGGCACAAACTCCAATGTGACCTCATTCTTGTTCACTTGCTCTCTCAAAAAGTGAAACTTGATGGATATATGTTTAGTCTTTGAATGCAACACTAGATTCTTTGAAATATTTATTGCACTTGAATTATCACAGAAGATTGTGATAGGTTCCTCATACTCCACTCTTATGTCTCTTAGCATTTGTTTCATCCACAAAACTTGAGTGCAACTACCTGTTGTTGCAATATATTATGCTTTTGTAGTGGACAGAGATATTGCCTCTTGTTTCTTGCTCAGCCAAGAAACCAATCTCTTTCCTAAAAAGAATTCTCAACCACTGGTACTCTTCCAATCATCCACATCTCCTGCCCAATCTACATCTATATATGCATGAAGAGAGAAATTATGATCTCTAGGATACCACAAACCACACTCAATTGTCCCTTTTAGATGTCTAAAAATCCTCTTGATTGCCATGACATGAGATTCTCTAGGATCAGCTTGGAATCTAGAAATAAGACCAACAACATTCATAATGTCTAATCATTGACTTGTACTTTTTCTTATCAGCCTTAGGAGAGTCATCATCTTTGCTCAATTTACATCCAGTTGCCATGGGAGTATTCATTGGTTTTGAGTCTTCCATCCCAAATTTCTTCAACAATTATTTCACATATTTGGTCTGAGAAATGAAGATTCCTTTCTTAGTTTGAATGATTTGTAGACCCAAGAAGAAATTCATTTCCCCAAGCATGGACATCTCAAATTCACTTTTCATTTGATTTGCAAAAGTTTTGCACATACTCTCTTCCTCCAAAAATGATATCATCAACAAACACCTTAACAATCAAGATGTTTTCATGATCAATTTTGAAATACAAATTACTGTCAGCAATACCTTTGTTGAAACCAATCTTCAAAAGATGCTTATCCAATCTTTCATACTAGGCTCTTGGGGCTTGCTTTAGTCCATACAGTGTTTTCTTCAACTTGCAGACCATATCACCGTGATCAGACAATTGAAATCCATCCGGTTGCTCAATGTATACTCCTTCCAAGTCACCATTTAGGAAGGCAAACTTGACATCCATCTGATATACTTTGAAATCTTTGAAGGCAGCAAAAGCAAGAAATAATCTGACTGCTTCAATTCTTGCCACCAGAGCAAAAGTTTCTTCAAAATCAACTCCTTCTATTTGAGAGTAACCCTTGCAAACCAATCTGGCTTTATTTCTGATTACTTCACCAACTTCATTCAGTTTGTTCCAGAAGACCCATTTGGTTCCAATCACATTCTTGTTTTTAGGTCTGGGAACAAGATCCCAAGTGTGATTTTTCTCAATTTGCATTAGCTCTTCCTCCATTGCTTTAGTCCAATTTTCATCATTGCAAGCTTCATTTACTATCTTAGGTTCAATCTTTGAAATCAGACAATACTCTTCTAAATCTTGAGCAATCCTTCTTCTTGTTTGTACACCTTTGCTTTTATCACCTATAATCTTATTTTTAGAGTGATTCAATTTTACATACCTGGGAACTTTGGAAGTTTCTTGCACTTCTGATTCTTGAACAGGTTCAAACTTATCTCTTCTTCCTGATTTACCGGATCAGTTTGAATCTGAATTTCAGAGGGCGCTTGGACTCCTTGAATCAGAACATCATTCTGATCATCTTCATCATATTCATAAATCCTTGAGGTTTTTTCAATTCCTTCATCAACCTTCACATTAGTACTTTCTATAATTTTCCTCAATCTCTTGTTATAACACCAGTATGCTTTGCTTTGAGTAGAGTAACCCAAGAAAATTCCTTCATCACTTCTAGCATCAAATTTGCCTAAATCTTCATCTCTCTTAATGTAACATTTGCTACCAAAAACTCTAAAATACCTCACAGTGGGAGTGATGCCAAACCAAAGTTCATAAGGAGTCTTACCGGTATTGCTTTTGATTTGTACTTGATTGAGAGTATAGACTACAATGCTGACAACTTCTCTCCAATAGATCTGAGGAACATTTGCTTCCATCATAATGGTCCTAGATGCTTCCTGGATGGTCTGGTTCTTTCTCTCCACTACTCCATTCTGCTATGGAGTCCTAGGAGCAGACAACTGTCTCTTTATTCCATGTTTCTCACAGAATTCTATGAAATCGCCAGATGTGAATTCTCCACCTGTATCAGACCTCAAACATTTTAATTTTAATCCGGTTTCATTTTCCACCATAGCCTTGAATATTTTGAATTTCTCAAGAGCCTCTGATTTCTTCTTTAGAAAAGTAACCCACATCATCCTGGAGTAGTCATCAATTAATAGCATGAAGTATCTATCACCTTGAACACTTCTGATTCTTGCCAGACTACATAAATAAGTATGAACTAAGTTCAGTAATCTGGTAGAAGACTATTCCTTACTTTTGAATGTGACTCTACTCAGCTTACCCAACTGACATTCTTTGTACAAGCTATTAGTAGGTTTCACAAGTCTTGGAAGATCTCTTATAGCCTAAGTGTTGCTTATCTTGATGATATTATCAAATTTTAGATGACACATTCTCCTATGCCACAACCAACTCTGATCAACTTGAACAAATAAGCAACTGTTACCAGTACCAACCAAGTGGAAGATATTACCTTTAGTTTGAGTACCGGATGCAATCTCTAATCTGGAACTTTCAAAGATCTTGCATTTTCCATTTTTGAATCAGAGATCATAGCCTTTTTCCACCAACTATCCAACACTGAGAAGATTGTGCTTCAATCCTTCAACATACAATACATTACCGATTTTGTCCTTTCCATCAAAAGAAATAGTTCCTCTACCTCTGATTCTACCAGCAGAATTATCACCAAATTTTACCACACCTCCTTCATACCTTTCCAAATCTATGAACTTATTTTTGTCACCTGTCATATGGTGGGAGCATCCACTATCAATGACCCAATCATCCTTTTCTTCTACTTGGGCAGCCAGAGCTCTTTCTACAACTTTATGATTGACAAATTCAGAGGGCATTGATCTTCTTCCTTGATGGCAATAAACACCCAATCACTTCTAGATTTGTTTCCTGTCTCTGATTCATCATCTATTACTCCTTCATTATCATCCTTTTCATGAACATAGTAACAATTCTTTTGGAACCTTGATCTATTAGGATTTGACCTTGAAAATCTTTCCAGACACCTTGAGGAAAAATGACCAATCTTATTGCAGTTAAAACACTTAAAAGGCAATTTCCCTTCATACTTACCAGATCCTCTTGGCAGTCTTTTTGCAATAAGGGCTTCAAGTTGAGCAGCATCTACTTCATCTTCTTCTAGGTCTTTTCTTTCTTTCTCATACCATGATAGTTTCTTTGAAGAGTTCTCTCCCGAATCAAACCTTTGTTTACCTTTTATAGAGGCACTGGCTTTGAATGCAAATTTAGTCTTGGGGGGGCATCTCCAAACTCAGTTAATTCAAATGTAGCCAATTTACCAACCAATTGGTCTCTTGTGATACCTGAATGGGCTTTGAATTCTTCAATGGCAGCAACCTTGTATTTATAAGATGCAGGAAGGGATCTGAAAACTTTGCCAACAATCTCATCTTCATCCAAGACTCCACCAGCACATCTAATGCCACAAACAAGCTCATTTACTCTTGGCATAAAAGTAGTGATATTTTCATCTTCTCTCATCTTTAGATTTTCAAATTTTCCTTTTAGACTCTGTAGCCTTGCACATTTAACATACTGGTCTCCTTCATGCAGAAGTTCCAGTTTCTCCTAAATCTCAAAAGCAGTTTGTAGGTCAGTAACATTTGTCAGCTCTAAATCAGACAAGGCACTTAGAAGAGTTTCTTTAGTTCACAGATTGTTTTCAGCATCTGTGATTTTAGTTACATTTTTCGGGCCACTCTGTGGAGGAGTATACTTCATTGAAGCCATGGTCCAGTACTGCATTCCCATACACTGCAAGTGACATTGCATGCAACTTTTCCAAAGAGAAAAATGGGTTCCATCAAACTTCAGACTATCCTTCTTGTAGGATGACATCCTGGATCTTCTCAAGCGGTTAAGCTCTTTTAGAGGAACTTAGCTCTGATACCAATTGTTAGATTCAGGACAGACAACTGAGAGGGGGGTGAATCAGTTGTCTAAAACTTTCTTCAGACTTAAATCCACTTTGTAATTTAGAATCATAATAATAAATCAATCATGGAAATACAATGCATTAAATCAAGAGTAGAAACACATTAACACATGAGACACCAAGATTTTGACGTGGAAAACCCAGTTAAGGGAAAAACCATGGGGTGACTAACCCAATAATGTATTCTCTATTAGAAGAATAGAAAGAACAAAATGGCACATGCCAATTAGGGCTCACTGCTCGAACACTCTGCTCACAAGAGGCCCACTACCTACAAGAGACACACTATCTATAGAATAATAAGTATCACATACTTGAACTGGAGAATAGCATCTTCATCATGCTTGAATCAGTTCCATTTAATCCCAATACTTCTACTCTACCTTTTGCTCCTCTACTCTTTACCACACTCTCATCTCTGCAAGATACACTTTGGAATGACTTTACAATTCCTTATTTATACAAGACATCGACTTAGGAATGATCATCTAAGTCAGCAAACATTATAGAGCAAATACATAAATACAACATGACTAATTACAAAAGACTTCATGCGGATCAACACACTGTCGGCCACACAGATCTGAGACTTCAATCTTCTTCTAGGAACATGCCAATCTTCATATAACATCTTCAAAATCATCCATAGCATGTGTAACTCATCCGGTCGGCCAGAGTTAGGAAGAACACGTCATCTAGAAGTTATTCTTTTGTTGCAAGCCCAAACTCTAATGTGGACCACCAACACGAACTTGACATGATCCAAAGACCTCCACAAGCTTGCCTGAATCACCAAGAACATTTGCACTACATCTGCTTACTTAAATCCTTATCTCCTTCATCTAGAACCTCAAGAACACAGTCTGTCATCACTGTCACAATGGAATAGATGCTTGCATACCTCCAAACCACGAACCAATTGAGTTGTCAATTCACATTGACTTCCTAAACACTCCCTCAAATCTGTAGAACAGGATAATCCATTTCTGGATCTCACCGGACCTATTTGTATCACTTTGTCACCTCTGAACACCTACCAAAACTGGTTTTACTTGAGCAGCCACAACTTCTTCAGATCTTCATGCGGACCTCTGAAATCTTTACTGGATCATCTTAAGACACATATCTACAAACCCTTTGATGCGCATCCTCTGATCTTCATCTTAGCTAGGATCTTTAGCTCACTGTCTTCATTGTTCTTCTCTGTTCCTGATTAGGACTAATTTTCTCAATATCCTCAGCACACAGCTCATCCAATCCTTATCATCAATGCAACAGGAGTATGTTGACATCAATGACAACAACGGTTAGGCCCATACATGCAACAGTTTGCCAGTTCATGAACTTGTCGAATCACTGAAAAAGGAGAGTAAGGAAAGTGAGTGAAGAAAAGAGTGAAAGGTTTCGATAAGTTCCCAAGTTCTCCAATTCACCAAAATGTCAAAAGTATTTTCTAAGTTTAGCATCTCGCTGAAGAAAAGATGAGGCAGAGGAAGAGTTAGAGAAAAAGAAGAAAGAAAATGGCTTTGGCAAGTTTGTCAGTTCACAAACTTGTTGAAACATTGAAAAAGAAAGGAGAAATCAAAGAGAAGAAAATAGATCAAAGAGAGAAAGATAACGACACAATGATTTGATGGTTCACTAGTTCTCAAAAGTGTCGAAATGCCAAAAATAAAGGAAAAGAGAAAGAATAGAAAGAATGAAGAAAGAAAGAAAAGAACAAATGAAAAGAGAACAAGGTTTGCCAAATTTGAAAATCAATGAATAGTTAAAAATATGAAGAGAAAAGCTGTGAAAGTGAAAAAATACAAACCTACAGACATTCCAACATCCCAGCTACTTATATGTTGTAATAATTTTTTTAGGGATTTCATGAATGTAGTGGGTGAGCCCTAGCTACCATATGTAGCTATGCAACATCTAGGCCTTTCATTTTGTGTCAGAATGTTGTAGATGCTAAGGATCATTCAATATAGATTAGGGCATTGCATCTTAGGGCTATAAAAAAAAATTATGTATTCATTTTAAAGGGTTGGTCACTAAGCTAATTTTCAGACGCCTACAAGTGTCAAGGATCTTCTAAGGTTTCAAATCATGTAAGTTCATTCCAATTGGAGTAGCACGTTTGTAAATCATCAAGAGATTTGTATTGTAAATGGTGTTTATAATATAATGTCTCCATGCCTATTTGTAAATTTTTAGCAGAACCCTAGTCACAACTATGTGTTTCCTCTTGCCACATTTGTTAGCTTAATTATAATGCAAATTTGATAAATGTTGTGGCATTTTAATTCATTACAAGATTTTGTGATGGTCATTTCTACATTGTATCTGGATGTTTATAATATGGGAATGGATTATTAAGTATGCTCTATGCCATAATTATGATAAATGCTCATGCATAGCTCATATTCCTTTGATTTCAAGTTGTTTCTTGCTAGCAACCTAGACCCTATTATCCAATGGATAGGCACTGGTCTTAGAAGTTCATGGCCAATCATATGCCTTCAAATGAAAATATCATTCACCAGTAGCTTAGGAGTAGATTGGTAGATTAGTTTAGGTTTTTCCTGCACCCACTAACCAGTATTGCTACCTTTGTTGTATTCAGAGAGAGCTGGTGTCAAATAAATGTTTAGAGGTTTGTGCTTATGGGGGTTTGACCCATCATTACAGACCATTGTTTAGCAAATGGATATATCAATTGAGATAGTGTCAGATAAATATTTAGAGGGTTGTAATGATGTGGGAGAAAGATATAAGTGTGTATATAATGTTAAGGGGATTCATCTTCAGTGATTAAAACTAATTATATCTTTAGGTGCAATTATATACTTGTGTATATCTATTGTTATTGAGGTCATGTGAGCTTATCCTTGACTGCCATTTGGGCGTGGTAGTCAGATCTTTGTCCTAATTGTTATCATGTATTTGGATCTCAAGGGAATACCCCCTAGGTTTTACAAAGCTTGAAGAAGAGGAGGAATTGCCCTATCCTATGTGTTGGATCAAAACCACCTTGTCTTTGTTGATATATCACTTTCCCTGCTTGTGGTATTTGTTTCCCCTTTGTGTTACTCTTGGTGGTGGTGTTAGAGGAGAGGACATGCATTTTTTAGAACCAACAGAATGGTGAATCTACTGGGGAACTCAGAGTTTTATATTATCCTGGGCTAGAATAAATTGATGGCTCTATTGGTTGGAAGACTCCGAAAGGTTTCAACTATGGTATTTTTACATGATTCAAGGATTTCCTCTTTGGAAGAGGTGTCAACTCTGCTATCAAAAAAGAAGATTTGTTGTTGCTATTGTTTTGTTTGTTGTTGGTGATTTGAAGACCCCATCCCAATGTGCAGTAGCTAGTTTTTAAAGGTACATGGTTTTCTTCCCACCTTTGAGATTGAGTTCCTTTCATGGTAAAGGAACATAATTTGTTATACTTCTATTTTTTCCCTACATTGTAGAATGTTTTAGTCATGGCCTCTAGGTATGAATTTGAAGAGTCTAGGGATGCTCCTTCATATGCATCTTCTTATGTTTTAGACCCTAGAAACTATATTGGTGATGTCTATGACCATTCTAGTGATGCTTGTTCAAGTCATGGATATGCATCTTATACAAGCCCAAAACTATATGCATCCATGCAAGATCATAATGAATTTGTTAGGAAGTAATATGAAATTGAAAAGCGTAATCATCTGCTAGAGTCCATCTTGCAATAAGAAGAATAAATTAAAAATCGTGTTAGGATGTTAGAGTATAGGGTGTTGATGCAGGAGCATCCTAGGTTGCAGAGCAATCTTGCATCAACAAAAAACATTTGCAATCTTTCTATTTTCTTTCATTTTCTAGTTCAGTTCCGTTAGTTGTAGCTTCAACTTTTTGTACAACATTTTGCTGAATTTTAATTCCAAATCTTGTGGAGCATGACTTAGCATCTAACATCATCAACTACATCATATCCAAATTTCAAGTCATTTGGACTTGTCTACTAAAAGTTATAGCTATTATAAGATCACATGTTTTCATATAACAGAGCATAGAGACAGTCAATTGAAGGAGAAGGTTTCCAAAGCACTTCTGTGACTTGCAGAGCTAAATGAAGCATATCACACAACATAATGATTAGATAGACCTTCCTTGAGGTTCACACCAAGGTTCATTCATTTGTAGAGCAATACCAGAGGATTGAAGGCCAACCTATTTGTTCTACATGTTACACCTCTTCATTGGAGTTTGTAACCTTTCTTGGTTGACGAGGAGGATTCTTTGAGCTTGGAGATGATATGTATAGATCTCTAGGATGTATTAGGAAGTAAGTAGTTCTATGATATGATTTAGATAGCTTCGATTAGATGTTTTGTGCTTCAAAGCCATATCTGTTGTAACTGGAGAATCATGTCTGTGAGCCCTACTTTGTAGCCCACATGTTGCCGACATATAAGTATCCTACATATCTAATATATTAAGCATTTGAGTCATTCTTTGCACTCTATATTTGAGTTGTTTCCATTGTGTTTACTCTTGTTACATGGTCTGGATAGTTCATTCTGTGAACCCTCCGACCATGACTACACCAAGTGGTATCAGAGCGAAGTTTTGAATCCTTTAGGAGTGAAGTTTTGAAGGCATTCCATAAGATCTTGTGGTGAACCAATTGCTAACCTAATGCAATCTTCATGCACTTGTCAACAGATCGTCGAGTGTGAGGTAGTTGATACCTTGTAGCTCGATCACCGAATTTGAGGTAGTTGCACTTTATCCTAGGAAGAGATGTCACCGAGGAGAATACCTATTGTAGGAACTATGGCTCGAAGAATGGATGAGATGATGGAGGTGATGAATGTAAGGAAATGATAGCATCTCAGAATGTATTTCTAAGAATAGTGGTGTCTTCGATAGATTTAAATTCTTTTCAACTGCTTCGAAAAACACACACAACTATGCCATTAAAGCAGAAACTAACATAGAACATTTCCAACATTGACCCTTAGAGGAAAGCACAAACAACAGAGACATTAAACATGAAAGACAGAACAAGAACATAGATTTACGTGGGGAAAACCCTTACGAGTAAAAAACCCCACACTCCAAATCAAAGAGAAATTGTATTATTCAGCAACCAAACAATTACAATACATTTACAGGCTCATAGCCTTTACAGGAGATTAACATCTTGTTCCTTCTAAAGAATATCTGACAATATAACCCTACAAAAAGTTCTCCAACACTCAGTTGGTTCTTCATACTGTTATCATGCCACAAATAGCACATAGTATAGAACTTCACCTTCTCGGCCCACCTGAACTCTGTTTACACTCTCTCCTCAGTCCTTTTACATACTATTAACATGTCGCATACAACATACAACATAGGACTTCATAGAAGAAGAAGAACAGAGTTTTGTACATTGATCGCATCGTCTCTCTCTCTATCAAATCCCAATTGCTTTTAGCAATCCAATCAATTCTCATGCAACCGACCCTTCGTTCCAAATGCCCAGCATCGCTATCATCCAACTGTCCAAACTGTCGCATCTAACCGTTTGCATATTCATGAGAAACTTTAGTCCCACATGCATCCAAAATCTTTCCAATTAATATACATGACCACACTGAAGTCTATCGTCGACACTTTTGTCATCAACAACCCCAGTCTAACCTCATCAGTGTAATCCAAACCATCGGTGACCACTTCACTTCCTACACCGATAGTTCCATGTCTCAGGGATGTCTTCAACTTAGCATATACATAACATGACTTACTATAGCTGGTAAGCCAAAGTATCTTTCCCCGATGTCACTAACACAACCGGTCATCCTTTGTATCTAACTCAATGTATCTTTTCAATGTACATCTGCAGCATACTACCCTGACATACAATTGTAGGATACACACGAAAATATACTCATGCATTTGTGGTATACACATGAAATGTTCACAACATACGTTTACAATATACACACAAATTGTATATTCGATGAAACAACACAAAAATCACGCCTATGCTAACTTCGTCAACCTTTTGAACAATTAAACCTGACGCTAAGTTCAAGCCTTTCATCGAGGAGACACAATATCATCAGAGTGATATCTTCAGCCAAGCCTAATAACTAGAGTTAAGCTGATGAACCAATGCCACCGAACCAAGGAACCTTTGAGCTATTGAACCTGTAATCTGAGTCACTAGTACTCAACATTCTCCCACTTGACAAAGGAATTACAGGAAACCATCAATGCTCTAAGTCACATAATCAAAGTTGATACTGCCTCCACTTCACTATACTCACAAGCTACACAGAAGCTCTAGCATAACAAACTTCAAAGCTTCCAGAACACAGCCATGAAATCATCCTCCAAAAACAAGATAAAACATCAGCTAGAACAACAGTCAGAAAGCTAACTGCTCTCATCCAACTGAACAAAACCCACGTGACTAAAAATAGCACACACAGCCAGTGCTAAAACATCCAATCACTCATACCTTGAAGGTATGAACATCAGTAGACTCATGCCACCTACACATGCACCCTTCAACTGCAAATACAAGCTCCATTTGTCAACCAGTCAAAGAAGACTTAACACATCATGAACTCCCACTGCATGGGTAATACAAATCTAAAAAAGATCATGGCATACAAAATCCACCAATAGCATTACATAGAAAGTGTAAATATCATGTAGTGCCAAGGAAACATTCACCATGATATGTAAATCAATAACCTGCAAGAACAACTCCTCACAACTAGTCCAAAGCTCCCCAAGTTCTCCACATCCAACAAAAGAAAGAGATAATAGAACTTCCATGTCATCACCCAAGAGCATAAGTGAAAACACGTGACCACAAACTAGTGATCATCTCAGCTCCAATCAAACCTCAAACTAGTGTAGTGTGAAACAAACTATCTAGGAAGATAATCAGGACCATAGAGAGACACTGCATATCATATACCTATAGACAATCCTTCTACATACACCTCTGAATGCTAACTGTGTCAAGTATGATCTCCTTCTTAAAAAACCCAAAGAGAACAGCATAACAACACCCAAACAAACATTCAATCTCAAGAGATCAAATTTAGCATATATATCATGTATCTAACATGGATGTAAGCCTCTCAAACCAAAGAAGATCAAACTAATGCATTTCCCGTTTCAGGAAATCAGCCCATAGAACCATCTCCTAACAATTCTCATCAATGTAGAATATATTTAAACTCAAATGCAAAAGGAGATAAACATGGTATCCATCTCTCACAATGAATCCTCCAGAACCATCTATGAGTAGTTCAAGATCCATATCTATGAAAGAAAGCATAAAATACCTGAGAGAAACAATGGGCAATACCTCTCAAGTAATAAACTACCGAGTAGACCAAGAGTGGGGAATGAGAATGTTCTTCCAAGATATCCAAGTCCCAAGGGCTTTCTCCAAGAATAATCTCCTCTAGATCTTTGTTGAACTCACGTCCAACCAAGGTAAAGACTCCTCAGACTTCCTGCTGCAAATTCTGATCAAGCACAACATATACAGTCTCACCTTATTCTCCATGTATCCATGAGTACCTACGAACAATCACCTCATGTTGAACTCCAACTGCATCACTACAACACTATAAAGTAATCAAGCAAATGATAAATGTACCCAAACATAGAGAAGTTACCAGACCATTGTCAAAGCTCCAATCATCTAAATCAAGAACTTATCATGACATCATGATCTTACCATCTCCCTTTGGAGATTCCATGCTTCAGGTGAACTTAAACAAAGTCTCAAGAGCAACATATCATGCCAAAACTCAAATGCTTAAACAAGAGTATATCATGACATGAAACTAATCAAACTCTAAACCAACATCACCTGTCAAGCATCACCAACACCTCAGCCAAGAATTTCATGAATCCTCCATGACTTCAAGATGTTACTCATCCTCAAATAGTGCCCCTGCAAATCCAAAAGAACCCTTTTGTAGCAACAGGATCAAAGAGCTCCTCCTAGTAACATCTACAACACTAAAGAAGATCATTCACCACTAAGTGATGAACACACAGTCAATGCTAAAGCTCCCATTGAACTGTTACAACAGATCTTTCCAAGCATCCTGACCAAACATCTTCTAATCTAAAAATCTTCCAGGTCCACACATTAACATGTCCATGTGACAGTAAAACCAAGTGACACCAAGATCTCCAAACCAAGGAAATAAACTATCACTATCAATAGCTTACACAAACCTGTCTATTCAAGCTATACATGACATCATGATACACATGTTACAGGACTCCATAACCAACTATTTAGATACTCTACAACATCCATCCTCTCATCCCACAACAGTCACACTAATGCACAAGTGACCACAGACAAGGCCAACTAACAATTCTGCACAATCAAAAAATCAATCTTGTGGATATAGACCGTCCACTTCCAAGTTATCCCACTGCAATCAATAGGTTGCACACACCTAAAAACTGCATAAGTCATAGATCCAACTATACTAAAATAAGAAAACTTACTATTGCACTAGAAACTGCAAAAAAGAGATCTCAAGGAATAGATAACAATGTGGACAACATGACTCAAGCATCAGATGACTTACAAATCTGATTCGCAAAACATGTCCACAACCTGAGCACCATAGTATAGAAACTAGAAGCATTACCACAGAAATGTTGAGTGTCATATCACATACCAACACTCCCATGCAGAGAAAGCATTTCACCTCCTCACACCATGCACAGAGCATGCATGCAAAACTGCAACTATATCATCCAACAACACCCCAAAAGCCAGGGTCTAGAAATAGCTTAACTGCAGCTTCACAAAACCACAACTTTTTCTTTTGACCGTGTAAAACCTACAAAACCACTGTGTTTGAAAAACACCCATGCACATCCATACCCACTTCACATCTGGAAGACCCAAAAGTTTGCAACATAAACTCCATAACAGTTAAACCAGAATAATGGATCATCATGAATATGCATAACCATAGATTTTAAGGAAAAACTATAAAACCCCTCAAATCCAATAAACATGAATCTGAGTCATGCAAGTACAAAATATCCAATTAAGGAAACAATAGTTCAAGAGCTTCAGGCCCACTTGTAGACCAATCTCTCAACCACCAACAGGGACATGCATCCAAGAGAATCAGGCTATTACAGAAGCTCTTAGACCATCCATAGCCTATATGCAATCAGGGTAATAGAAAATTATGCCTTCCAATACCAGGAACAAAACACCCAGCATAAGCACGATACTCCATGGTGAGCAATAACACAAACTTCTTCATATCATCAGAGAACCTCTCATACAGACACCCAATATGAAAGTTATTGCAGTAACACAACCACAAAGCAAACCCCATGCAACAGGATTAAATACTGTCAACTAAGAGCCTCAGGCCACATCACGACCAGCTCCAATCTCTTCTTCTTCACCATCCTTCAAGCGCCTGATGTAACAAGAAGACTAGATTAACTGCAAGACTTCCACTCAAACAAGGATCAAACAAATAGACCTTTCCTTCATATTTCCTCAAGCCTATCACACTAAGAAATCATCACAGAAGGAAAACCTAGACCTTATACACCAGGAACTTTTACATGCAAATGCAGCACACAAATGTACATATGTGAGCAACAAAGCATATCCCAAAAGAAAGCTCTTATACCACTTGTAAGGAAATGATAGCATCTTAGAACGTATTTCTAAGAATAGTGGTGTCTTCAATAGATTTAAATTATTTTCAACTGCTTCAAAAAACACGCACAACTATGCCATTAAAGCAGAAACTGACATAGAACATTTCCAACATTGACCCTTAGAGGAAAGCACAAATGACATTAACCAGTTTCAACAGAAGATACATTAAACAAGAAAGACAGAACAAGAACACAGATTTACGTGGGGAAAACCCTTACGGGTAAAAAACCCCACACTCCAAATCAAGGAGCCATTGTATTATTCAGAAACCAAATAGTTACAATACATTTATAGGCTCATAGCCTTTACAGGAGATTAACATCTTGTTCCTTCTAAAGAATATCTGACAGTATAACCCTGTACAAAGTTCTCCAGCACTTGATTGGTTCTTCATACTATTATCATGCCACAAATAGTACACAGTGCAGAACTTCACCTTCTCATCCAGAACCCTTTCACCTGAACTTTGTTTACACTCTCTCCTCAGTCCTTTTACATACTGTTAACATACTACATACAAAATACAGCATAGGACTTTACAAAAGAAGAAGAACAGAGTTTTGCAGATTGATCACACCATCTCTCTCTCTATCGAATCCCAATTGCTTTTAGCAATCCAATCGATTCTCATGCAACAGACCGTTCGTTCCAAATGCCTAGTATCACTGTCATCCAACTGTCCAAACTGTCGCATCTAACCGTTCGCATATTCGTAAGAAACTTTAGTCCCACATGCATCCAACATCGATCATTTTTCTAGTTAATATACATGACCACACTGAACTCTATCGTCGGCACTTTTGCCACCGACGACCCCAGTCTAACCTCATCGGTGTAATCCAAACCATCGGCGACCACTTCACTTCCTACACTGATAGTTCCATGTCTCAGTGACATCTTCGACTTAGCATATACATAACATGACTTACTATAGCCGGTAAGCCAAAGTATCTTTCCCCGATGTCACCAACACAACCGGTCATCCTTTGTATCTAACTCAATGTATCCTTTCAATGTACATCCACAGCATACTACCTCGACAAAGAATTGTAGGATACACACGAAAAGATACTCACATGCATTTGTAGTATACACACAAAATGTTCACAACATACGTTTGTGATATACACACAAATTGTATATTCAGTGAAACAACAAAAAAATCACTCTGATGCCAACTTCGTCAACCTTTTGAACAATTGAACCTGACGCTAAGTTCAAGCCTTTCATCGAGGAGACACAATATCATCGGAGTGATATCTTCAACCAAGCCCGATAGCTAGAGTCAAGTCGATGAACCAATGCCACCGAACCAAGGAACCTTTGAGCTATTGAACCTATAATCTAAGTCACTAGTACTCAACAATGAAAACAATGAAGGTTCGACTGGATTCTATTGAAGAAGATTGATGAAAGGACTAACACCTTGACCTAATGTTGAAAGTGATGATGAAGAATTTCAATCTGCTAATGAAAATGAAGAAACCCTAGAAGAAGAAGAAGAATCGAATCAAGTGAAGATGTTGAGAGCTATTTCCAAAATTGGAAAAAGACCTAGATTAGAAGTACCAAATTACACTGGAAATTTGAATCTAGAGGAATTGATTGATTGGATAAATGACTTAGAGGAATACTTTGAATATGAAGAAATTGGATATCTAGAGAAGGTGAGATTTGTGAAGACTAAGTTGAAAGGACATGTTTCTATTTGGTGGAAAGAAGTATAGTTGGATAGAAACAAAAGAGGAAAAGAAAAGATCACAAAATGGGATAGAATGGTGACAAAGTTGAAGAATCAGTTTATACTTGTTGACTATGAGTTGGAACTGTTGAAGAGATTGCAAAACCTAAAACAAAAGGAGAAATCTATGGAGTATACTGAAGAATTTCATAAGATGATCATAAGGATAGGACATAGTAAAGAAAGCAAGGAGAAAGTGGAAAGATACATCAATAGATTGAGATTGAACATTCAAGAAGAACTAAGTCTAGTAAGGAGGACAACAATAGAAGAAGCATATCAGTTTGCCCTGAAAGTTGAAGAAAAGTTGAACAAGAAGCATGAGCAGAGACAAAGAGGTAGAGGAGGTAAATTTCAAAGAGGTAGAACATATTCCGGAGGAGACAGATCATATTTGGAGCAGAACAAACAAGATAGTACATTCAAGAAGGAAGACAGAGATAGCAATTCATAACTGAGAGATGACATAATTTTCTACTACAGAGAGAATCATAATTCATATTGGAGTGAAGGGCATAGAAGAGATGAAAGAGGATTTGATAAGAGAACATTCAAAGGAACCTATTTTAAGTGCGAAGGTGAAGGACACAAAGCATTTGAATGTCATCAGGGAAGTACAAGCAAGAAGACAGAGAATAGTGGAAGAACTTATGTAGAAGTAGAACCTATTGGATCACCTAATTTAGTTGGAAAACCAAAGAAAGGAGAATCATTAGTCATGAGGAGAGCATTATTTCAAGCTAAGACAACTGAGGAACCACTGCAGAGGAAAAGTTTGTTCCAGACCATATGCAAAGCAAGAGGTAAATGTTGTAAGGTTATCATTGATAATGGTAGTACTGATAATTTGGTTTTAGAGGAGATGGTGACTAAGTTGAACCTGGAGAGATTGAAACACCCTAAGCCCTACAAGATAGCATGGATTCAGGATGAAGAAAAGGGACTGGTGAGTGAACAATGTTAGGTGAAATTTCATATTGGATCTTATCATGATGAAATATTGTGTGATATTATGTCAATGGATGTATGTCATATATTGTTGGGTAGACCATGGCAGTATGACATAAAAGCTATAGATGATGGGAGAAAGAATACTTACACTATAGTATCTAATGGAAAAAAGATCACGTTGATACCTTTGGAAGATGAACCTAAGAGTGAAGTGTGCATAAATGCTAGAATCTATTTGGTTGATGGAAGGAAATTTTTGGATGGATTGAGACATGAGAATATGTGTTATGATTTGATTCCTAAGAAGTCTAGAACCCTAATCACTGTAAGTGAAGAATCACATCCAGAGGAGATAACTAAATTGTTGATAGAATATGAATGCATCATATCAGATAATGTACCTGAAGGATTGCCACCAATCAGGAGTGTTAGTCATCATATGGATCTTATATCTAGAGCTAGTTTGCCTAACAAAGCAACACACTGGATGACACCAGCAGAGAATACAAAGCTGAATAAATAGATACAAGAATTGTTGAGGAAAGGATTGATCAGAGAATGTTTGAGTTCTTGTGCAGTACTTGCAGTGATAGTACTAAAGAAAGATGGAGATTGGAGAATGTGTACAGACTCTAGTGCAATCAACAAGATCACAATTAAGTATAGATTTCCATTGCCTAGGATGGATGACATTATGGACTATTTGAGCAGAGCAAAATATTTCACAAAGATAGACTTGAAGAGTGGATACCGTCATATCAGAATCAGGGAAGGAGATGAATGGAAGATTGCATTTAAGACAAATGAAGGATTGTATGAATGGTTAGTGATGCCTTTTGGATTGACTAATGCACCGAGTACTTTCATGAGATTGATGAATTAAATTTTGAAGAAATTCTTGGGTAAGTTTGTTATTGTATACTTGGATGATATCCTGATATTCAGTAAGACAAAAAAAGAACATTTATGGCATATTAGACAAGTATTGCAAAGACTGAGAGAAGAGAAATTGTTGATAAACATCAATAAATGTAGTTTCATGAAGGAAGAAGTGGTATATTTGGGATTTCTGATTTCTACAGAAGGATTGAAGATGAACCCTGAGAAAGTTAGAGCAATTATTGAGTGGCCAACACCTGAGGGCATTGGAGAAGTCAAATCATTTCATGGATTAGTCATTTTTTACCAGAAATTCATAAGAAATTTTAGTTTAGTATGCACATTGATGACAAAGATAATGTGACAGAAAGGATTTTAAGTGGACATCAAGAGAAAATAAAAGCTTTGAATTGTTGAAGTAGAAAGTGACAAAACAACTAGTGTTAGCATTACCGGATTTCAACAAAGTATTTCAAGTAGATTGTGATGCAAGTGGAAATGCAATAGGAGAAGTCTTAAGTCAAGTGGGTAGACCAGTATCATATTTCAATAAGTTGAATGATGCAAGGAGAAGATATTCAGTTTATGATCAGGAATTCTATGCCATAATTCAAGCTTTGAAGAAGTGGAGACATTATTTGTTGCCTAAGGAATTCATGTTGTATGCAAATCATCAAGCTTTACAATACTTGAACAGTCAAGGAAAGTTGAATTAGAGACATATGAGATGGGTAGAGTTCATGCAGAGTTACACGTTTGTACTGAAGAATAGGAGTGGGAAGTCAAACAAAGTTGTTGATGCATTGAGTAGAAGAAGGAATTTGCTAACAGAGATGAGAGTTGAAGTATTAGGTTTTGAAGAGTTGAAGCACATGTATGAAGAAGATCTTGATTTTGCACAACCATGGAAAGCATGCAAGGAACCTGTTGTGATAGATAGAAGTGGTTGGATTATTTCATCCAGGAGGATATGTTGTTCAAAGGAAATTAGTTGTGTATACCTAGGAATTCAATGAGAGATTCTTTGATCAAGGAGAAACATAGTAGTGGATTAGCAGGACATTTTGGCATTGACAAGACAGTGGCTTTGGTAAGTGAACATTACTTTTGGCCTCAGATATATAAGGATGTAAGAAAGTTTGTGAAGAGTTAAAGAGTATGTCAAGTTGCAAAAGGGAGTAGTTAGAATACTGGTTTGTACAAATCTTTGACAATACCGGAGAGACCTTGGCAAGACATAAGCATGAATTTCATATTAGGATTTGCCAAGAACATAGAGAGGACTATTGGCAAGAGACACTATCTGGCTTCATGAGTGTTGTTATTGATGGCAACAAAGTCTATCCCACACATCTACAGTACATAGTATGCCTATACCGGAAGTTAGATTGAAGAGTGTTTTTGTTTGGTGAGCAAGAACAGAGCATGCAGCAAGGTCTGACAATCAGGTCCGGATCTCTTAGATGGTGTAACTCAGCAAGTTGCAGACTTGGACAAGTCAAGAGGAGTATCATGACTACTATATTCCAGAGATTTAGCCTTTGGTGATAAAACATGGAAAAGATATGAGCATCTAAGTGTTGGGTTCCTGGCAGGCAGAGCAGACTGAGGAAGAACTGATCGGCAGAGTATCAGACTTCAATCCGGATGAGAAATTGATGGTGATCAAGCTATTTGAGGGATCATACAATATTGGCCGACATGATTGATGACTTCAATGTCTATGATTTTGATACGCATCACATATCAAGCATGGATTCAGCCGACATATCAGTATTTTGTAAATATCTTGAGTATTCTGGTTGCCAACTAGAAAGTTGTTGAAATCCTTGGTGCAGATATATATATACCAGATGGATTTTAGTATGAAGGAGTGTGTGTGTGTGTGTATGTGATGAAATAAGGTGCGAAGAAAGACAGAGATAAGTGTGGAAGTAGCAATACAAGTCCGGTATGTGACAGAGCAGCAGCACTAGAGTAGAGGAAGAATGAAGTGCATTAGATTAGTATATTGAGCCTAACTGGAATTGAACTTCAACATTTGTGGATGCCTCTCATCAGTTCAAACACCTGGTTACCTTCTATAAACTTTGTAGACAGTGAGTCTCTTGTCGATAGTGTGCCTCTTGTGAGCAGTGTGCTCAGGTAGTGAGCCCTAATTGGCAAGTGTCATTTTGTACTTCTTATTCTTTTAATAGAGAATACAATCTTGGGTTAGTCACCCTGTGGTTTTTCCCTTAACAGGGTTTTCCACGTAAAAATCCTTGTGTTATGTGTTGATTTTATTTTTGCTCTCATGATTCTATATGCTCATATGTTTTGATGCTGCACTAATTGTTAAAGGAGAAAAGAAAGTTAAGATATTTGAGATAACTAATTCACCCCCCTCTCAGTTATATGCCTTGTTTCCAACAATTGGTATCAGAGCTAAGTTCTTCTAAATAGAGCAAAACAGCTTGAGGAAGATCTAGGAATCTTAATGGATATGTATGGTATGAAGGAACAACGTCAGTCTGCCCTAGATGATCTTGAGCAATCTCACTCTGAAGTCAATAAATTGAGAGAAAGACTCAAACAAGATGATGATTTCATAAATGAGCTAAAAGAAAAATTGAGTATCTCTGTGAAAAAGAGAAAGGAACTACTTCAAAAATTAGCAAGTCAGAGTGAAGCCAATGATACTAATGAAGATCTGAATGAAAAAAAAACAAGCTATGTGAGAAGCTATCAAAAGAGGTCATTATGGTAAGACATGAGATAGAATCAGGGGTTATGAGATTCACCCAAGAAATTGAAGAGAAAAGAAAAATTGAAGATAATCTAAAACAATCTCTCAAAGAGAAGACAGAGGACTGCCACAAAATGGATAGAATAATCAGGCATCTTGAATATGATCTTGAAGAAGCTAGAGATAATGAAGAACAACTTGAGAATCAGATAGACACTCTTAAACAAGATCTTCAAACAGCAAATGAATACAAAGAGAAATTCAAGATAAGCTCATCTCAACTTGAAGTTCTTCTTAAAAGCCAAAGAGGGTAGATGACAAGCGTGGCTTGGGATATGAGAAAGGTGAAAGCTCTGGATCCGGTCAAAAGAATTTTGGATCAGGAAATCAAAGAAACAAGCCTAGAAGACCTCCGGTGAGGCAACCAAATGCTCAAAGATATCCATCCTTCAATGGATACTGCTACAATTGCAACAACTTCGTTCATAAAGCAACTCAGTGCAGAAGAAGAATGAATCAGACGAATCCATCCTTCTCTGGATAGTGTTTCAACTACAAAAGGTATGGTCACAATCTCATGAATGCATAAATATGCAAATAAACTATTCATTCAATGGTAGATACTTTGCATGCAATAGAATGTGACATATGGCTAATCAATGCAGATCAAGACGATATCAGTCAAATATACAAAGAAATGTTGTTTGCTACAATTGTAATAGATCCAGTCATATTGCCAAATTCTTCAGAAGTAAGAATCAGGATAAAAAGGGTCCGGTACATCATAATCAAAGTCAAGATAAAGGAAAAGGCAAAGTGAATGCGGATGAAGTTCAAAGGGAGATGAGCAAGATTTGGGTAAAGAAGAGTACAAAAAATGTTGGGGATGGATCCGCACCAGAATCTAGTGCTGATATTCCTTCCGAAAACTAAACAAATGAGATCTAGCTCAGGGGGAGTCACAAAAGAAAATAAAATCCCCCAGCTAGTCAATTGGTGCCTAAATTTGGCACATGAAATGTTGTGGATTAAAGGGTTCTCAGTAAATTATCTATATAACCCTCAGTGAAAATATGAATGATCCGCATGGAGTTTTGCAAGAATTTAATCATCCAAGATTGATCCGATTTGATAGCCATCCGATAAAGTAGGATTTTCACAGACAGATCTGGTATGATTCAAAGTTGAGATATCTTGATCTGCGGATTCATGGCATGATTGGAGGAAAGAAGATACATTGTCAATTATCACTAAAAATGATTCTAAGTGCATCTCAGTGATTCGAAAAGATCTCTCTCAAAACAAGGCAACCGGATGACTTAAGTTGTGCATTTATTGCAAAAGGAAATTAGGGTTTGCACAAAGATAAAAGGGTTCTCTTACTCATCATTTGCACATTTGCATTCGAGAAGAAGAAAAGAAGAGCTCTACATCAAGTTTTTACAACTTTCTCAAAGATCAACTGCAGAATCCAATTCAACCGGCGATTTGTTTCGACTCTTATTTTGAACCCTAAAAGCATAAAAAGGTATTTCCATTTTGAATATCTCTCTCTGAATCTTTTGCAAAAATGGCTACTCCAATGGTTGTTAAGATCATTGATAGGCCATGCCCAAAGTTCAAGAAACACCCTTACAAATCCCTAGAAGTTGATCCCTTAGGCACTTTTTCTAGCATTCTGCATGGGGTACTACACATAGAAGATGTTAGGGTTTATATCCATGCCAATATTATGGAATTTGGAGAATCTAAGTTGATGGACATCTATCATAAACAATTAATAGATGAAAGTTTTGAACTCAAACCCCAATACAAGGCCCTCCGGGATAAGCACTTTGGACATTGCATCCACTTTCTCTATTTTGCAGAAGATAAATGGGTCTGGTATGTTCTTAGCAGAATACATGACAATTTCATGTGGTTAATGAAGCCCTTCAATATAACAAAAGATGCTATTAGGGCAGTAATTGGACTACACTCTTCCGATGGATTACTTGCACTCAAATCTATTAAGAACCAGATAGTAAGTGAAGCTACTGGATCTAATTTTGACAAAAGAGCAATGACAATTGATGACGTCACAAATCTAGATGTCAAGTTTGCTTTAATGATAATTGGATATAAGATCTATCATTCTAGCAGGGAAAACTCTATGTCTGGAACTGCAATATATAAAGCATATCAGATGCCAAGGGAAAATGCAGATTATGATCTATGTGACCTTCTCCTAAATCAACTATTAGAAAACTTACAAAAGATCAAAAAGGATAAGAAGAATTCCTTCAAATACGGCTATCTGATACTATGTATGTTCTTTTACTATATGAATGAACTGCCCGGATCAAGTGGTTGGGTATGGCAAAATGACAGACCGGTTGCCATACAGATTAGAGACTATATGTATGGACTTGGTGATGCTAAGGCACAAAGCACAGCACTCTGGGGGTACTTAAAAACTTCCAAAGTATGATGCAAGCCAGAGAAAGGATTCCTCAATCCATAGTTGAAAAATACAAGGATACAGTGTGTTTTATGGTAGACACTGATCAATGCCTAATGGAGGCGGTTGAGCCCAGAACAGTTTGGATTATGCTAATGGGATATAAGGTTGATGAGAAAATCTTGGAGCTACATATCCAACACTTTCTAAGTCAGCCTAAGGACACTGAGGCAGAAAGGTTTGGAACCTTTGAAGAATTAAGTGTAAAGATACATGTTGAACTGAGAAAACCAGAGATAAAAAGAAAAGTTAGAAGGGAAGTAGAGGAAATTGCCAAAAGATATGGCATATCAAAAGAGGTAGTTAATGCAAACAAAGAGAAAATAGAAAGAGCTAAGAAAGAGAAACAAGAAGCAGAAAAAGGGAGTGTTCCGGTACAAGCCTCCTCCTGGACTAGATCCTCCAAGAGTTTTGTACCTGCCACCCCTAAGAGCTCAAGAGCCACCAAACTGGAAGCCAAGACATCCAGAAAGGGAGAAAAGAGAATGAAAACAAAATCTACAAGGTCTTACATAAGTCAAAAGGATGATGAAGAAACGGAGTCTGATGAGGAAGTTAAGAAAATGAAGAAGAAGAAAACATCTAGAGAATCCTCTATCGGTAAAAACAAAGAAGAAAAGGCAGAAGAATTTTTTGAAAAGCCCACTCTTTCTATTGATGATATCATCAAGGCAGTCACAGTGGATGGGAACCTGCAACCAGTCACATAATTCTATGATGAATATAGTGATACTGACAAGAGGATCTTGGAAGATGCTACAGTTAGGTACCTGAATATTTATAATAAGGCATTCGTTGAAATCATTTCTTTAATTCCCAAAAGTCTAGAAAAGGTACTTGAACTTAGAAAAGAGAATGCCAAGGAAATGGACTTAGAGATCCAAGAATAGATTCCAATTCAGCTCTATCCTTCCATTACTCCAAAGCAAATGAACATGATCTTTAAGGATTGCAAGGATGAAATATGGAGCAAAGCAAGAATGAACAAACTGATGCTTGGAGAAACTAATCAGGTAGCAAGAGAAACAGAAGACATCCTCCAGAATGCCTTCAAAAGATTCAATCTTCCTATTATAGAGGAATTAGATGAAGAACCTTCTACCATGGATGTCGAAGGATTAAATGCATCAAAAAAAGAATCTACTAAGAAAAATGTAGAAGGGTCAAAAGAGATAGATGAGGAGAAGTCGAAGGACTTGGATTCCTCTGTTCTAGAAGAGGAAGTTCATGAAGAAGTTAACATCTCTCCTCCAGATCCCACTACAGATATTCCAGACTCAGGAACTGAGGGAGAAGGAATAAAAGAGGAGAAAGTGAGTCAAGAAGAGGAGGTAAAGGGAAGAGAAGAAGAACAAATAGAGAAGATCTCTGATGACAGTTCAGAGATTCCAAAAGAAATGAAGACTCAGTCTCTGGCAAGAGACACTGCAGAGGCAATGAAGAATATCTTGAACAAAGAGTTGATGGAGATAGATGAACCGAAACTTTTCCAACGACCACTAAGTTTTGATTCCCTCTCTTCGGTCCAGACAATGAAGATAGCATCTTTTTCTCAAGCCAAGGCAAAAGAAAAACTTTTGAAGTCTCACATGGAAGACTGTGAGCTATTAGAGATTGCATCCAGTATGCTAGAGAAGATCATGCCATCCTTTCAAAAGGATCCTTCAGCCTCTCCATCTGGTAATTTGAAATCTCTGGTAAACTTTGTTAGCACGCATTTTGATTCTTTAGAGAAATCAGCAGAAGAAAAGGTTTGGAAAGAGTTTTTGGGAAAAAGGTTCACTGAAGTACAGGGACTCATTAATAATGATAGGAGGACCCTAGATATTGGGATAAAGAGCCTAGAAAATTCTCTTAAAGATGGTTGGGATATGTACAAACTTTGTCTATACTAGTCTAAAGTGACAGAGGATATTGAAAAGAAGGTGAAAGAACAAGAAGGTAAACTGTCAAGTTTATCTTAGAATTTTTATCCCCTCACCACATCCATAATGAATCAAGAATGCCAGGCTATTGCTATTATAAATGAAATAAAGAGGCTAGACAAGGAGAGGAAGAATATAATAAATAGGATGAGTGAACTTAGAGGGATAATTATCCCTAAGTTAGAGGCAATGCGTGAGGCCTTAACAGATGCTCATACCACAGCCTAGACCAGTGATCCGGTAGATCTAAGAAGGGCAGAAGCATATGCATTTTTGTTGAGTGGTCACATCTCCATTTTGGATAGGATGAAGCAGAGCTGGGCCACAAAGTATGTACAGTTGAAGGCCACTTTTGTGGATATACTTAAGTACATGTAAGTATAACTTGTATACATACTTATGCGGCTATGTATAGGTTAATTTTTACAAATTTTGGTGTGTGGATTCTACCCTTTGCCATTGATGTCAAAAGAGGAGTGAGGAGTAGTGAAAAAATGTGGAATCCAGCTAAGGGGAAGCTCCGGTAAAACAGTGCATAAGATAGAGCATCAGCCAAGGGGGAGTTTGCTACGACACTTAGTCATTTTTCACTAAGTGTTGCCATCAATGCCAAAGGGGGAGATTGTTGGCAAGAGACACTGTGTGGCTTCATGAGTGTTGTCATTGATGGCAACAAAGTCTATCCCACACATCCACAGCACATAGTATGCCTATACCGGAAGTCAGATTGAAGAGTGTTTTGGTCCGGTGAGCAAGAACAGAGCATGCAGCAAGGTCTGACAATCAGGTCTGGATCTCTCAGATGGTGTAACTTAGCAAGTTGCAGACTTGGACAAATCAAGAGGAGTATCATGACTACTAAATTCTAGAGATTGAGCCTCCGGTAATAAAACATGGAAAAGATATGAGCATCTAAGTGTTGGGTTCCTGATAGGTAGAGTAGACTAAGGAAGAACTGACTGACAGAGTATCAGACTTCAATCTGGATGAGAAATTGATGGTGATCAAGCTATTTGAGGGATCATACAATATTGGCCGACATGATTGATGACTTCAATGTCTATGATTTTGATACGCATCACATATCAAGCATGGATTCAGTTGACAAATTAGTATTTTGTAAATATCTTGAGTATTCCGGTTGCCGACTAGAAAGTTGTTAAAATCCTTGGTGCGGATATATATATACCAGAAGGATTTCAATATGAAGGAGTGTGTGTGTGTAGATGTGATGAAATAACGTTCGAAGAAAGACAGAGATAAGTGTGGAAGTAGTAATACAAGTCTGGTATGTGACAGAGCTGTAGCACTAGAGCAGAGGAAGAATGAAGTGCATTAGATCGGTATATTGAGCCTAACCAGAACTGAACTTCAGTATTTATGGATGCCTCTCATCAGTTCAAACACCTAGTTACCTTCTATAAACTTTGTAGACAGTGAGTCTCTTGTAGGCAGTGTGCCTCTTGTGAGCAATGTGCTCGGGCAATGAGCCCTAATTGGCAAGTGCCATTTTGTACTTCTTATTCTTTTAACAGAGAATACAATCTTGAGTTAGTCACCTCGTGGTTTTTCCCTTAACAGGGTTTTCCACATAAAAATCATTGTGTTATGTGTGTTGATTTTATTTCTGCTCTCATGATTTTGTATGCTCATATGTTTTGATGTTGCACTAATTGTTAAAGGAGAAAAGAAAGTTAAGATATTTGAGATAACTGATTCACCCTCCCCCTCTCAGTTATCTACCTTATTTCCAACAGGGACATGATTCTATATTTGTAGTGGTGGATAGATTTTCAAAGATGGCACATTTCATACCTTGTAAGAAGACAAATGATGCAGTGCATGTTGCTGACTTATTTTTTAAGGAGATTGTGAGACTGCATGGATTACCTAAGAGCATAATTTCATGCAAAGATACAAGAGTCATTGGGTACTTTTGGAGGACATTGTGGAAGAATATGAAGACAAACCTAAAGTTTAATTCAGCATTTCATCCACAGACAGATGGACAAACAGAAGTGGTAAATAGGAGTTTGGGAAACTTGTTGAGATGTTTGGTAGGATAGAAGGCAAAAAATTGGGATCTAATTCTATCACAAGCAGAGTTTGCATACAATAATTCAGTGAATAGGAGTATAGGGAAGACACCTTTTGAGATTGTAACTAGAGTAAACCCTAGATGAGTTGCAAAATTGAGAGACATCAGTATGGAGAATAAGAGAAGTGTAGAGGCAGAAGAATTTGCTGGATACAAAGAAATAGTATATAATCAGGTTAGGAAGCATTTGGAGGAGATGAATAGTAAGTATAAGGAGCAAGCAGATGAGGAGAGGACACATAAAGAATTTTTAGTTAGAGATGAAGTGATGGTATGTTTGAGAAAAGAGAGATTTCCAATAGGGACATATAACAAGTTGAAGATGATGAAGTTTGAACCATGTTAGATACTTAGGAAATTTGATTCAGGAAATGCACAGCTACCAGAGACATTGGGTATATCACCTATATTCAACATTGCAAACTTATATTAGTATCATGAAGGAGAATTGGGAGACAACATTGAAGATGATTTGAAGAAGCAGTTACCACAACAACAATCAGAGCAGATAGAAGACATCTTGGACAGCAGAGTTGGACATAGTACCAGAGAAAAGCAATACAAGGAATATTTGGTAAAGTGGAAAAGTAGACCGAAAGAAGATTCATCTTGGATTTTTCAGGCTGAGGTGGACCGTCTTGGTTTTCCTCTAGTCCCAACAAAGTGAGGGACTCACTTTTCAACAACCCCAGGTGTCTGATGCAGGAGCATCTCAGGTTGTAGAGCAATCTTGCATCATCCAAAAACATTTGCATTCTTTCTTTTTTCTTTCATTTTCTAGTTTAGTTCAGTTTAGTTTAGTCAGTAGTAGCTTTAGCATTTTGTACTACATTTTCTTTTCAGAGCTCACAGAGTAGGACTTAGCATCTAAACATCATCAACTACATCATATCCAAATTTTGGGTCATTTGGACTTGTTTGCTAAAAGTTATCGCTATCAGAAGATCACTTGTTTTCACATAACAGATCACACAGACATTCAGCTAAAGGAGAAGGTTTCTGGAGCACTTTCATGACTTGCGGAGGTAAATGAAGCATATCACATAGCACATAATGATCACATAGACCTTCCTTGAGGTCTGCACCAAGTTTCATTCATTTGCAGAGCAATACCAGAGGATTGAAGGCCAACCTATTTGTTCTAAACATTACACCTCTTCATTGGAGTTTGTAACCTTTCTTGGCCGATGTGGAGGATTATTTAAGCTTGGAGATGATATATATAGATCTCTAGGATGTATTAGGAAGTAAGTAGTTCTATGATATGATTTATATATCTTTGATTAGATATTTTGTGCTTCAAAGCAATATCTATTGTAACTGGAGAATCAGGTATGTGAGCCCTAATTTGTAGCCCACATGTTGCCGACATATAAGTATTTTGCATATATGATATATTGAGCATTTGAGTCATTCTTTTTATTCTATATTTGAGTTGTTTCTATTGTGTTTACTCTTGTTGCATGGCCTGGATAGTTCATTTTGTGAACCCTCTGACCGTGACTGCACCAAGTGTAGTCCCATGGTTGCCTTGCTGCCCCTAAAAATTAGATTGCTCAATCCCTTTTCTCCCTTAGATCTAGTTTATAATCAATTATGCTTGACTACAAAATGTAGTGCATACCACCCAAGGTCTACAATCAAATGCCTATATTTTATGGGTATAACATTTGGTAAGGGGACATGCATGTTGATGAATTCTTTGATTTCATGGATGAGTTTTAGTTTGAGGATGAGGACATGTGGATGAGTTTTTTTGTTAGGTCCTTACGTGGAAAGGAAAAAGAATGGATTCAGAGTTTTCTAAGGTAGTCATTCACCTTTTGGAATAAAATTGTGGTTGTATTTGAAAAATAATTTGCAAAACGTTTAGACCCTACTAATCTTGTTCAAGAATTAGAAAAAAATAGAAGACAAGACAGAGAGTCTAGTATCGATTTCAGTCATAGGTTGGAAATTTCTTTTTCCAAAGTTCAAATAATTTTAGACCTAACACATTTGTCCACATTGACTTGTTCTTTGAAGCTTATGAATTTGTCCATTAAGTTGAGTGCAGAAGGATTTGAAGCTAACAAGCATGCAACAAGCCTATTTATGCCTAGACTCCATGGAAAAGGTAAGAAATTATATATAGTAAGGTTGTTGTCCACAAATGTAAGTGTTATTGGTGATGAACAGAATAATATGAACAACAATATGGATACAACTAATCAGATGAGTATGACATCAAATCAAGATGATTGTGTAGTCAAAAGGGTAGAAGATCGAGGTGGTGCATTATATTGCATCAATGCAAATGATGAGGATAGTGTTTGAACCAACCTTTGTTGGATAGCTCATCCAATGAAGGTAAAAATGATGACATCCATGATGAATTCTAGCCTGATAATAAGGTATTTGGCACAATGGACAATGAGGAAGATGTGTATAGGAATGAATAGTTAGATGGATTAGCTTGTGAAGTTGATCATGTTAAGTGTGCACAAGTAAAATAGAGAGTAAGCAAGAAACTTATTTCTTGTTTGATGTGTTGCCCTTAGTCATCCCTATTGGTGATTTTGAATTTTCTCCTATTTGTTTGCATGAAGATGACATGGAGGTGGCTGCACTTGATGATAACCAATCATATACAAGTGTTGGTGTGGCCATGGAATGTCAGTGTGAAGAACTTGCCCTTGTTGAATATGGAGATGGTAATCATGTGGATGCATATGAGAACCTATTTCTTTGGTACAAGGTTTTTTGTCTTCCCCATGCATAATGTGCTTCAAGTGGACCACAAAAAGATGATACAATAATGAATGAGGAAGAAGAAGTGTGTCACCAATCAGTTTGCAACACTGAGTGTAACACAATAGATTGCTAGAATGAACAGGAAACAAAGAGACAATTGGAAGAACTTGGTTCTTCATATGAGGTGTCTCATGGTGATGTTGAGTTTTGTATTGATGGTTTGAATTGCATCCTAGATCATGTTTATGATTCAGATATTGGTGATTGTATCAACACAAATGAAAGTTGTGTATGCTAGCCGCCCATTGTTTAAGAATTTGATGATGACTTGGGTGACTATGAAGCTTTCCTTTTTGAAGGTTGTACTTCAAATGTTATGGATGATGCTGTTGTGCCAAAGATGGATTCATTCATGTGGGTCCAGCATACAAATGAGAATGATGTTGAGAAACAACACGTATGCCAAGTTGAAGATCAGCATGTTGTGGCTCATCTTGAAGGTATGCCAGAGCTAGATTTTTTCCAGTTTGATTTGCAAGAAGATGTGTCTCTTTAAATGTAGATTAGTAATGCAGTCATGCACATTTTTCATTGCCATGCAAATTGGAGGTGTTCTCCTTTTCCCTCAATTTGCATGAAGAGGTTAGTAGATGTTACAGTGTTGCATCTATTGATGATAGATGCATGCTTCCATCCATTTCATTTGCTACTGACCTAATTCTTGATAGTTCACCCCTTGCTATTAAGGAAAGGTATGGCATAATATGGAATAGGTCAAGCACCTATTATTTGTGGTTTCCCTATAGCAGTGATGTTTGTGGTGGAGTTAGTCTTCACTTCATGAGCAGTGGCTACAGATTGGTGCATGTACATGGTAGACACTATCTAATGCAGTTGGGTGATAAAAATGGTATTGGTTTGAAGGAGATCAACTCCTTCATTCAGCTTGTCTTTGATAGAGGCAAGTAGCCCCATCCTCCATGTGTAAGTTTGACCTACATTGTGTTAAATTTTTGTTTACATTCATCTTTCCTTTTGTGCTTTCATGCCTATGATTATAATTCTTGTTGTTTATCTACCTCGTTGTGTATTGTCATATAAATACATTATTTTTTCCCCTAGTCCTCCTTATAGTTTTCCTTTTTAGTCTTCCCCGAAGATAGCTAGTTCTCACTATTCCTACAAGAGACACACATCCACAACCAAAGCCAGAGTGTTAGTGCCTGTTTTCTGAGCCCTAATTTTGCAAATTCTTAAGTTTTGGGCCCCTCTTGTTCCCCTTTTTTGTCTTTCATATGTTTTTTTAAGTGTGAAAATCCTAAGTATGAAAATTCTCTAAGTCCTAGGTTTCCTCCTAAGTGTTTGTATAATCCTATGTGTTGCCTTTTGGTAGGTTCACAAGTTTGTAAACTTGTTGAAAGCCTTGTAATTGCCTTATGTTTTAGCTTTTTCAGCAAGTTCATGAACTAGAGAACCTACCAAAAGTAGTTCAATGGTTCATGGTTTTTTAAAATGCTGAAGAAGGAAGAAAGAGTTAAAAAGTAATATGTTTCAGCAAGTTTGTTGTTTCATGAACTTGTCAAATTGCTGAAAAAGGAGAGTAAGGAAGACAAGTGAAGAAAAGAGTGAAAGGTTTCAGTGAGTTTGCAAGTTCTCCAACTCGTCAAAACATTGAAATTAGTTTGTGAGATTACCATCTCATCGAAGAAAAGACAAGGTACTGGAAGAGTTAGACAAAAAGAAGAAAGCAAATGGATTTTGGCAAGTTCGTCAGTTCACGAACTTGTTGAAACACCAAAAAAGAAAGGAGAAACCAAAGAGAAAATAAAAGAGATCAAAGAGAGAAAGACAATGAAAAAATGATTCAATGGTTTGTTGGTTCTCAAAAGTACCAAAATGTCAAAAACAAAGTAAAAGAGAAAGAATGAAGAAAGAAAGAAAAGAACAAATGAAAAGAGAACAAGGTTTGTCAAATTTGAAAATCATTTAACAGTTAAAAAGGTGAAGAGAAAAGGCATGAAAGTGAAAGCACATGAGCCTAAATACATTCCAACGTCCTAGCTACTTGTACGTTGTAATAAGTTTTTTAGGAACACATGATTGTAGTGGGTGAGACCCAGCTACCATCTATACCTGCACAACATCTGAGCCTTTCATTTGGAGTGAGAATGTTATAGATGTTGAGGATCATTCAATGTAGATTAGGGCACTGCATCTAAGGGCTATAAAAAAAAATTTATATTCATTTTAAAGGGTTGGTCACTGAGCCAATTTCTAGATGCCTACAAGTCTTGAGGATCTTCTAGGGTTTAAAATCACGTAAGTTCATTCTAGTTGTAGCAGCACATTTGTACTTAAGGAGATTTGTATTGTAAATGGTGTTTACAATATAATGTCTCCACACCCGTTTGTAAATTTTCATGGAAACCCTAGCTGCAACTATGTGTTTCCTCTTGCCACATTTTTTGGCATGATTGTAATGTAGATTTGATAAATATTGTTGGAATAAATAAAAAAATATCTAATCCAATTGTTAATCATCAAATCACCAAGATATGATACCAATTGGTGAGATACAAGGCTTTGACTACTACAAAATAGAAATCTAAAAATTGTATGCAAAACTAAAAATAACTTTGCTTAATCCTTCAAATACAATGAAGAGATTCAACTTCTTTATGATGCTAAAATCAGCCACTCTAACATGCTTGATAAAACCACCTTAGATGAACTTATAAAAGAAATAATATCGCCATAAGATAGCAGCAACAAAGAGGCACAAATCAGCAACATAAGAATACAAGATCTCACAACACAAGGTAACAATGGAGCAAAAGATCAAACACATAACACAGTGTTTATGTGGAGAAACCCTTGCAGTAAAAAACTCCACCAAGAAGAGAGGCTCAAGTTGTATTATCTTCAAAACAAGATTACAATACATCCACATCCAATCTCCTCTTCATTCTCCAATCCAGCAGCACCTATGTACCTGAAAACTGAGACATGCAACACATACATGGCATTGTACTTATAGAAGTATTTCACTCCTAAAACAAAGCATCCATTTTCTCTCACCTAGGAATCTTCATCATGCAACATTCAATGACTTCTTACAAGCTCATAACACTTGTCAAGAGTCAACAATGCAACCTTGGGCATCCATGGACAAGAATAGACTCTTATAGGGTAGTAAATGTTGTCATAACCATCATAGATTCTATCATAACACCCCCCAAATAGCATCTTCCCAATATGGGTGCCTAGAACCAAGAATAGCAACCTACAACTAATAATTATCCGTCATAACTTGTCATATTGCCATAGAATCTTATGACAACTTGCAGTTATCATAGATTCTCTTACGTGCACTCAACAACTTTATGACATGTGTCATACATGCCAAAAATAGTTGATTCCTCCAAGGTGGCACCTACCCTCAATTACTCTTGATATTTACAATTACCAACCGTAAAATTTTGCTCCATAATTATTGTCAATAACTCCAGAACTTTCCAATGTAGTAACTCCATAATTAGTACCCCCATAATTAATTTTTTTACCACTATCGATGAAACTTGTACATCCCTTAAGGGTAATTACAAATTACAAATAATAAATTGAATAAATACAATATTGGAAATTTACAAGTTTAATGGCACCTTATCGAAACAAATATTGCATAATTTTAATTCATTACAAGCTTTGTGATGGTCATTTCTACATTGCATATAGATGTTTATATTATGGGAATGGATTATTAAGTATGCTCTATTATTTGGTGCCATACATGTGATGTATGTTTATGCATAGCTCATATTCCTTTGATTTCAAGTCGGTGTTTCTTGCTAACAACTTGGACCCTATTACCCAATGGATAGGCACCGACCTTGGAAGTTCGTGGCCATCAAATGAAAACATCATTCACCAATAGATTAGGAGTAGATTGGTAGATTAGTTTAAGTTTTGCATGCACCCACAAACCAATATTGCTACTTTTGTTGTATTCAGAGAGGGTTGGTGTCAGATAAATGTTTAGAGGTCCTTTCTTGTGGGGTTTTGGTCCATTGTTGCAGTCCATTGTTTAGCAAATGGATATGTCAGGTGAGCTAGTGTTAGATAAATATTTAGAGGGTTGTAATGATGTGGGAGAAAGATATAAGTGTGTATATAATGTTAAGGGAATTCATCTTCAGTGATTGAAACTGATTATATCTTTAGGTGCACTTATATGCTTTTATATTATCTATTGTTACTGACGTCAAGTGTGATTTTGCATGAATACCATTCGGGCATGGTAGTCATTGCTCCGTCCTAATTGTTATCGTGTATTTGGACCTCAAGGGAATACTCCCTAGGTTTTATAGAGCCTGAAGAAGAAGAGGAACTACCCTATCCTATGTGTTGGACCAAAACCACCCTCTCTTTTGTAATATATTACTTTCCCTGCTTGTGATATTTTTTTCCCTTTATGTCACTCTTGGTGGTGGTGTTAGATGAGAGGACCTACATTTTTTAGAAACAACAACCTCCTTATCTTCAAGCACCAACATCAAATATTTGCACATACACAACAATCCTATTATTCAACTAATGAGTGTCACAGTCATTCTGATCATATGACCTACAAAATAAAAGTAACCTTCATGGATGTGCAAGAGTGGGAATTGTACCAACTCCTACGACCTCCCAAAATAAGGAATTTTAAAATTTTGTAGAACTCCCTCCCTTAGGCATGACATTGTCATCAAAGATGACTCCTCCCTTAGGCATCTTTTTATTCATTTGTTGCATGTAGTCTTTCACTAGGTCTTGTTTAGTAGAAAATTGGATTTGTTAATGTTTTAGTGTTTTGATGTTTAAATCCGCCTTTCCACTTTACATTCAAGGATCTAGGGTCGAGTGGCAATTCACTATCATACCCTAGATCATTGTGAGATGTAGGGAAGCTAAGATTAGGGAATTTAATTACTAATTTCTCTTCTCTTATGCTCAATTGACCATTAAAACCCTAATTATGCAAATATGGCAATAAACTGACGAATAACGGAAAAAGCTCTTGCAGACGGGAGTAAAACAACAAATCATAGAGTACCTATTTTTGGGGTTTCAAAGCGAAAGAGTCAAGGACACTGGTGCGGATGCCCTAGTCCAAGGTACTAGTTTCTTCACAGGATCTGGACCTTCTTCCGACATTGATCAACACTGTAACTTTTGTTTCTAGAGATTCAACTATGGAGGACACTAGTGCGAGCGCCCAAGTCTTGGAAATGCTCTAGTGTCCTATTTCTCTTCAGATCCTGAATCCTTGATGTCTAACAGTCCTTCCTGCAACTTCACTTTTCCCAAATGCGACACTTGTAGCCTGCAATCACAAGACTTTGCGAGGGGGTTGTCGTGTTTAGAGGCTTGCTTCAGTCAAGCCCTAGAGGACACTTAAGTCTCCAAACACCATTGTCAGATAGAGAGTGTGTGCCCTTGTGAGGTAGAGGCAAAAACCAAAGGAATTGATGATGAAAACACAATATAATGTCACCTTGTAGTGAAGATATCATGGGAGGAAGATACTCTTCATTCCATGATGAATGGATGCTCAAATCTACAAATACAAACACACAAACCACACAAGTCTGCTCTTGCAACACAATGAAAGCCTTGAATCACCTTGAGAACACAATAGCTTGCTAGTAATCATCTAGTTTACAAATGAATGCCTAAACATGCTTTTATATGCAGCTACAAACACTCCCACCAAGATTTTCATAATTCAAACTTACCATGTCAGCAAAGGACCCAAATAACAGTCATAAACTGACACCCAAAAATTAGGGCTGCCCCAAAATAGGGTAGGACTAGGGCGCGGGTGCCCAAGTCCTTCCCCCTATTTTGGGTAGGGTATAACTCAAGGGGTCCTCCTAGGTCCCATTTGTCATGTTACCTAGGGCTCATTCCATCGGGATGCCAAATTATGAACTGAGATGTCCTAAATGCATACAAAAGACCCGAGAGCTAAACCTTATGAGGGAAAAGCCCCCAAGGGGACATTTTTTGACGTTACATTTAGCCCCCACTTTAATGTATGTATAAACAAAAGGCCAATACATGCATTAAAGTAAGGCCACAAACACAACAAACACATCAAGCATGGAGAAGACACCCCAATCACATAGAAAACAGTAACAGGCACGCAAAACACAGAGAAGACAGTTACAGTCATGCAGAACATGGAGAATATAGTCAATGCATAGAAGACACATTAATGCATGGAAAACAAGCATGATTTATTTTCTTTTCTTTTTCTCATATATATGAAATGCAGATGCAAGTACTGGAAAGTAAACAAACCTCCCATAATACAGGATGCACTCATCATGTAGGTTTTTGTATATATGGGGCAACACACACATAAGACATGCAAAACCTTCCAAAATGTAGGAAGCACTACCCTAAGGCACTGGTCTTTATTCTGCATATGGGGCAACAAACACGCCACACAAAACAAGCACACCAAAATACATACACTTGAAGACACAAAGAAAACACAGCAGACAAGTGATGGAGTGTACCTATTTCTAGGTCCAACACCATCTCAAGAACATTACAAGAACACACTAATGATTGGGCTTTTCCACAACAATCGCCGAAGACACGCTTAAGGGTTGAGTTAGTCACAAAACCACTCCCCGCCTCCACAGAGGACTTTTGAAAATGACAGGATGATGCAATCTGCTCAGAGAAATACACCATCCCTGCCTCCATAGAGGGCTTAAGATAAAAAGGATATACGTGATATCCCACCTCCGTAGAGGGCTTACATGATTGATTGATTGATTAGTTGCAAACAAACTTAGGATGCAGGAAGTACTAATCGCACTAGTCTACACCTGAGGACAAGCACATTGCTAACATCTACAATAGATATCTTACCTTATATGCCGCCACCTTAAGGTGGTTGATATCATGCATCGATATCAAGCACGTTAAGGTAGGAAGAAAACACACAAGGGAACATAGACTTTCGCAAAGTCCATGCTCCTCGAAGGTGACATGTACTTCACAATCGCCAAATGTTCCCACAAACACATCTCTACAAGAAACATGTTAGTGTCTACAAAATCATGATAAACAACATCAATGCATATGATTAATCACACAAAGAGCCAAGGTTATACAACGAATCCGTAGTTTGAGGATAACTGTGGAGCTATATCATGAAGCTGTCCGAATCGAGTACCGCCAAGGCTAGATTCAAAGACAAACAAAGGTGCATAGAGAAACAATATCGTTAAGGTTTGTAAATGAGATAGAAACATCATTAAATTCACTACACAGAAAGCATGAGTGCTTCCACTAGCCAAGCATTAGATAAGATATGCAACCCCATCATCATATTAGAAATAAGTCCAATTTTTTATTGCTCTCGAAAGGGACACTAGGTCCGCATCAGTATAAATGTTTGTCGTCATCCACCCGCTAGATGGAAACACTAGAGGAAGGGAAACAATAAATAAGAGAGGAGAAACAAGTGTCTTAGGGACAGTCATGTAGGAGGGTGCCCCAGTGTCACCAACCGCAATGCTATGTCCACAAGACACAACACACAACAATGAAATCAGAGAGAGGCACTATAGAAGAATGATGATACAAATAGAAGAAGGTCACAACAGAGGCAATCTCCTGGTATCCAGGACTTACAAGAGAATCAAGGATCATCCCAAGAGGCCTAAACAAGACATAACACATCACGGGGGAAACACATCATGAGAGAGAGAAAGGGTTAGAGATACTTACCTATAGGGTCTTCATGCTAAGTCTTATCATCAAGTAAATCATCGTCATCCTTCCACTCCCTAACGTTAGAAGAAGGTGGGATATAAGGTATCATAGCCCAATTCATGTCTTGCTCATCATGTTGTTTATTGTTAGGATCATGTTTGTTTGGTTTAATGTTAGGATTAATGTTTTCTTGTTGAGATGTAAGGTAAGCTCGTCATCTTCTCTTCCTCCCTTTTGCAAGTTGACGTTGTTGTGCTTTACAACTTAGTTTTTGTAACATAGGGCTTTGCTTTGCTATGGATTTTTCTGTTGTAAAGGAGGAAGCTCCAAGATCAAAGGTCATTTGTCTAGGTGAAATGTTTTCTTGTTGAAGATTACTATTGTACTTGTTCTCTATCCTCTTAGTGATGTCCAAATGACTTAAATATTCAAACAAAGGAAGGACATTAAAGGTCTTTTCTTCCTTAGTGAAATCCAAGGTGTGTGAACAATCAACTAAATGAAGAAGGTTGTTGGGATGATCCACAGAGGTAGGAATTTGATTATTGTTAAATGCATGCTCATTTTATACCCATGGAATGTCCTTTGTTAAAGGGAGCTATTCATTCACTAATGCTTCATCTTGGCCAGGGAGAGCAGTGGAATTACTAAATCTATCCCTAGTCTTCTCATTTGAGTATTTAGTTATAGGAGAAGTAGGATAACTTATGGGATCATCATCAGCCTTTTCCTTGCTACACATGGAGAAGAATTCAGTTAAGCTTTCTAAAATCATAGGATGTTCACTCGTGAGGGTTAAAAATTGCTCAAAATCAATGTTTTTGATAAATGCATGCAAAGATACCATTGAAAAATGATATGAAGGTTCCATTTCAATGTAATATCATATTTTGAAAAGTCTTTTCAACTTTATGCAAAATTCAAGTGCAAAACTATATGCAAAAATGATCTTAAAATGCTTAATTTTTGGTACTTTTTCAATGTAAATGAATGAAATAAAGAATGTTGTAAGGATTTTGATCAAGGGAAGAAAATTATCTATCTAATATCAGTCCAAAACAGCAATATGATCCTTCTCAACACACTCTTGATTCAAATCCAAGATAATGCCAAGTCAACTATAGTGAAAATATGTCAAAATAGGCACTTTTTTTACCAAAACTCAATACAAGAGAGCATAAAAAAGGGTGTTGAGAGGAAAATGATGATGGAAATAAAATATTATCAGTAATAACATCCACTTGGTGCTAAAAGACCCAACACAACACGCTTTTAGTGCCACTTAAGGTAAAACCCTAGTGAAAATATAGCAAAAATAGGCTATTTTTCAAAGTTTTTCAATTCCAAGACCTAGCAAAGGGGGTGTTGTAAGGAATTTTAGGAGGTAAAACAAATAATATAAATTATATCAGTCACCTCAATCCATAAAATTGATCACAACACACTTGGAGTGCAAACTAGGTCAAACCCTAGGGCAAAAATAGCCAAAAGGTGTAGTTTTTCACCAAATTTTCACTACAAGAGCCCGATAAAAGGGTTTTGTGAAGATTTTTAGGAGGGTAATTAAATTATTACCCTGATAAAATAAAATTAATGTGAAAATACTCTTCACAATACGCCTATGGTGCAAGTTTATAGAGTCAATAAGGCCAAATTTAGTGAAAATCATTGTTTTTGAAGGCCTAGGTTTGAGATCTTGGGACAAAATGCTATGTGAATGTTTTGAAGTCTGATTTATGATGAAAATGACTTAATATTAGATCTAAAAATTATTTCCAAGCCTTAATATGCAAAATGCCAATGCAAATCTAATGAAAATGCATGAGAATTGCTAGTTTTTTGTTGAAATTTTCTATGCAAAAATGCAAATATTTTAAATCTAAATGCAAATTTACACTAAAATGCAAGACTACAGCCAAATGAAATTTTGAATGAGCCTATAAAATTAGTAGAAAAATCTGAAAGAAGATTTTACCTACTAACCCTAGATTTTGGAATTACTAGGTTTAATAAAAATTGTCAAAATTTCTACAAAAGCCTAGCAAATTAATGATGAAAATGCAATGCAAATTTTTGAATTTTTCTATTTTTCTGTAGTTTATATCATATCTAATGCAAAACTCATGAATTAGAAAAATTTAGAAAGAATTGATGCAATTTAGTAAGCCAAACAATGCAATTTTTTTAAATTTTTTTGAATTTTTCTCAATGCAATAAAATGAATGACTATATGAATGAAATAAATCTAAATCTAAAGACACACACTTAGCAAGTTGCAATTTAAGTCCAAAAACATGGGTTCACCAAAATGTTTAATGGAAAATTGGATTTGTTAATGTTTTAGTATTTTGATGTTTAAATATGCCTTTCCACTTTACATTCAAGGATCTAGGGTCGAGTGGCAATTCACTATCATACCCTAGATTGTTGCGAGATGTAGGGAAGCTTGGATTAGGGAATTTAATTACCAATTTCTCTTCTCTTATGCTTAATTGACCATTAAAACCCTAATTATGCAAATACGGCAATAAATTGACGAATAACAAAAAAAGCTCTTGTAGACGGGAGTAAAATAGCAAATCACAGAGTGCCTATTTTTAGGGTTCCAAAGTGGAACAGTCAGAGACACTGGTGCGGGTGCCCTAGTCTAAGGTACTAGTTTCTTCGTGGGATCCAGACCTCCTTCTAACACTGATCAACACTGTAACTTCTATTTCTGGAGATTCAGCTACTAAGGACACTAGTGTGAGTGCCCAAGTCCTGAAAATGTTTCAGTGTCGGATCCTGAATCCTTGATGTCTGCCAGTCCTTCCTGCAACTTCACTTTTCCCAAATGCGACACCTATAACCTACAATCACAAGACTTTGGGAGGGGGTTGTGGTGTTGAGAGGCATGCCTCAGTCAAGCCTTGGAGGACACTTAAGTCTCTGAACACCGTTGTTAGCTAGAGAGTGTGTGCCCTTGTGAGGCAGAGGCAAAACCCATAGGAATTGATGATGAAAATGCAATACAATGTCACCTTGTAGTGAAGATATCATGGGAGGAAGATGCTCTTCATTCCATGATGAATGGATGTTCAAATCTACAAATACAAACACACAAACCACACAATTCTGCTCTTGCAACACAATGAAAGCCTTGAATCACCTTGAGAACACAATAGCTTGCTAGTAATCATCTAGTTTACAAATGAATGCCTAAACATACTTTTATATGCAACTACAAACACTCCCACTAATATTTTCATAATTCAAACTTATCATGTTGGCAAAGGACCCAAATAACAGTCATAAACCAACACCTCAAAATTGGGGCTGCCCTAAAATATGGCAGGACTAGGGCGTGGGCACCCAAGTCCTCCCACCTATTTTGGGTAGCGTATAGCTCAAGGGGTCCTCCTAGTCCCATTTGTCATGTTACCTAGGGCTCATTCCATTGAGATGCCAAATTATGAACTAAGATGTCCTAAATGCATGCAAAAGACCCGGGAGCTAAACCTTATGAGGGAAAAGCCCCCAAGGAGACATTTTCCAATGTTATAGGTCTGACTCATGACCTAGTTTGTAATGGTTGAACTCAGAGATTTTGCATGTGTGGATGGATGAAGACCATTCTTCCCCATGCAAGACCCTCTCCAGGTATTGTGTTTATCCAAATATGTTATCAAAAGGTGCAGGGGTTTTGACTACCTTCTTGCCCTTCTTGTTGGGTGTCATTTGTTTCTTCCCCTTCATATCGATGCTTACCTCACTTATTTCCTCACCACCACCTATTTCTTCTATAATCACTCTCCCACTGACTTCCTCTTCATTGGTGATAAAAATAGATTCTTATCACACCGAATCCACCATGGGTATATCCTTATACATTGTTTCCTATAGATTTTATGTCTTTACTCTTATTGGTAGAGTCTAGGGCAATTTATCAACCCAAACCTTCTCATCTTTTTGAAACTCAAACTTAACCCTCGCAAGTGGTGGTTAAGTACTTCTATTATTTGTAAATTAAGGTATTTTTGGTCTTGGATTTCTCTCTAAATGTTGTTTCATTCAACATTCTAAGCTTCCAAGGTCATTAATGGTCAGTAGCTCTCCTTTTCCTTTACTCTACAATTCTCTTTTTCAGCTTACAATGTTTAAGTGTTTTGTAAAATTGGACTTGCACCCATATTTATATCTCTCAAACACTTGTTGCACTTTAACTTCTTGCCCTTGTATTGATAACATGCATGCTTGAAACATCTCTTACTCATCAAAAAATAATGGTCCACTACCACCACTTTGATTTTTCATTCATTACCCACTCTTCCCCACTGTATTTGCCAACTATTATTTTCAAAAAGTAAGGTGGTGAGATAGTCATAAATGTATCCATAGGGTGTTGTCACCTTCCTTTTTATGCCTAGAATAGTTCTTGAGCATGATCTTTGTGATTCCTAACCTTGGTGCCCTTAGTGCTTCCCTTTATATGCCCTTGGACACACACTTCCTCTTAATGTGATCTTTTTATGTTCCTAGGCCACACACTTCCCCTACTACAGTTTCTTTTGGTGCTCTTCTTGTGCACTTCCTTGCCCCATTGATTTTTCATGTGCCACATGCTCCTTCTCGCATTTATCTTTAGTGTGCCTTGTGATAAAAAATTAAATTTTTCTTTCTAGACTACCCCTACCCCATACTAAATTAGGCATTATCCTCCAATGCATAAAAATGTTGAAGTAAATAAAACAATGAAATTTTATTAGAAAAACTTGATGTATGAATAGTGACAAATACTTTTGATTGCAAAAACATGTATGAGAGAACCATTACAAAATCATGTGCGAGCAACTAGAAGAACATAGAAATAAAACTAAAACTTCTACTTATAAAACTAAGTTGAAACCATGTTGTATGTTGGTGCTATCAACCCCTAGGATGCAAGCATTTGGCGTAAAGTGGTAGATAACACCCCTATCACTTGAGTCGCCAAGCTAGAATTATGGGATAGTACAAATATTTGTGATATTTTGACTTTAACATTTAGGACCTAAAATATGACTTAACTAAACTATTCTAAGAAGTACAATGGCACATGCCTTGTTCTCAATCTTGCAAAAAATAAATTAAAGATGATAAATCTTAAGACAACTCCCATTGAAGTGTTTAGAGAGTATATCTCCTTTCAATATTTTGAGCTTACAGGTGTCAAATGGTAAAATTTCATGCACGACATACAGTCCCAGCTAATGTGTTTGAAATTTACCTGGGTGATGGTTGTATTTGGAGTCATATAAAACACTAGGTCGTCAATCTAAAATATTTTATTATTGATGTGGCGATCATGCCATGCCTTTTGTCACACTTTCTGCATATTTTGGCTCCATCGAGCGATAATGTGTTGCTCATCAAGTTTGACTTGGGCATCAAGTTATGTGGTGAGAGATTCATCATTGAAGCACTAATGTGCACTAATATACATAAAGATGGAATCTTGAATTCGACAGGTAGGATAATCTTTGCTCTAAACACAAGTTGAAAAGGTGCAGCTTTATTGAGGTGCTTGTATGTAGTTTGATATGCCCACAGTGTTAGGAAAGGTGTCTCAACCTTGCAATTACAAAAGGTTACTATTTATAGCATGTTTACATTTGAGCACATATGGATCCAAAAAATTTCCCAAAGATATGGAATTTCCAAATAAACTTTCTAGGTGAGTTTCAACTCAAGGTCACGTTTAGATGTCAAGATATTAAAGTTTCTAGTTTTTGAAACTTTTGAAAAAGTTTTGAAGTCAATTTTGAGGCATCTAGTGGCCATTTTTGTCCCCAAAAGTTATCATAAACAACCAAGTTGGTTATACCTTGATAGATCTCTTCACGGGATTTCCAATGCATCAAACAGTTCGTCAATCGACCTCCTAGATCAAAAGTTATGGCCTCCAAAATTTGGGTCTTCTGTATTGAAAATGTGAAAACGTGTTGGACATAGAAAAGAGTTGTAAGGGGGACTTACACATGTTGGTGTGTGTTTTGACACATCATAGGTCATCTGTGATTGGAGATAATTTGGATGCCACTTTTTGGGTGGTTTTAGCTCATGGTTTGGTAATTATCATTTGACAGTTTCATGTGTTGTATCTCTTATATATTAGGTGCTTAAGATGGAGGTTGAGTGTGAGAGTCTTTTAGATGTTAAGTTGCCTCTAGATCTTCGGTTGGTGATACTCCTATGAAAGATTTATCTGTAAGTATATTGTAATCTTGTTGATTTTTGAATAATATATTGGGTGGCTTTTGGAGTGTGGGGTTTTTCTTCTGAAAGGGTTTTCCCCACGTAAATCACTGTGTTGTGGCATGATTGCTATTTTTGTTTATTTTTGTATAATGTATATAACTGTTGTAAAGATCTAAATTTTTTTGCATAACCCTCCTCTCAAGATTAGTTTAGGAAGTTGTTCCTCTACCTTAGCTTCCTTACACACAGGACCGTGAAAACCTTGTTATCCTAGTCCTGCTTGCCTATATCACAAATCTTTGTAAGGGTATGATTAGGGATCTTCTTGAAATCCTCCATTGTGCCATTAGCTTGAGGATGATATAGGGTTCTTTTATTATGGGTAACCATAAACTTAGACAATAAGATGTGCACGGTCTCATTTAGGAAATGAGTTCCTCTATCACTTGTCAAATTTAGTGGGCACCCATATCGACTGAGAATATTTTCCCATAGGAATCTTGCGATCATTGCAGCAGTGCAATCTCTTTTAGGCATAACTTTAACCCAATGAGTTAAGTAGTTTGTTGTAGTTGTGATATACCTTACACCAATCCAACACACTATAGGAAAAATAGGGCCTACAAAATCAATCACCCACTACGTAAATGGGTCTTATAACATGATTAGGTATAATGGCATTTCATCTTGTTTGTTTGGCTTTCCAATGCATTGGCAATGGTCACACCACTAAGTGTACTCCTTTACATCTTTGAAGATGGTGGGCCACCATAACCTAGCCAAAATTATCTTGCACATTGTCACCTCCTCGATGCAATGGCCTCTAGTGATGCCTTTGCATGCCTCTTGTATAATAGCTTGTCATTCATGCTCCAAGATGCATGAGTGCAAAATTTTAGGTTGGCCAAGTTTATAGAGATCACCTTGAATAAGCTAGTATGGTGCAATGCAAACATCAAGTTGTTTCTTTTCAATAGTGCTCATTGTATCCGATGTGTGTCTAGATAAGAAAAGGGTAATTTTTGTGAGCTCATCAGGTGCACATTGAATCTAAAATAGTTGTGTCTAACATGTCATCCTATATAGCACTTGCATCATCACCTATGGTTATGCATGATAGATTATCAAGGCTAGAATTATTTTTCTTAGGATTGACAATGGCCAAGAATTGGAATTCTTGGAACAGAACCATCCATTGACATATTTGTCCATGGAGTACAATTTTATTGAACAAGTAGGACCAAGTGGTCTATGAAAAACACAAAAGGAGTAGCCAGTAGGCACTAATAGAAATTCTAGAGCACATAAGCCCTGGAGAGGCCCTCACACTCAATCATTGTGTAATTATGCTCCACCCTTCATTTCTTTGTAACTCCTTGGAAATAAGTCTTGGTACTCATGCAACAATTCCACAACCTTGGCAACATCTTCAACTATCTAGTAATCATCAATGGTTGTGAGCTTAGATTCACCTTTTGAACTAATATCCACTTTGATCATCTTTAGGGGCTCATGGTATGGCTCATTTTGTGGTCCCTTAGAATCAACCATATCGTGTGACCTTGAGGAGGTTTCAATATTGATGTGATTCTCATCTGATCCCTCTTCCATGTGGTACACCATCTTCTCCTTCCCTTTTTGTAACTAGTTTTTTCTTAGTCATACCTCATCATCCTCGTTGGTGGAATCACTACACACACCACCTAAATGAAGGTATCTTTCTATTGCAAGATCTATGATTTACACACCCACAACACTAAGAATTGTATGGTCATCATCTAGATCCACAAAGCCAACACACTAGGGCTTCACCACATAGTAGTGGGCAACATCCAGGAGGGTTGGAGTGGAAGTATGTGACTATTCAAAGAGTGAGGAGGACACAATAGTGGAAGGTTTCCACCTCACACCTATTATAAGTGTGGTTCACTAGACCATTATTAATGAGATTGCTCAGTTATCCCACTTACACATACTATCAAGGAGACCACAAGGTTGAAGAGTGCCCTGACCTTTATAATACTATGACAAAAGACAAAAATGAGAATATCATGAGTATAATACAAATTAAGCACACACCTCATGTTGAATGGAAGATAAAGTTTACTACGCCCTTTGAAAACTCTAGGCCAAAAGTTAGCATCACTATGTGTAGCTCTATAGCTCACACATGCACTATAGAGAATCCTATGGATACCATCTAGTGCAAGGAACCACCACTTATTGAGGGTTACCCTAGTGGTTGCTAACAAATGTAAATCCTACATGAGACTATGGGTCTCATTCAAGAGCTACAAGATAAGATTGAATTCGTAAAGGAGGAGGCTCATGCATCTCATTAGGGTCAGCATATTTTAGATGCTAATAGTAGAGACAAGGATGAGATCCAAGAGATATGTTGACTCTTGCGTGTGTAAGAAATACGCCCATTACTTTGATACTGACTGTCATAATAGGTAAAGCAATTATCCATTTATAAAAAGTTGGTGCATGTACGTAATCGAGAAGTCAAGTCCACCCATAGTGTGGATTATAACTGGGAGGTACTAGTCGATGTGCCATTGATGGGTGTCTCAATAAAGACATCTTGGTGGATACCAACACTATAGTGAATATCCTGATGGTTGACACCTAGAATAGGATTAGGTGTCCAACACTTCAACCCTCCCGTCATGTTCTATTTATGGTAAATAAGACATGTGCCCTACCTATTGTCGTCTTGAAGAATGCCACCATAAGTATCATGAGAGTTTACTTCCAAGGGGACTTTGAGGTCATCGAGATGGATGAAGTAGACAACTTTCCAACCCTATTGGGTCGACCATGGTGTTACACAAACAATGCCAACTTACAATTCAAGAGGCACTACATTAGCTTCTATTGAGACCCAAAATAATGGCAACACAAAACTCTAAAACATACCTAAATCGCCTAGGCCAAGGATTGTCGCCAGGGTGATAAGAAGAAGTTTATCAACAAGTTTTGGGAAATCTTGGCCAACTAACAAGAGTGGGTAGACTCCTTTGCTCTTTGAGCTTAGCTTAAACTTTGGAGGGATATTCCAAGGGGTATACCTAAGTAGGTATTGACATCAAACCAGATGAAAAAGTAAAAATATTAACAACCAAACCCAAATCGCTCTCTTAGCCCCAAATCTGTCACTGAACTAAGAACAACTAGCTGTTATAATACCCCTATACAGCTGATAATGGCAATCCTATAGAATGATGATACATAAAACTACTTGGTGCAGGAGCACCCCTTCAAAATAGAGCATAAGTCTATTTATAGTATGTTGACTTCATTATGTAATAAGGTCCATTGGACCAATGCATATGTTTTAGATCAGTCTAGGTTTATGTGCAATCTGTTAGAAGTTGTTATTAACTATTTTCTCCCAGCCGTTTGGAGGTCTCCCAGCAGCTGGGAATCGCTCTGTACTACTCGGGAGGAGTAGTTATTTATGCCCTAGATCTGTTTGTTTAGAGATAGCTCTGGGATTGCATAGGAGAAGAGGTATTGTGATTAGAGATTCGACAGAGTAGTGTTGTGCAGTGGGGCTGCAAATCAACTGTAATCATTTCTACAAACTGAATAAAAGACTCTGTTTTGTGTTATTTTCCTGTTTACATTCACTGTGAAACTATCTGGGTGATCGAATGGATTTTCAACCATTCCACCGGTAGATTGCTTCGCAATCGGTGGAATGGGTGTAGTTAGTAGATTAGGGTTTTGTTCTGTAGTTTGTTGCAGGGTCATTTGCAAGTTGTTGTGAAGAACCCTAGCATTTTCGATGTGCTAGGTCAGCAGATATCAAAGCGTTTTGAATCTCACGAAGTTTGTTGGTTCAGAGCGAAGACAGTTCGCTTCGGTCGATTGGATGAAGAAGACATAGGTGAAAGATCTGTCGCTAACTAGATTGGGTGCCAAAACCATGTCAAGCTTGTGTGTTTTCATCTATTAAGCAATCAAAGGCGATAACAGCGATTTCAGCGTGAGTATTGGTGTCGGCTTGAGTTTACATGCGGTTGTCGATAGGTATAGTCTTACCGAAGGTGAAGTGGAAGTCAACACATCGGTGTGATATTAGATATCAGGGAATAAGGAGAAAGTGTGGCCGATGAAGAAGGTCTGACCAATAGGAAGATTGATGGTAGGCACATCAGCATGAGTTATGCTATCGGTGGAAAAGTAAAATATCCTACCGATGACATTAGTTACACCGATGAATGAGGCCCGAAGGCTCATTGGGGTGACGGAAGATATCGGTCTAAGATTTGTTGGTGTCGCCGACAATAGAAGTCATAGCGACAAGGAAGTGGACATCAGCGAGACAGAGTATATCAGACAGAGATAATTCTTGTTGACCAACAGTATGGGTGTTGTCGATAGGCAACTAACATCGAACTTTCCATCGACGTAAGGAAGGCTTTGGAGAGACTTCTGGCGGATCGGCCGAGGGGCAAGGTGTTGCCGATAGGCAACTAACCGATACGGAGATATTGGTGGGACTTGAGTCCATCAGGGAGAGTTGGTGAAAGTCTCAACGAAAGGAGAAAGCACATCGGTGTGAGAGGGAGCATCGGTGAACAAGGAGAATGTCTAGCCGATGGCCCAGACTTACCGACAAAGACAATACAATGGGGATATCAAAGTGATAGTGGACATCGGCAGAAAGGTCTTTTGGTAGGCCGATCGTATATGTCTGGCTGACAGTGAAGCTAGCGCTAAGGCTTCGGCGTGACAACCGACATCGGTGAATGGGCGGAAGGTTAGGCTGATGGTTCATATGTTGCCGATAGGCAACCAATGACTAGTGTAGCTCCAGTTTCATTGGTAGGAAAGATACCATCAGGTGGAAAGGTCTAGACTATACCGATAGGCGAAGCCTTGTCGATAGGCACAGAAACGAAACACCCATCGGCGTGAGGAAAATTTTGACATGACAATTTTCCTTGGATGTCGATAGCTATCTTTAGACTGATAAGTGTATATCAGAAAGACAAGATGTTGGGTCTTGCCGAGGGAATGAGGATAATTAATTCCTGCCAAGTTTGAACATTTTTGCTGGATGCTCTGCATCACTACTACTATTTCTAAAGATAAGATGTTTTGTTTTGTTTTTTGAAGATTGTGTGATCTAAGGCTACTCAGACCGGTGCCTATCCATTGGGTTGTAGAGTCTAATGTTCAATAAAACAACCACACAAAATTGTATAACTACCTATTTGATAAATCAAATACAAAGAAATCAATACCAAATCATAGAGAATGCTTAATTATCCAACACCATACCATATTCTTCCCTATGCAATACTGAAATGACCATTTACAAAGCTTGAAAATGGATTAAGAACAATCACATTCATTTAAATCAAAGCTTACATTCATACTGCTAAATGTGGCAAGAGCAAACTATAGAGTTAAAACTCTACATTTTGTTTCAACTTTGTTTCTATTTCAGTATTTTCAAGTTGTTGTTTCTTATCTGTCTCCATATGTTTCTCGTACGTAGATCGCGCCATGTTTCATGTCATTATGGAGCAACAATGTTAAGTGGATACTACTGCGTGTTTCTTCCGTATGCTTCTCTTCTATGTTGCTGCAGAGTGAGCCATGTATCTATTGCAGTGTTTCTTTTATTTAAGTTTCATGCTTGTTGCGGGTTGTGCCACGTGTTCATACCGGAGGCCATGACAAAAAGTTTCTTTTGATACCGCAAACTTGCAGGTTGTGTTGAGTGTCCTTTTGTAGTGTGTGCGGAAGCTACCGCGTGTATATCCTTTTGACAAAGCTTTGATAGTACCGGCGTATGTGGTGGGCCCATAATATTGAGACACAATTTATAGCTTGTACCGGAGTGTGCCACATGGTGAAAGCAGAGGGTTAAACTACTTTCTTTTTTATGCTTTCAGATGAAGACATGTATATTGTCTTATGATTTTCAGTTGCTCCCGGAGTGAGACAGGTGTCATCTCTGCGGGATTCCTCAGGACCTTTTCATAAAGTTATTGATATTGTCAGAGGATTCCATGTTTCCAATTTTGTTTTAAGTGGGAGGTGCCACGTATCACAGTATTGTTTCTATGTGCAGGAATTAAAGAAGTATATGGTGGGTCCCATATAATGTCTCAGTTTCTAAATGTTGCTGAAAGTGCCAAGTGTCATAGCTACAAGTTACTCAGGGCATAAAGATAAAAGCTTTTAGTGTTGCCAGAGGATGCCAGGTGTCTCAGTGTAACAACAGATAGCACCATGTATCATGTTTCAAGGTCTGGCAGATGGCGACAAGTGGCGCTATTTTGTGTGCTTTGTTTTGAAAGGAAAGAAGTTAAGAGTTAAGCGTACACTACCACGTGTTACATTTTTGAAGTTGTTTAAGCCTACGGGTGTTGCCATGCATCTTAACAGAAATATAGTTAGTATGCCACACATTTTATTGCTCAACCAATGAGCACACAGGGAAGGGTAGTTGTAGATTCAGAGGATCTTAGTGTCAAAGGAGTCCCAGTTAACTTTAGTTTTGTTGATGTCGTTGAAGATTCTAGGTAGTTGCAGGTGGTCTTGAGCCAAATTTTGTGGCTATATATACAGGAAGATATTGTGATTCATGAAAGAGATCAAGAATTGACTTGAGATTTCAGAGATCTTGCTATAACCAGATTGTATCATTTTGCCTTAGTCTAGCTATTTCTGATAAGGAGGCTAATATACCTGTGCATGTCACTGTGCCTTTTGTATTTGTTGAACTATTAATGAAAGAATCTCTATTCTATGCCATTGGTGATGTTATCTATGTCTTTGCATAAACCTTCTGAGTTTAGCCTTTGATCTTTAATTCATTTACAAACTGTCTATGTTGATCATGTAGCATTTGCTCTTTGATATAGCTGAATCTTAAGAATCTGTTCATTGTGCTAGTTAAGGAAATACTTTTCATTCACGCTCATCGCCATAGGTTTAGATTTTACTTATTGTATCTGTAATCTTGTTTCTTCTTCTACCCTTTACTCAAAACCCCATTAAAATAGGAAGAGCCAGCTTCTTTAAAATCTAGAGGTTGTTTCAAGTAGCAAGTCCCACATTCTTGAAACTTCCCATTTTGGTGTTGGAACCTACGCAATTTTAGACATCAACAATTTTTGGCATGCCCACTGGGACCTTTCTTGAAGTCCTGATCAAGATTGTATGAACCAGAGAGCGACGAGGAGTCAGAGCTATGGACCGACGATAAGAGTTCAATCTGCTGCTAATCCAAAAATTTTATTGCCCCCATTAGTTGCTACTCCAAGAAGAAGAGTGAATCAAGTTGCAATAGCATCAGGTGTAAACATGGGAGCACCTATAGCCCCAAGGAACTATGCAAATTGGAATACTAGCAGTCCTCTCATTCTCTCGGTACCACTAGCTACTTGGGATCCAATTCCAGCTAATGCTTTGAAAGCTTTACCCAAATTCAGTGGAGAAGATTCCAAGACACCAGGGGAGCATCTTCAAGATGTATCAGATGTGTGTGTAGTACATGTCATTACTGTACAAAATGTAGCAATCAGATTGTTGGTAGCTTCTTACAAAGGGAAGGCTCTAGACTGGTATAGATCTTTAGCCCCAAAGACAATATCTACCTGGGATCAGCTTAGTGATGCTTTCTTTGCAAGATTCAAAGAGAAGGGTGACAAATCCTCCCTACTGCAACAATTAATCACCATAAAGAGGGAACCACAAGAAGCTATAACCGATTTCAACACTAGGTTTCAAAAGACCCAGGACAAAATTCCTACTACAACGAGGCCACCATCAGGTATGGCTATTGTATTCTACCTCAAAGCTTTCAATTCTGATATATATGTAATGATTTAGTCCCTAGGTGGACAAACTCTACTAGAAGCATATGAGTTAGCTGTTAGGGCTGAGAATAACCTGATAGATGTTGGAAAATTGCCTCCAAGGCCTCCCATGCCTATGTTCCCAGAGATTCCCATTCCCTTGCCACAAGAAATCCCTAATCCTGCAGCTACGCATGTGTCTATGTATACCTTCCCAGCATCTCAACAACCTACTATGTCAACACCCTCTACTCCTCCATCTGAAATGGATGATGTCAAGAACATCCTCAGGACCTTTTCAAATGAGATAATTAATCTCAAAAGGCAACAAACTTCTTATCCAAAGCCTCCTTATTAGGGTTTCTAAGGAAATAGACCCCCATATCAATCAAATCAATATCCAGGTCCTCAAAGACTAAATAATCCTCAACCTTCAAATTAATTGGTTATAGTTCCCACACCTTTATAGGTTGTCCCTCATAATCCTAATAGAGAAATAGTGCCAGGGCAAAATAATTTAGTAGAAAATACCAATGCTTGGTGCTTCCCTTGCAACAATGCCCATATGCCCAGGGATTGTCCTAGAGGCAATTTACAACAAAAGATAGCATAACAGAGAAGGGTACAAGGTCAAGTTATGGTGTCTAATGCTCCTCCATACTAGTCACCTGGTGTTCAGAATGCAGTAATGGTGGATCAGATGCAAGGGATGTCTATTCAGCAAGAAGAAGAAATTACCCTGAGCATGCTTTATTTTCATGGATTGAAGATGAAGATTCAGTGTTCTTGAATGAAGCATCTACTCCCAAGAAGCCCTTAGTGCAGTCTAATTATTATACCAGATCAAAGAGAAGAATGATGGAGTAGCCCGAAGCCACAAATACTGAGACTGTTGGAGCTCCTCCTTCCCAAAATCATTATAATCCAGTTCCCAGGCAAGAAGTACCTCAGCCAATTCATAATCAAGCAGCCTCTAGCCAAATGCTAGAAAGAGCAAGGTATCCTTACTACTCAAAGACACAAATACTAGGACCCATGAATGTGGTAGAATAGTTGAAAAAGACCCCAGCGCATGTGTCAATCTAGGATATGCTGGCCATTCCTGAGCAAAAGACATTGTTACAAGAAGCACTACAGATCCAGGCTGACCCTAAACCTACCAGTACTAAGGAAGCAGTTGCTAATAAAGGAAAGGCTCCAAATAAAGACCCTCCACCCTTGCAGACAACAACTCTGTTGAATATTGCACCAGAGGTAAGTAAATCTAAGCCAAATCCATTTTATCTAACTTTAATAGTGGGAAAGAAATTGCTGCACAACTCAATGATAGATTCTGGAGCTAGTACTACAGTCATGCCAAAGCAAATAGCAGATGTTTTAAAGATAAAATATCAGCCACTTACTAGAGGAGTCATGCAATTAGATGGGAAGTCTACCCAAACTATAGGAAGAATTAAACAACTCCCATTGTAGTTGTATACTTGCCCCAATATAACTGTCAAACAAGATGTAGTGGTCATAGATATACCCCCTGTCTTTGGTTTATGCCTCGCTAGAGATTTCACAGCGAAGATAGGAGGATACATGTCACAGGATTGGTTGCATCTAATTTTGAGAACCAAGTATGGAACAAAGATTAAGGCATTGTCTGAACCTTTGTCCAAAGATCATATCATTGATGAACCAGCCCAAAGAATTGAAGCATCCCACGCCATGATGAATAAGGAGGAAAGAGACTTTGTTGAAGAACTAGGTGATTGGACTGAACATGACCAACAAGAAGAAGAAAATAGTAAATTGATGACCATGATGCAAAGTGATCCTTATGGAAACTATGACTCTACCAGTTTGGGCACTTATGTTATTTTTGAAGAAGGCTACGAAATACCAAATGTTATGAGAAAAGGATTATCTGAAAAAGAAGAACCTGATAGAAGCTCAAAAATCTGGACCTTAAATTTTGATGGGGCTAGGAGTAAAAATGGTGCTGGAGCAGGTATATGTCTCACTGCCCCAAATGGTGAGAAAATTCTTAGAGCCATACACTTTTAGTTTGCTTGCACTAATAATAATGCTGAGTATGAATTTTTGGTGCATGGTATTATGTTGGCCAAGAAAAGAGGAATCAAGAATTAGGTAGTTAAGGGAGACTCAAAACTAGTGGTGAAACAAATTAGAGAGAAAGTTGTAGCAAAGAATGTAAGAATGAGATCTTATCGTCACAGAATTTGGGATCTAATAGATGGTTTTGATGCTTTCAATATTGAAGTTGTCCCTAGAACCAAAAACACTAAAGCAAACAAAATGGCACAAATTGGTTCCCAATTTGATCTAGCGAGTGACCTACTCATTAATAGTGAGGCAGTAAAAGTGATAGTGAGACCTGGAATTCCAGACAATGACCAGAATTGGCAGGTTTTTGATAGTGATCTTCAAGTACTCTTATTTTTGCAACAGTCAGGAGAGTTTGTTGATCAATTATAGCCCAAGATTGAAGAAGCTTATGGTGATCAAATTATTCAACTAAAGTCCAATAAGCTCCCAAAAGGATTGATCACACTAGAGAATCTATTTGACCCTGATGATGTAAGCCTAGTCAAAAGGAAATCTAAGGCAATAAAAGATGATTCTTCTAAAATTCAGGTTAGTGAAGGAAGCTAAAGGTAGGCAATGCTACTACCCAAGAGGAAAAGGATAGGGTGATTGCTTTATGCAACAAGTATGATAGAGTAATTGTATGGACCTATGAAGATCTTCATGGCTATAATAGAGACATCATCCAACATACCATAGAACTTGTTGAAGGATCAAAACCAGTCTGTCAGAAGAAAAGACCAGTGAATCCCAGAATTGAGCCTTTAATGGTAGATGAACTACAAAAGCTTTTAGAATCTAAGATCATTTTTCCAATTAAACATTCAACCTGGGTATCTAATTTAGTGCATGTAAGGAAAAAGAATGGGTACATAAGACTCTATGTAGATTTCAGAGACCTGAATAAAGCATCATTGAAGGATCATTACCCCTTGCCTTCTATGGAACAGATTTTGCAAATTGTGGCTGGGTCAGAGAGGTTTTCTTTGCTTGATGGTTTCTCAGGATATAATCAGATTTGGTTAGCAGATGAAGATCAACACAAGACAACATTCACTACAAAGTGGGGAACATTTGTATATGCCAAGATGCCTTTTGGTCTTTCAAATGTTGGAGCTACTTTTCAGCGTGCCATGGACGTAGCATTTGGGGATCTTATAAATAAGATTATTTTGATTTATCTAGATGATCTTACTATATTTACCAAAGATGCCAAAGATCATTTTGAGCACTTAGAAGTTGTTTTCCACAAGTGTCAGGAATTTGCGATCTTACTAAATCCTAAGAAATGTATCTTCGTTGTGTCTCAGGGGAAACTTTTGGGACACATAGTTTCAAAGGATGGGATTTCCATTGATCCAGAGCAAGTCGCATCTATAATGAATCTATCTTTTCTAATCAACAAAAAGGCAGTTCAGTCCTTTTTAGGAAAGATTAATTTTGTCAGCCACTTTATATCTAATTTTGTAGGGCTAGTTAGGCCCATTACTCTATTGTTGAACAAGGATTTGATTTTCAAGTGGACAACTGAAGGGAGATAGGCTTTTGAAAAAGTTAAGAAAGCCATTTCAACTGCGCTAGTACTGAAAAACCCAAATTTCTCTAAGCCTTTCATAATGTATGCGTATGGAGGAGAACACAGTGTTGCATTTGTTCTAACTCAGAAAGGTGACAAAGAAGGGGAACATCCAATAGCATTCTTCTCTAGAACACTAAGGGAGTATGAATCAAGGTATAATTTTGTTGAAAAGCAAGTTTTTGTTATGGTAAAATCCCTTAAGAAATTCAGGCATTTAGTAACAGGGAATAAGATCTTGATATTACTAGCCCACCCTAGTGTAAGGGAATATATTATGGAGGGTGAGATCACTGAACAAAGGGCCAATTGGATAACTAAGATTTTAGAATATGATGTAGAGGTAAGGCCTACCAAATTGGTTAGAGGCAAGGGACTATGCCAACATATGACTCAAGACATAGAAGAATCAATGCCTGAAGAAGCAGAAATTGAAATGGTGTTGAGACTTCAAGGGATTGACCAAGATTCTTGGGTAAGTGACAGAATATAGTTCATGAGAACTAGTGTGTTCCCAAATGAACTCTCCCCTGATAAGAAAAGATACTATAGGCAATAAGGAGTTCATTTTGTATTAATTGATCATGTTTTATTTAGAAAGAATATTGATGGAATATTGTTAAGATTTGTATAGAGGGATGAGGCCCAAAAGGTATTACATGAGTTTCATCATGGAACCTTAGGGGGACATTTTTTAGCAAGGACTACTGCAATTAAAGTGACACAAGCTGGCTATTTCTAGCCTACACTGTTTGCAAATTGCTATCAGATGGTCAAAGAGTGTCAAGCTTGCCAGTTCTATACTGGGAAAATAAGAAATGCAGCATTGCCTCTAAGTCCCATAATAGTAGATGAACCCTTTGCTCAATGGGGTTTAGATTTTATTGGCATGATCAATCCAGTGTCAAATATGGGATACAAGTGGATCCTTATTGCAACAGATTACTTTACAGGGTGGAGTGATGCAGTGCCACTCAAGTAAGATATTGAATAGGTAATTTTAGAGTTTTTAGAAGGGATAACTACTCAGTTTGGTCATCCTCACACTATTATATCAGATAATTCTAAGGCATTCTTAGGGAATAGACTATCTAAGTTTGCCTTAAAAAATGGAATATATCTGAAGACTTCTTCTAATTACTATCCACAAGGCAATGGCTTGGCAGAGTCTACCAATAAGAACCTAATTAGACTAATAAAAAGAATGGGAGCTAATCATCAGAGGGAATGGCACAAGTCACTTAACACAGAACTATGGGCTGATAGAATCACACCAAAGCAAGTGAATAAAATGTCTCCTGATGAGTTAGTCTATGGCAAACATGCAATGATGCCACTAAGTATAGAGATTCCTACCTTACAATTGTTGAAACAGTTAGAAATTGAGGAAAATGGCTCAATGCAAGTCAGACTCGCCAAGTTGCTGGAAGTTTAAGAGAAGAGAGAAAAGGCACATGAATCAGTGATGAAGCAATAGATTGTTAAAAAATGGTTTGACAGGAAGGCTTCTAATCTAAATTTTGAAGTTGGGTCTCTAGTACTGAAATGGGATGAGAGAGCTGCCAAGCCAGGTTGACACAACAAGTTTGAATCATTATGGACAAATCCTTTTAAGATTTCTTCTTATAAGAGCAAAATACATTTGAGTTAGAGACTATGAATGGAGAGCTTGAAGAGATTCTGGTAAATGGGATCTTCTTGAAACATTTTACCTAAGTCTTGAGACTCATCGTGTATCATAGTTAGTTAGGTGCTTTTATTTCTTTTCCCGCTTTTGTCTTGCTTTCCTACTTTTTCCCTTTTAAATAAGTGTTCTAAGAACACGTGTTTGCAACACAGAGGTCCCTTTCATTAGTAGTTGCATTTATTAAGGTTGTTTGGCAGTTCTTTAAATTTCAAAAAGTACCCATCTTTTCAGAAGATCGCCACTTTTAATACAGATATGACACTCTGTCCAATACGGATTTCAAAGGATACACTAACTATCTTGTGGTAATTAATGCCATTAATAAGACATGATGTGTCATTAATTGTTTCATTATGCCTCACCAAGCTATGTTTTCAGTCCCTTTGAGTGATGCATTTGCTATTGTCATTCTACATTCCTAATTGTTGTTTGCATCAAAGCTTCATTCCCTACCTACATTTCTAGTTAAGTACAGCCTTGATTACAGTTTCTTACTTTCTGTGTCAAGAGTGTCTAAGGTTTTGAAAAGAGATACCAAATGTCAGAGCCACAATCACCACAAGAAGGGCTAGGTCTCTTTGAACAGACTGATAAATTAATGAATAGAAAATATTATGCTTCTGCGCCCGCACAACCAAGTAAAAGCTATCCAAGGACAAGGGTTCTAGAAACAGGGGTGTACGCGGATCTGGCATAGGTGAAAGATTATGCTGATGATATTTTTGACACACATATGTAGAAGAATACCAAGAATCTTTGGGAGGGAGCTCACCAAAGGTGCCTTGTCCGTGCATCAAAGGGGCAGTGAGAAACTTTTGGTATGGACGTCCCAATTGGCATAGTTCTTAGTTCCTAATGTTCACATGTGCCCTGAATTGATCGACTTATGTGCAGAACTGTTTCATCCTGCATCTCTTTCTATTCAACGTGGCCCCTTTATGGTTCAAATAAGCCCTAAGGCAATTAGAGATATGTTGGCTTTACAGCATGACAGAACCACCACATTTCCTACTATTTCTAAGTTGCAGGGCACATGGGCAAACATCCATAGGAAGGTGAAGTTCCTAAATGCTAAGATGCGTTTAGGAGATGAGAATACCCAGTTACCTTCACTGCCCACAGGTCGTGCTCAGTTCCAGGATGACATTCAAGATGCCCTCGCCATGCTAGCTTTATTTTCAGCCAGTATGATGATTCTACAGTACATGATTGGTAGCTTGCAGTAATTTTTAGACTAAAAACTATGGACAAGTCACAGGAGTACCGGCTTGCTTTTGCAAAACAAATCTCTACAACTATGGTGGATCAACTTACAAACTTTCAACAAAATCATGTTTTCAGGTACTAGGCATACCTGTTCCATTTAATGTTATATCAAAATTTTGGTCTCTTCAAACAATATATGCCTTTAAATATGTATGACCCAAAGATTGGTAGCAATATAACCATTCCGGTGTCCGCATGGACCTCTCTTAGAGACCTCTGACCCTTATGAATTTGTAGAATGTTTTGTTGCACCTGCTTTTAGTCATTTGAGTCCTGAGCCTATAGAAAATAGAATGACACAGAGCCTCAGAGGTTTCCTAACCAACTTGCCAATTCCTTGTGATTTTTTCGTTGGGGCTCATACAACTATTATTAGAGTCCATGGCTTTGCTAGAGAACCTATTTTATTGCCAAAGGTCTTGACCCCTAGGGTTACATTTTTAGAAGTGGCTCATCAGGTATCTGACATAGACAATAATTTTGGACATAAGAAGGGGAAAAAGAAGATGTATGATGTTCCCTGGGTTAGAGAAAAAATAACAATTGAGGTTAGAGGACCCGAAAATCTTTTATTGAGAAAGTTGGTTGCCTATGGTTTTCTAATTGTTGAAGATAAATGGAAATATGATCCAGATAGCTTCTTAGCTTCTTGGATTATCAGTAACAAGGTTTCTGCAAAATTCATTCATGAGGGACACCCATTCTGGGAGGATAGAAGATCCCCTAAACAAGATGACCCTGCATTCTATGCTGAGTTGAGTGACCTACCATATGAGGGCCCCAGGTCCTAGGAAACATTTTATGTGAAAGAGCGAGAGTTTGACCCCAAAATGAAAATGACCCCAGGTCTAAGAAAAACTTTGAAAAATAAGGACTAGAGTACAGAGAAAATTGAAGCTTACTGGAAATATAGACAAGAAATCTCTGAGTTCACTCACACGTTTGGGAATGTAGAGACCGACAAGACGTGGGAATCAATTTGGGATGAATGGCATCCATCTCCAGTTTCAAGCCCAGATACGAGGAATATTCCAAAAGGTTCTCAAGAAGCTAAGGAAAGAATAGAGGAGGTCCAAGAAATTCAAGAAACAGGACAAGCATCATCTGCAAAACCTAGAGCTCCATGGCCTCCATCTCTAAGCGCCCTTGAGAAGCAAAAAGAAATTGTATCACTACCATCCCTTGGGACCCATATAGCTTTGGCATATGGGGGTCTCAGAGCGGCACCTTTGCAACAAACAATAATTAATGTTGAAGAAGAAGACCCAGAAGAGGCATCAGGTAGGCCTCAGAAAATACGCAGGTTTATTTTACCAGAAGAAGAAATAGAGGAAGAATTGTCTATGCCCTAGCAACAACAATCTCCTATCATCTCATCGGTGGCTCAGGTAAGTACTTCTTCTCTCTTCTCTCCTATCTCTATTTCTTCTTATTTAGGAGTGGCAATCCAACATACCCCAATTTCCACGTCTCCTGCCACTTCTGCTGCGCATTTACAAACCTTTTCCCCAATTGCCAGTTCTTTGGTCATGTCTTCACAAGCCATAGCCTTACTGCTATTTTCCCCATCCATGCCTAAGAGGGCTTAGCCACAATTTGATCCTAGTTAGTAGATAACTACCATCCCCTATGGTCTACCTCAAGGTCGTCCATTTACTGGAGGCTATATTGCATCACCTCCCACTTTCCAAGCCCAAGCTGATACAACCAGAAAGGTAAGAGAAGCTCAGATGGAGAAGAAGAGGAAGAAAGAGAGTAAAAGCCCTGCTATAGCTCACATAAAATCTTTGTTTGACCTCATTCAACAATCTTTAACTATCACACATTTGACTCCCAATGTTATCAAACCTAATGAGCAAATGCAACCACAAGACTATGCAATGAATGCAATGGCTATGGATATGTCTCTTTTTAGGCCACAAGACCGAGTTGAATTGATGAATGAAACTGCTTTAGCAGTTGCCACTGATTACTTGAAGGTGTTCAGGAAGCTACAGAAAGTTGAAGTTGATTTGACACAAGAGAAGGTTACTAGCAGTAATTTAACTTGGGAGATACAGGCCAAGGTTAAAGAAATTGACACCTTGAATAAAGAATTGCAGTCTATTGTTTCTCTATAGATTCATCAAGCAACACAGGCTCAAGTTGCTTCCTTAAAGGCTAATTTGGCAAAGGAGAAAGTTGTTGTTGCTACATTGAGGCAGGAGAAGGCAACCATAGAGAAAAGGTATCAAGATAAATTAAAAGAGGCATCACAACTACAACAGACAATTTTAAAGGAACAGAATCTAAATAGTGCAGCTCAAGCATAGTTTATGGCTGAGCAACAAAAGACAAAACAAATAACAATTGAGTTGGCACAGAGGCCACATACTGCAAGGGTTTTGAATTTGTTAAAGGAGTTATATGTGTTTGCATGGAAAAGAATCTCTGAGGAGATTATACAACTTAAGCCATCTCTTACTTTTTTGTTAAACGCCCATCAATTATGTGAGAAAGTAGAGTCTTATGTGCAAGCAACATTGTCCATTGTTTCATTTCTATTACAAAAATTATATGACACAACTAATGAAACTCTATCTGCAACTGGTATAAGTGACAGAATGGTTGCTGCAAAAAGGGTGAATGAAGTTTTGAGCTGCAACTCTGCTGCCATGAATTGTAAAGAACTCTTGGATATAGTCAAAGGGGTCAAGAATATGAAGAAACATATTGAATATTTAGTGCAGTTGGGTCTGCCTTCACCTTTCCCTGACAATAACACAGTGTTGATGATTGATCAAATAAAGACTTTGTTGTTGACAAAACAAAATGATCAGACTATTTTTCAGGGTTTGAGTGATTCCTCCAGTGTGGGAGAAGTGGAAGTTGTGTTGGTTCCAATGGCTCAACTTAAGTTTCAATTACACATTGTAGTTCAAATTTTGCAATCTTTTTTCCCATAAGGATATTATCAATTTAGATTTTTCCTTCCAAGATTTGCAGAGCAGACAGGAACTGTCAGATTCAGAGTGGTCTATATACCAAGCTACATTGCAAAATTTATGATTGAGTTTTCATTGACAGTCACAGTACATTTTTGTTTCTCTTTTTGGAGTTCTTTCTGAGTAGGCCCAGAAGTTCTTGTAGTCGCCATGAACTGTAGAGCTAAAACTCTACATTTTGTTTCAAATTTTTTTTTGTTTCAGTATTTTCAAGTTATTGTTTCTTATCTATGGCTATATGTTTCTCATGCGCATATCACGTCATGTGTCATGTAAATATGGAGAAACAGTGTCAAGCAGACGTTGCCGCGTGTTTCTTCCATATGCTTCTCTTCTATGTTGCTGCGGAGTGAGCCACATATCTATAGAAATGTTCCTTTTATTTAAGTTTCATGCTTGTTGCGGGTTGTGCCACATGTTGATATTGGAGGCCATGACAAAAAGTTTCTTTTGATACCACAAACTTGCGAGTTGTGTTGAGTGTCCTTTTGTAGTGTGTGCGGAAGCTGCCGCATGTATATCCTTTTGATAAAGCTTTGATAGTACCGGTGTATGTGGTGGGCCCATAATATTGAGACACATTTTATAGCTTGTATTGGAGTGTGCCACATGGCGAAAGCAAAGGGTTGAACTACTTTCTTTTTTATGCTTTCAGGTAAAGAAATGTATAGTGTCTTATGATTTTTAGTTACTGCTGGAGTGCAATAGGTGTCATCTCGGTGGGATTCCTCGGGAGCTTTTCATAAAGTTATTAATATTGCTAGAGGGCACCATGTTTCCAATTTTGTTTTAAGCGAGAGGCGCCATCTGTCACAATATTGTTTCTCTGTGTAGGAATTAAAGAAGTATGTGGCGGGTCCCATATAATGTCTCATTTTCTAAATGTTACTGAAAGTGCCAAGTGTCATAGCTACAAGTTACTCATGGCATAAAGATAAAAGCTTTTAGTGTTGCTAGAGGATGCCAAGTGTCTCAGTGTAACATCAGATAGCACCACGTATCATGTTCAAGGTCTGGTGGATGGCGACAAGTGGCGCTATTTTGTGTGCTTTGTTTTGAAGGGAAAGAAGTTAAGAGTTAAGCGGAAGTTGCCGCGTGTTACATTTTTGAAGTTATTTAAGCCTGCAAGTGCTGCCACGTGTCTTAATAGAAATATAGTTAGTATGCCACACATTTTGTTGCTCAGCCAATGAGCACGCAGGGAAGGGCAGTTGCAGATTCAGAAGATCTCAGTGTCAAAGGAGTCCTAGTTAACTTTAGTTCTATTGATGTTGTTGCAGATTCTGGGTAGTTGCAAGTGGTCTTGAAATAAATTTTGTGGCTATATATACAGGAATATATTGTGATTCATGAAAGAGATTGAGAATTGACTTAAAATTTTGGAGATCTTGTTGTGACCAGATTGTATCATTTTGCCTTAGTCTAGCTATTTCTGATAAGAAGGCTAATATACTAGTGCATGTCACTGTGCCTTTTGTATTTGCTGAACTATTAATGAAAGAAGCTCTGTTCTGTGCCATTGGTGATGTTATATGTGTCTTTGCATAAACCTTCTGAGTTTAGCCTTTGATCTTTAATTCATTTACAAACTATCTATGTTGATCATGCAGCATTTGCTCTTTGATATAGCTAAATCTTAAGAATCTGTTCATTGTTCTAGTTAAGGAAATAATTTTCATTCAAGCGCATCGCCATAGGTTTAGATTTTACTTATTGTATCTGTAATCTTGTTTCGTCTTCTACCCTTTACTCAAAACCCCATTAAAATAGGAAGAGCCAGCTTCTTTAAAATCTGGAGGTTGTTTCAAGTAGCAAGTTCCACATTCTTGAAACTTCCCATGTTGGTGTTGGAACCTACGTAATTTTACACATCAACACAACTATAACTGTGATTATGGCTTGCTAAGAAAAACACCTACAACAATGGAGAAAAATAGTAATCTGATACAAAGAATTATAAATTCTATTACATACATTTCATGATTGTTTCATGTTAAAGAAAGACTGCAAAAATATCCTTTCTTGATCTACCTTCTGGGGCTCACAACCCTACTGAAAAATTACACAACTGACCAACCCACATTACATCTCAAAAACATGCACATATAGCGTTCCAACTCATTGCACTCTCCTAGGTGCCACACCCTATCAATGATTGCACCCATGTTGTCATAAATTTAGTTCCCAATTTGCCAGAATATTTGCATATTGGAAGAGAAAACCCATGCTCAATTAATTATGAAAGTGATAGAGGAAGACTGCTTTTACTCTTCATGTACTTTGAGAAATAAAGAGAGAAGGTTCTAATCCTCTCCCTACTACCTACAGCATTTGACTTATCTAATTTGTCCTTTGTGCATTGAAGAATTTCACTATGCCAACCATCTGCATGACATTGTTCTGCAAACTCATTAAATTATGGGTACAACACAGTTTGTATATTCTTGCAATCATGGCATATTTTTAGGGAATTTCCCTTTTAAAGCAATTACAACACTCCCAATGTGTTGTTCACTTTTTTATTTTTGAGCCACCTAACATCTGATTGTACCCTATGCGTGCTGGGTGCCCTCTATCAGCCACTTGCCATTTTCATAAACATCTTTTATTTCCTACTCCTTATTAGCTTCCTTATTTGCCTTATCGACAAATCTTCAATTTGACAAACCTAGTTGATTCTATCTCTTTGTTGGTAAATCCTACCTTTTATGATCCATGGGAGACATCCTCAATTTTTGCCTCTTCTTTGCCTTATCAGCAAAATTTCATCTTCTGAAACTTGGCTCATTTCCTCCTTTAGTCAGCAAACCATGTCTTTTCTAAACTAGGCCACCTTTGCCCTTTATTGGCAATTTTTCATTTTTGTGAACTTCTCTTATTCTCCCTTTGGTTGGCAAAAGTGACCATTTTCAAACTTGAGCCATTTTGCCTTTATCGGCAAATTTACCCTTTTCAGAACCAGCTCTATCTCCTTATCAACAAATTTACCTTTTGCCGAACTATCTTCTTCCTTCGTCATCGGTAAGCTTTATCTTTTACAAACTTGGTCTTGTCTTTACTCTTGTTGGCAATTTTCACATTTGCTGAACTATCTTCTTTCCTTCATATTTTATCCCTTAGTTGGCAAAACTTGGTTTTTTCAAACTAGCCTTATCTTTCCCTTTTCTTTCATTATTGCCTTATCGGTGATTTTTCAAAATCTCAAACCTTTTGCATAGTTCGGTCTTTGACCAGTTTACCAATAAGGACACCTTTTCCTTCTTACCTTAGCCAAATGTTCAAATTTCTATTTTGCCCTATCGGCAAAAACTACTTTTCTTGAGCCACAGACTTTATACCGTTAAGATGCTTTATCGACAAATCTGTAGTTTTCATAACCAAGAGAAAAGCACTCCATTATTACCTTATTGGTGAATTATGAAACTTTCAAACTATTTGACTAGTTCATTCTTCTTCTGATTTGTCGATAGACTCTTGTCTTAGTCATTTTTTCCTTCTATCAGCAAACATTCTTTTTTTCTAACTCGCCACTTCCCCTTCTTTTATGCCTTAGAAAATTCATCTTTTTATTTTTACTTTATCGGCAAAATGGCCCATGCCAAACCTCTGACTCTTCATCTCCTTCACCAGTTGTCACTCTATCAGCAAATTTCAATATTTCAGAACCAAGCCCCTTAGTGCCTTTTCTTCATTCTTTTGCTTTATTGGTAAAATGTCGTTTGCCAAACTAAGGGCCTTGTTGCCTTTTATCGGCAAAATGGAACTTTCCTGAACCTATTAATCTTCATATTTTTCTCATGCTTCCTTTGTCAGTGAAAGCTCCTCATGCCAAACCATGCCTTTATTTTCCTTTCCCTCTGCTTTATCGACATATACTCCTTAGTCAGTGAATCCTTGGGTTTTCAAACTAAGCACTTTGCCGACTTAAGACTCCATTCCTTTGTTGCTTACATAGAATTTTTCTTTATCCTTTAGCATAGCTCCTTCTTTATTGTTACTGACGTCGTCGCCTTATCGGTGAATCGACAAATATGCTAACTCCTGAAATAGTCAGCAAGTTTGAAAAATGTTGACTGGCCGACAAAAGGTAGAAAATAATAATGTTTTTCTAAGGGAAGAAAGGGGAAAGACTTGGGGATTTGACTTAGTCATTTTTGAGAGAAAGGACCCCCAAAAACTATCTCTAATCAGATTTAAACAAGGGGTTTTCAATTGGTAAAGGCATAAAAATGGGAAATTTGGATTTTTGGGGCAAAATAGGGTACTCTTGGGAGCAAAATTTTTGCAAGTCCCAATAGTGGCTTTGGTTGGGGACGTGTGACAAGCAGTGTGATAGTGAGTATTCAGATCTCTGGGTAGACCAAAAAGGCACAAAACACACAAAAACACAAAGGGAAAAAACACAAACGTATTTACAACAAGGCTTATATACTTGACAAAATACTGTCATAAAAATTAGAGCACATAATATTATTGATTGTATTCAAAATTCAGGGGAAATGTTACCTATGAAAAATAATGTTTCAGATGCTGACCATGAATGGGAAGCTCTAGAAGCACTCCTTATAAAGTCATCAAATGCTAAACATTGAGCTATAATTTCTTAGCTACTTCATATGGCCCAAGCCATAATGGGTCAAATTTTCCATGTTTCCCCTTATCTTCATTTTTGGCATCCCAAAGAAGCACCAAGTCACCAACCTAGAACTCTCTTGATATAGTACTCTTATCAAACAAGAGCTTCATTTTCTATTTATGATTCAACATTTTATCATGTGTAGCTCTCCTCTGTTCTTCTAATTCAATCAACTGTAATATCCTCTAGGACATTACATCATACTGATTTTCTTCTATATCACGTAACAGATGGTAAATTGGTAGTTCCATGCCAATTGGCATCTTTACTTCTACTCCATACACTAGCTCGAATGGGCTCCTTCCAATGGATCTTTTGAAGGTTATCCTGTCATCCCATAGAGCACACTTCAATTTATCATCCCATCTCTTTTTATTATAATCCAGTGTTCTTTTTATGATCTTCATCAAGATTTTATTGTTGGATTCAACCTATCCATTGCTTTGGGGATGATAAGGGGATGAATGCACAAGATTTATGCCAAACTTAGAACACATGTCCATCATCTCTTGAGACCTAAAACACATGGCATTATCTGCCAAAATCCTAGCCAGCACTCCAAATCTATTGATTATATTACTAACTATGAAGTCAATAACTACATTCAAAGTTGCATTATGAGTGGGAATTGCTTCTACCCACTTGGTGAAGTAATCAGTGGCCACAAGAATCCACTTAAATCCATTGCTAGACTTTTCCTATATTTCCCCAATAAAATCAATTCCCCACTAATGAAAAGGTGCATCAACAATAAAGAGCAAAAGGGTAATGCCTCAGCAAATCTCATCTTGGGAGAAAATCGTTTGCAAGCATCACATTTCCTTATCTTCTGTGCCACATCTTCGAATAAAGTAGGCCACTAGTACCTATCCCTAAGGATTTTATGGGTGGTGGTTTTAGCTTTGAAGTGCTCCCACAAGTACCATGGTGACACTCATTCATCACAACTTCAGCTTGCTCTTGATTCAAACATTTGAGCAATATGCCTTCATGATTTCCCCACATGAGCTCATTCTAGAATAGAACATACCTTTGAGTCTTTAGCTTGAGAATCCTTTTCTGATTCTCATCCATACGTGGTGGACGACCCATGTTTTCAAGATAGAATAAAACATCTATGTACCATGCATTGTTAGCCAATGAACTGTTACTAAATTTTTGTTCACACTAAATTTAGTTAGACCTAAGTGCAGTTGTTTCAAGAAGAATAAAAGAAAACTTTGAAGTTATTGCATTTAATGAACAATTGATGTCTTGACAAAGCAAAGATATATATTCAGTTGTCAGGATAACCCATCAGTCCAATTAGGACTGATGAATCATCATAACAAGTGAATTAGGATGTCAAGGAATCAATCATTCAAGAAATACTGTTGATCTAAAATAGTTTTATATTTCAGGAGTTATAAGACAAATTGATTATTCAGTTGATCATATTTGAAAGAAAGAAAGAAAGATATTTATTTAACTGTTACTTCATGTCATATTTGGAATATACATTCAGTATCTATTACACTATCCTATGCATTGATTGAAAAGGAAATATACATACATCAAGTGCATAAGATAAATTAATTGATCAGGTTTAGAGGAAGTGTTCAAATGTGTCCTACACAAGCCGTGGGAGTAACTAAACTGAGCAATGCAGACATATGCAAGCTATACATCTGATGATAAAGGAAATGATAAACACATGATAAAATTAAATATCCATCATTACCTGAGAAAGGAGGTTGTTGAGCTTGTTGACAGTTGATCTTTAGTCCTCATATTTAGCTCCAGTTGTATCAGTTGTACCTGCAAAAAATTAGGGAAAGTCCTGTAAGAGCTCTGAATATTTAATGTTATCATATGCTTTATCATGCAAACATATCAACTTGTCACATCATGTAGTTCATATGAAAGATCAAATCAGACATGTGTTATAAATCATAATATCATGAAGAGGATCAATCAATACCATCTATTTTTTTTGCTAACTTGTTTGTTCACTGTGTAGGTATAGGAAAAGTAATGCTGCTGATTTGAAGACATTTAAAACATGTGGAGAAAATGTGGTTCCCACAAGGGTTGAGCCTAGCATATTTCCTTTTCTATTCATTTGAAAAGGAATATCAAAGTAAGACAGGATGCATCATTCAAAGTTATATCATGCATCATTAAATCAACTTACAGAGAAAGTGTGTCATCATGTTCATGAAAAGGAAAAGTTGCTTCTATAAACTATGTTCGCATTGATTGCAGTTGATTAAAACAAATTAGATAAGTTCAGAGTGCCTGAGTCAACTTGACAGAGTGCAGAAAATAGAAATGCAGCCATGAAAGGTACTTTTCTTATTCATATCATCATTAAGATGCCTTATTGTTGTCATAGTTCATAAAATCAAACTTAAGAAATTACAAAAGTATGGAAGTAAGTGAAGGACAGACTTGTGATCAAATAAAGTATTAGTTTACAAAGACATTATCAAGCTAATCCCTATCTGTAGATGTTCATAATGAAACATAACTCTTAAATTCATTGTTGATACATAAGCCATTAAGGATTGAGAGTTATATACATAATGAACATTTGCAGATTAATGTGAACAACCATGTATTAAATGTTTAGGGATTTGAAATGATAAAATTAGATAAACCAAGTACAGGAGACTAGCACAGGTATGATCAACTGATTACATCAGATAAGGACATATGCCAACCAAGTCTCATATGCATATCAAATAGAATATACAGCCTACAGGAGCCATCTGAAGTTCAAGAATTCTCTTTTGAATGCATGTATTTATTTCATCTCATGTGATTAAAAATCATGAACAATTGACAAAGTACAGCCAACTGAAGTAGATAATCATGTACCTATAGGAGTTATTAAACTCTTGTTTGAAGTCCATAGGCATGAGGATACATGCAAATTACAGCATTTAAAGATTGCCCAGCAGAACACAAGTATATTGTAGATAACTAGCAGCTTCATTTATAATGAACTTCAAAGGCAAACTACGAACAATGAGGCACAAAGGATAGAAGTAAGGGTGCTTTTTGATAGTTCCACGAAGATCATCTCATAAGGGAGCATACATGAGGACAGTCACAGGTAAGGAGCAACAACAAAACAAAGATTTTTATGAAACACAAAAGACAATCTGAGAGTACTCATTCTTGAACTGCAAAAATGATAGGAGCAATCCAAGACAAGATTGGCCATTATATACATAGATATAACCATAGTAAGATACATGTGAAAAGTCATTTTTTACCATATTTCTGTAAGAGATCTTCAAATAAGTCAAAAGAGGTAGATTTCTAGCATAGCAGTTATATGATAAAGGTATGTCCATCATAAAGTTGCAGCTATTACAATAGAGGAGGTCTCACATAGAGCAGTTAAAGATGCATGAATACAGTCACCAATGTCATATGTTGAGACAACATTGATGAATACAAGTATTAGACTCTAACATTAGTGAACAAGTCTCCACAGTGTCAAAATTGAGCAGAGGGGTCATTCATAAAGCATTCTTTTGAATCAGTGACTCTTACAGGTGTTAGTCTTCTTCAAGTGTACATTCTACGACACCTATTTGAATGAAGCAAAAGAGTTCTTCATAGCCCAGAGTCAATAGAATATATAGCAAAGATAATACTATGGCTACCAGAGAGAGGCTCACTGTTCATAAAGACAAATATTTTTCAACATTTCTTCAAACCCTCATTTCATATTTTGTATACAGTGGAGAAAAGAACATAGAAATCAGATATCTTAGCATGCATGAGAAAAATATAGAGCACAAAGGTTGTGGCTATGAAGTTTTACAAACCCTCATTCTCCTTCCTCATGAACAAAGATTCATCTCTGAGCAAAGTAGTAAGTGAAAAGAGAGTATATAGAGCGAATAATGGAGTAGAAAAGACACATTATCCAGTTCGTTCTTTGAAACCCTGGTTGCAGTTTGATATATAGTCAAAAAAGAGATAGGAAAAGGGTAATAATGGAGGTCGTGAATGAAGAAACTTACCTTTTTTCTTGTTATTTGAAAACCTTGGCGGTGGCCTCTCTTTGAAGATTATCAAGATATAGGTTCACAGTCTTGGAAAAGATATGAAGGAGCAAAATAAAAGATTGTCAAAAGTTACACAGTAATGCATAAATAGAAAGTCACGGCCATTAAAAGGTAAAAGCTACATAAAGAGGTAAGAAATGCCAATAGAAACCAAAGAAATCATACTTACCTTGCTTCTGTATCTTCTTCTGCATTCAAAATGCAAGTTTTCAAGCACTGAAGAGCCAAGAAATCATGGAGAGACCGAAGAAGCTATCAAACCCTAAGTACCATGAAGGAGTTACAGAGCAGGGGCAAAGAGGAAGAAGCAAGTAAAAATGACTTGAGATTAGGGTTCCTTCTGTCTTTTGTTCGAGGCTTCTTTTCTTCCCTTTTGATTTTTGACTTCTAAATAATTACCATTACATTATCCAAAATGCCGATGGGGTCAAGACCTCAAGTGTTATATTCCTAGCAATCATTGTTAAGGATGGCTGACAAATATGTATTACTTGCATATTGTTCCAAGTCAAAAGGTGTCAATATCATTAGAGAAGGTAAGATTTATGCCTTATTACAAATTCAAACAAAGTCTTTTACCTTGGGGTTGACTATCATAGTCGAAGGATGCTCATGCCACAAATGGTCAAAGATTCCCTTTTCTCCTACAAATATATACCTTGTCAAAGTTTTCCTTGTAATAATTGATACATGCAGATGATCAAATATGGTCAAAGAAATCTTGATTATGCCTTGTAAAATCATCATTAAAAGTCAAAGGTAAAGGATTATATGAAGACAAAATGAGATGCAAGGTGGCAGGAGTATCATTGTTTTTGCATGAAGGAGATAGTTGAAAAGAAGAAAGGAATTTTGCATGAGGATCATATGAAGACATGCCTTAAGGAAATGCAAGGTGGTAGAGTTGAAGATAAGGAATTTTTTGCATAAATGAAGACCTAATGTTTTTTTGGTATGATGAATGAAGACAAAAGGTGAGGGGAAGGCATGAAGTATTTATTTTTGCCTTAATGCTTTTGTGATGATATATTTTTTCTCCTTAGCAATATAATGGAGCAATAAGGGTGAATTTTTGCCTTAATGCATATGCCATGCAAACTAGGAGTTTTCTCACATGGAGATATAAGGGGATTTTGTTTTCCTCTAAGTCCTAATTTTGGATCAAATCATGCAAATTAGGTGTAGTGCCCCCTCGTCGTTGGCCTATGATAGTGGTAATTCTGCATTGCTCTCTATCAATCAGAGATAGTTGTTAGTCGTTCATTGCATTGATTCAATTCCGAGACATTGGATTAGTATGTTATGGTGTATACTCACTTTGACCTTGATGACTATGTTCAATGGATTTATTTAGACATGTGTTATGAGTCATGATTACTTCAGTTATGATATGTTGGACATGATTAGTAATATATTAATATCTGCATGTTTTATTAGATTCGTTGACATCTGGTTTCAAATGCTATGGTTATAATCTTGTCCAAGAGCAAGGACGGTGTAACATTACTCACTTCGAGTACCCTGTTATGCCGCAACTCTCTAACTCTCCATATATGTACTTGATGGTATATAACCAATTGTTTAAACGCAGGCTGCAGGCACCAAACCTCGAATCCACCTGATATAGCAGGTTCGAGCGGGTTCTTACTCCAATGGGTATCAGGGATGGGAGATAATGCGAGGTCTATTCCACTAGGTCGGTCCTCGTCTTCTGTTGTGGTCTCGAGTCGTGTTGTGTCGCTTGACCTCGAGTCGTGTTGTGTTGCTTGGTACTTGCTTGGTTCTTGCCTCATGATTGTTGGTCGCCATGTGTTGGGGAAGTATTGTTCAGTTTTGTTGAGTTGTGCCTTTGTGTAATTGGTAATATTTTCATGAGCTATCATTAGAATAATAATGCTTTCTTTATGTTTTTTTTTTGTATAATACTTGCTTGGCGTAGAATTGGGATTGATACCTTGGCTAATTTTACAATAGTTTAGAATTAATTATTTGCCCAAGAGCATTTATGTCATATTTGGGAGTTACGGGTAATTATTAGTTTATGATTTTTAGTTTCTGGTTTCAGAATAATTTTGCTATGTGAAATAAATGCCTTGAGTTGTCAATTTGAAGTTGGGAGATTTGAATCTCTATTATTAGTAAAGTTGTTGAATTTCTCGGAGGAGTGGGATGCAGAATGCAAAGAAACGGATGCATGTCCTTGGCATTTATTTTTATGAGTTGAATCATTTTGGGGAAGCACAGGGAAGTTGGAAAAAGAACAGCGATATTGGAAGAAGAATAGAGAAATGGGTAGCAGAAATGGGAGAAATTTGGAGGTGGGAACAGAATTTCAGGTTGCCCCAATCTTTGTAGATTCCTCCAAGATGGATTTTAATGGTTTAGCCTATTCTCTTGATCCTTGTGAAATCATTAGCTCAATCATCTGTAACATGCTTTGTGATCTCAAACCTATGAAATAGATGGCTCAATTTTAAGGCTTTTATGGGTTCCTTGTCCCTGTCGTCCTGCACCTCAATTTGCTCTCTCTGCTAGAAAATTGTTACTACCCCTATTCAGTGGCAACTTGAATAAATTGATTACACCTTAGATTCTTGTCATTGCTCCACCATGCTTCAGAGGGCATTTATACACATTTCCATATCACCTTGCAACACCTTGATTCTATCTGTGTAACCCCTGATGTAAATCCTGAGCCTCCATCATTGCATTATCTGAAATTGTGTTCCTCTAAACACTACCTCCACTGGAGATTCACCTTGCAATCATGTCTTGAAAATTCATGAGAAGTTTCTCTGCAATGTCTTCTTTTCCTACAATAAAAAAAAAAAATTCTTTTTGGTTGAGAGAAAATTGTTTAAATCATCATTGGTATATGAAATAAAATCCAGCTTGAAGCTTTTAGAAGATAAATTTGTTTGATCTCATAGAATTCGCATTGTTTTAACTTGGGGATTGAAATTCCTTATGGAACCTTCCATTCCTATCGAACTGTTAGCCAACATTGTTCTAAACCTACCTTTGTTGTCACCTTTAGATAGTTTCTATTTTGAGCATAGTATACCCTTAGAAATCATGAGTTTTGGAGTTTAACTGTGGCTCTTAGTTGACTTAGGGAGCATTAAGCCTAAGATGTCTATGGATAGTTCCACGTTCCAAATCCATCCTTGTGCCAGCGAACTGCGTAGCTCCGTAGGAGTTTTAGTCAATGGTCACGGTTTATACTTCTTAAGTCGCCTGTTTGCATTTGTAGGTCACCGTTATAGACTGTGGTCGTTGTTTTCGCAGCACATAGTCAGCTTTAAAAGCGGTAATCATGTTAATAGTATTGGCTTGTATGATATCAAGTCTGTCGGGTCGATGGGGCTATTGCATTTGTTTAGTGTTTTCTTTTTAAAATCTGGTAGTTGTCTTTACATAAGAATTTTTTGGCAACTGTGCATTTATATAACTATCTTTAGAAAGGTTTCGTTTAAACATCAGTGATTGCATAGGAACTGTGGGTTCGGGATAGTAGTTTGAAAGTTGTGGCTCTAGCAGTTCAACTTGTTATTAACCTAGATTGGTTATGGGTAGTGAAACATCTGTTTAATCCTTTTCTATGTTAGTTGGATGACCGCGAGCTTGGTATTAGCGAGTGGTAAATTTATTTATTTATTTTTAGTCGCTTGTTTCCAGTCTATGTCATCGAATGTTGATGGGGGCACCATGGGCCATGGTTGATGCTGAAGCTCTGAAGCAGATGTTCTTTTTGTTTAGTCGAAACATTTGATGTCAAATGTAATTACCTTAGCTTCTTGATGTTGTCCCAGCAGTCCTTTTTGTTGCTCGAAGCTAGCAGAATATTCAAGTTTTATTTTAGTCTTGGTCGGCATTTGATGCAATCGATATTCATAGCAAAGCTTGTAAATTTGTAGTGATTGTTAAGTCCACAGTGTTCGCTATGGGTTGCCATGGTTTAGTTGGAGCTTAGTCTTATGGGTCTTGGTTGTCAAGGGAATAGTGGGATAGAATTGTGTAGAATTGTTTTATTGGAAAGTATAGTTGAATAGAATTAAATTTTATGTTTTAGAATCGTGGCTTAGAATCCTTAGCGGTGGCACCTTTTGAAGGAGTCCCCCATTTCTTAGGGATGCATGTGGTTGCTTTGTGTTGAGAGGATGTTAACAATTAGGAATCTTTTAGTCTTCCTTTGAATCTGATGTTATAGTAAAAGTTTACAAGAATCCTTGCTCAAGATTTACCGTTGAGGCTCTTGGTTGTTTTAGATGTTTGAGGATGTTAAATTAGATGCATATGTTTTTTGCGATAGTGGAATCGTGAAAACTCATGTCTTTTGGGATGCATTCATTGTGTTGAGTTGTCCTAAAGGTGATGTTAGTTACTGATGGTTAATGTTGTTAGAAAACTCACGTAATGCGTTATGTTAGAATTGTTGAATGTTGATGGAAATTTTAACTGTAGGAAACTATTAGGATATAGTGTTTTGCTTTGTGATGGTTTTTTTTTGGTATTATGTTGCTTGGGTTATAGGAAGTTGTTAGAAAGGAGATTAAGGATATTAAAGTTATTAAAGTTATAATGTTTGTGTTTGAAGTTGTAATTCGTATAACAATCTTGACATGTGACCGGGCTTGTGGAACATGATTGTAATTTTAGAAGACCTATTGGTGAAGGATGTTGTAGTATGTCATTAGGAGAGAATTATGCTTTTGGGAAATTCCTTGTTGTTTGTTATCGGTTTTATGTTAGTTGGTTTTCATAGCAATTAAAAGATATAAGTTGTTGTGGCTTCTTAGGGAGTCTTAGTTAGTTGGGTCAATGGGACTCTTGCATATAAGAGGAAAATTATATATATATTTTTATTTATAACACCGTATGGGGACCCTCGACCTTACGGAATACCTTTGGTTTGATTTAAAATTTTATAGCAGTAAAATGTTTGGAAAATATTAATGTAGATCGTAGTTGTCTTTCTATGGCATTAGTGAGTGTTGTTATCGATGGGGAAACCAATTATTCTTGTAAGAATATTTATTAGAAATGGAAATTATTAAATGTTACAGTGGCATTCTATTCTTATATGATATATATATTGTGCTTATCATCATAACCCGTAGAATGTTGTCTGGTTGTGATTGGCCTTGCAAAATGAGTTCATTGTCCCAAAATTAGAAGGTAAATTAGAAGCGATATCATGACAGATCGGTAATATAATTGTTGTTAAGAAATTTTAGCTAATCAAATGATGGATGGTAACTTATGTTAATAGGAATTATGCTCATATTGTAGCGTTTTGTTGGGTGTTCAATGTGATAGGTAGTTAATTTTGCTTATGCGAATCATAGATACTTGTGTTTAGGAAAAGGTATATATGTTTATAACTGAAATGATTTTTGGTTAGATGTTAGTAGGGAACTTTGGCTTAAAAGTTTAGATAGGTTTATTGGATTTCGTATACGTATAGGAATTGTGTGTAAATATAGTTGTGGTTTTAGAAATTGGTATTTGTTAGAAAATTGATATAGGGAAAGATAGTTTCTTATAGTTGTGATTAATAGAAATTAGGAGATGGTAAGATGTTAGGAAGACATTTATATAAGCTTATAGTGATTTTCTTTGGAAATTATAATGAGTAGACGTTAAATGGCATTTTGTGCTTGTATGTAATTACGTATAGTGTTTTATTTGGTAATGGTAATTGTATTTCAGATTTCTTCTAATGTATAGATTCGCAATCTTGTAGAATTAACCTTGTGATGAAAATTGTAGAGGGAATTGAATTATTATTCCTAGTTCATGAGATATTAGTAGTGTATTGATTTCCTTGTTGAATTTTAATTTGCTAGTCATGCTTGTGATATTCCATTTCATGCTTCGTAAATGGTGGAACTCATTGTTTATGTTTTCTTTTTCTTCATACTTTTATTTTGGAAAAACAAAGAATTGTGTTTTGATCATATTACAGGAAATTAAAGTGTCTTCAACTTGGGATTGATTTACTAATGGAATTATTTTGTGAGCTTTCCCTTGACCTTTGTTTAAGTAAGGATGTTCAGTTATGGTTCACCTTTCTTGCCCTATTAATTCCTAAAGTTTTGAAGTTTTTCTATTTGTGATAACTTGATGTAAGTTGATTTCTTGATTGAATCTAGAGTCCTTTGAAACTCTTGCTCGATCTCCTCCTTGGTCATATCTTATGTTTGTATTGGAGTATTATGTCACCTTGGGGTGGAGCTTGGTCTATGTTGGTTTGTTGTGAAGTAGGAATCTTGTGTGATGTCATGGCCGCTTGTTGTCAATGTGGAAGTGTTGACCTTGTTTGATTATGGTTTCTTTATCTTTGGTTGTACCTAACTCTAGAGGTGAGGTGTCTTGATCTTTGGTCCAGATAGTGGCATGTCAATGTAATGGGATATCTGGATTTTCGTATCTTGTAATGAATGGGGATGGTCTCTTGAATATAGTTCTTGGTTTCTTGATGGTATTGCTTCAAATTTTGAAGGGATTCTATGGACTTATTGTTGTGGCCTAGTGAATGGCGTAAGTTATGGCTTGGAGTTGATTGTGACTTTTATACCTTTATATTGTGATATGTATGATTGATCTGAGAACACTAAGGGAGTGGCTTTCATGGTGGGGCCGATGCCTAGTGAGAGGTCGCCTGGGTAACCCCATGGAAGTTGTAAGCATGTGGAAAACTTAATAACTTAATCAAGAGGGTTGGGGTATTAAAACACTTAACAAGATAAGTAAGAGACCTCACCCATGCCTTGAGTGCTCTCACAGGCTAAGGATGGGATGAGAAGGCCTGGTTGGCAAGGCTGACCTCCTTGTCTCCATGAGAGGACCTGTCAGCTCCGCATGTGTCACCCTATGGGGTCGGTGCCTAGAGAGAGGCTACCAGGGTAACCATAGATGGGGGCTGGCTTCTGGGGATAGATAGCCTGGGTAACCCATGTTAGGACCATGCGATGACACTTTCCTTACGCAGTTCTGTTGTTTCTTGGTAGTACCTCTGGAGTGATGTCTTGGCTTGTGCAGTTTTGCTGGTATGGTCGGTTGTGTCAAGTCAGTTGTCATTCTTTTATTTTTGGATGTTGTTTCTTGGCTTAGTGGAATCCTCATCTTTATCTCCTAGCTCGGAGGGGTGGACCTCAGGGTTCCACATGGTTGGGTGGCAAAGCTATCCATTAGTCTTTTTGGAGATGCGGTTCGAGTTCTGTGCAGAGGTGTTCCAGTTCCAGTTTGCTTCCTACCTTTGGTGGTTTTGTATACTTTCTTATGCATTCTTTTGTAAACCGACGTGATCGGTCTTGCAATCTTGTATTGTAACTTTATATATTATCTATCTTGCTAATGTAAAAATTGATCTTATCTATAGAAGAAGTATAATGTATTTCACTTGTGTGGTTTTAATTTTCTATTCACTAATGCAGTTGTGTTCCCCTAGAGTTGTTAGAAGAGCAATTTCTTTTATGTTGTGTATTAAGGTATATTTGGTTTATGTTTTGCACTATCTTGCTTTCAAAAAAAAAAATATTCCTGGAATCTTGCTTTTGTTAGCCTAACTCTCTAGGGTTACATGACGGGGCATTACATTAGGCAAGTGTAATTGGAGAAATAAGGAGATTATTTTCTCTTTCATCATGCATGATTTTACAAATAAATCAATGTAAGAAAATAATAAAGTAATATTTTTCAAATTACTTTATTATTTTTCACAAATTGTAAAATCAAAAATAGTGCAAGTTGTAACTAACAATAGAGTAATTATTCTAATTACTTTATTATCCACTCACATCAATTTTTGCAAATGCAAAATCATGCAAATTGATGAGTTGAGTTAACTGAGGCTATTTGGGGCCTTTTTACATGATTTAAGGAGTGATTTTAGGGGTTTTGGTCAACTTATTGGTCAAACACATGGAGAGGGTCAACTTGGAGCTATTTTTGCTCAATTTGTGACAGTTTGAGCCCTTATTTTTAGGGATTTCTTGGTTTGCTCATGGATCACTTTGGAGGACTTATTTTTAGAGGCAGTTAGCTACAGTTTCATTTTGCATGCCTCTTGGAGAGAGCAAACTATATATTGTAAAGAAAAATTTGGTTTTTGCTATTTCTTGCATTCTTTTCTCTTTTACACATTGAAAGACAAGAGGTTTTGTAACTCATTTTTTGAGTTCTTGCCTTTTTGCTCTTTATACTTTGAGAGGAGGTTTTGTAGCTCATTATTTAACAGTTTTATAGAGATCACAGTAGATTATAGGTCTAATTTCTTTGTTTTCGTGCAATATTTCCTTTATCTTTTGGAATAAAGTAGTTGCGTTTCCATTTGATGTTAGTTGTATGAAGTGATTTGATGAAGTTTTACTGTGTTTAATTATCAAAACCTTTAAAATTATTGTGTCAATCTTACTTGTAGTGTTAAGCATAGGGATATTATAGGTCTTAGGTTGTCTTAATGAAAATAGTTCTTTTATGTTGTGAAAAGTCATTTTCCTTCATAAAGAGTTTATTTTCCAGCCTTCCTCAGAAATACGTTTGTGATATTTATGCCAAGATTGGATTGTGTGGGTCAGAATTCTAAATTCTATTGTGAACCAGATTGTAAATTTTTTCCATCCTTATTAGGTGCATCACCAAATTTTACAGTTTTATTTCATTATAATTTCTTTCTTACTCTTTTCCAAAACAAAAATCATAGTTTCAAATTGAACATTTTAAGGGAACCAGCCCATAATCTAGAGGTTCAAACTCATTATAGGTCACCCACAGCCTGAGTTTGTCCCCATGCTTCAAAGGATTGTAGAGTATCACAACTTTGCATAAGGGTGCAATCCTCATCGACAACATGAACAATGAGGAAAGTTGCATTTACCTTTGTCTTATTTATTTCAGCTGCTTCAAGATTAGAATTAGCCATCAACTTGGCTAAGCCTTGGCCTCTTACCAATTTTGTGACTTGTATATGCATGTCATATTCTTGGATCCTATTGATCCATCTGCACCTTTTACCTAAATCTTCTTGTTGCATGAATATGTCTTTCACTATTGTGTATGGTACATATGCTATGATCTTGGCACCTGTGAAATAATATCTAAATTTCTTTGTGGCCTTGACCAATGCATAGGCATGCTTCTCCATAATGGAATAATTCAACTCAACATCCTATAAGGACTTGCTAAAGAATCTTATTGGCTACTCAAATCCATCCTTATTCTTTTGCAATAACATAGCAGCAACAGTATAAAATGAAGGGAAGGAGAAAAGATGGAAAGGCTTGGAATAGTTTGGACTTACCAATACTGGTGCATTCTTGAGAGCCTTGTTTATGTAAAGAAAAGATTCAGCTGATTCCTTGTCCCATGTGATCAACTGTCTCTTCTTGAGCATCTTGGAGATGACTATAGTCCTCTCATCAAAGTTAGGGTTAAATCTCCTCACAAAGTTAATTTTCCCCAAGAAGGACTGAATACCTTTGACTATTTTAGGATGGGGGATAAGGTTAATGGCCTTAACTCTTTTTGGATCAATTCTAGCCCCTGAAAGGAAGCAAGGTACACAGAAACAACTTCCTACACCAACCTAATGCGGGGAAGTACTGCAAATTTTTCTTTAGATCTTTACAATTACAATTAAGATACATAATTAATAGAGAGATTAACACACATTCAAATGCAAGAACAATGCCAAATCACAACAACACAAGATATATGTGGGGAAAACCCTTTTAGGTGAAAAACCCCACACTCTAAAACCTACACAATGTATTATCAAATCTGAAGGAGATTACAACACACTTGCAATGCAAGTTCTTCCAGGAGTTGTCACCATGTCAAATCTGGAGTAATTCTGGTAACATAACGATACCTGCAAATGAACCATACAACTCCAACTCCAAGCACTTATATATAAAGAGAAGTAGTATGAATGGAGGTAGCTTCTAGAGAAAGTCACACAAGGAACTCGTCCAAATCCATGTGGCCCAATTTCCAAGGCCATTAAACATGTGTATGACACTTGTAAGAGATTATATTTCATCCCTTACAACCCCCCAACTTGGGTACCCCAAATTTACCCAATTAAGGTATGACAGATGCTCTTACAATGTCATAAAATCCATCATATATGACAACTCTTACAACTGTAAGAGAATCTGTCATAACTAACTATTAATAGTAGATCTCTTACAACCTGTCATAGTCAAACTTGGGCACCTACTTCCTCCATGCAAGATGCTTTTTGACACTTGTCTTCACCTGTCATAGGATCTTCTATTTCTGGCTCTTACATGTCATAGATTCCATCATAGGAATCTGTCATAACTCTTACGCATCATAAACCTCTTCTAGCACCCAATAGATGCCAACACATGGCAAAAGTATTCTACCACAAAGTGGACTGCATATCTCCTCATATGAGGACAAAAAATACACTTAGTCACCTTCCATGTAGGATGACACATCACCATGCCAACTCCCACAAAGTGACAAAATACAATTAAATAATAAATTCTAGGACTTGCAAAGGTTGAGACACCTTAATTCCCAACAATCCCATCCTTGGACACAATATGTCCCAACAGCTTTCCTTCTTCTACTCCAAATTGACATTTTTTGGTATTTAAAGAGATCCCATACTCTAAACATCTCTTGAAAATCAATTGCAAATGCTTGAAATGATCATTCCTATCCTTTGAAAATGTAGTTAGACCATCTTGTAAGAAATACAAAAATTGTATAGATCTAGCACCAAACACCACATTCGCCTCGAGGATACCCGAGTCCTGGCCAAGGAAGATAACTTCTTCAAAAGGAAACTTAAAGAGGCTAACTTCATCAGGAATAACCCTACCAACCTAAACAAAGATGATGGTTGGAACTTGAACCACACCTAGAATCCCCTATTAAATTCCCTTAAAACCTAAACCCCTCCCTTTGCTCCCTCCTCCTTGCCCCTCCTTGGGCTTATCTCTTCTCCCCCTCTCTCTCCTCTCTCCTCATTTTTCCACCTTTCTTCCTCTCTTCCTTTTATGCTACCTCGCACCTCTCCTCAACTTCCCTTGAGTCCTCTTTCTCACTCTTTCCTCCCCTTCCTCTTAGCCTCCCTCATCTCCTTCCCATCCCTTGTCTTCCCTCTTTCCCCTAGTTTTTCCCTTAATTTTTTCTTCCTTTGGTCTTCTCTTCCCCGTGTTGTTTCTCCTCTTCTCCTTAACCCTAGCTATTCTCTTTCTCTATTCCTCTTCATTCCTAGCTTGTTTCTATGTTCCTTATCATTCCTAGCTCTTTCTATATATCTATAGATATCTTACCAGTCTTTTTATCTTCCTCCTCCTTCTCTTGGTTATTTGTTGCTTGTAGATTGTTAGATGTATCACTTGTATCTAGTTCTATTTCCACAATTTTATTTATTTATTTTTATTATTTATATAGCCATAGATAGTTATATATATATTATATATAATAGTTATATGTGTGTATGCAGGTCGTAATTTTGTTTATTTTTACTCTTATATCTTTCCTTTATCTTTTTATCTTTCATGTATATACCCATTATATCTCCCTTATTTACATATCTTTAGATATAATTATATTTGTCATGTAATGCTTGCTCATCTTTTGATATAGTTCAACCCTATGTATGTGTGTGTGTGGGTGATTGTGTGTGTATATATATATCACATCTATTTATATCATCCCTTTTTGTATCTCGATCTTCTTCTATGTTCCTTGTCTTCCTCTTGTTCCTCTTCACCTTACTAGCTTATTTCTTTTCTTAGTTATTTTTGCTTGGTTATTCTTAGTTTGTACCACTTTCAATTTTAGCTCTTTCTATATTACAATTAAGCATCATATATATATATATATATATATATATATATATATATATATATATATATATATATATATATATATATATATATATATATATATATATATATATATATATACTTTTTAGTCTTTGGTTTATTCGTGTGTATTTGTAGGTTTATTTTTACCTCTATATCCATTTGTTGATCTACTGATACATATTTTTATAAATTTATTCATGCCATCTCTTATATATATATATATCCATTTTAGTCTTCTATATATGTACTTTATATATGTGTGTACAATAGGTTTACATTTAGTTCATTTTCGTTCCTTCATATTAGATATATAAATATACATACTTATCTTTTAATTTAGACCCGCCTTCCACTTTTTATCCATTTGTTTATCTCCTCATCTTTTTGTTCTATATATATATATATATGGTTAATCATATCTATCCTTCTTTCCAACGTACTTTTTCATATATATTATGTATATAAATATATATATGTCATTCTCTTATAAATATCTCTATCTCTGGCATATTGTACTCTCATATATATATATGTATATGTATATGTATATGTATATATGTATATGTATATGTATATGTATATATGTATATGTATATGTATATGTATATATGTATATGTATATGTATATGTATATGTATGTATATGTATATGTATATGTATATGTATATGTATATGTATATGTATATATATGTATATATATACATATATATGCGCTTGTTTTTTATTTTTATTAATTATATATATCTATGTCCTATATGCATTCTTTTTGTCTTAATTGGGGTTTTCGTTTATTTAATTTTCTTTCCTTTTTTGATTTTCATAGGTAGTTGTGTGTTATGTTTTTATTTAATTTCCTCTCTCTATTATCCTAGAATTCTCTTTTCCTTGCTTCTTTGTTTCTACTCTTAGGATGTCCTTCAATCTCTTTTGTTTTAGTTATTTTCTTATCCCTCTACCAATTTCTCTTCCTCAGGTTAAACTCTGTGCCCACACCTCCTTCTCTCTCTTTTTTAAAGAAATATTTCTGCAATTACAACTCACTCATTCTCTTCTTTTCATCCTGATGATGGATCATGGAGTGTGATTTGAAAAGTTTGATCCAAAAAAGCAACACACAGTCTCTTCCAGAAGCTCATACAATTTTTGTATTTATTATATCATGGACTGTGGAAATATCATGTTTTTAATAGATCATCTTGGTAAACAACCATGATCTCATCAATGAGGCCAGCAAAGGCCACATCCATTGCTCTTTGAAATGTAGATCCTACATTTTTCATTCTAAAGGGCATTCTCAGATAAACATACGTCCCCCAAGAAGTGGTGAATGCTATTTTGTACTATTTTGACTCCTTGACCAGCACTTAGTTATACCCCTGAGAACCCATCCATCATAGACATCAACTCTAAACCAACCACCTTCTGTAAAAGATGATCCATGCTAGGACAAGATTAGACACCCACTCAGAATTTTTGATTGGTTTAATGACACCTCCCTCTTTCATTTTTAGCAGTTCCTTTTGCATTTTGGGAGCTATAGTGGGGTTTATAAGCCTCAGGTTTTGCCTAAATAGTTTTGCATTAGGTTGAAGGGGGATAGTATGCTGAAATAAATCCTCCTTATAAGCTTTCATCTCATCATAGGGCCATGCAAAACATTTTCTAAATTTTCTCAATAAAGCAATCAGCATTTGCTTTTCATGAGGCTTTAATTTCTTACCTATGTAAACCATTTTAGGTGCCTCCTTAGTTCCAAGGCTAACACCTTCAACACTATCCTTTTCAACAGGTTTACCTTTACTCTTCTAGAGGTTTACATTGTCAAACATTTTTCCAGTGCCACCAATCCCTTGGGAATGGTATTGGTCTTTGATTGCACGACCTCACTGCTAAATAATGTTTCCTTTCCATTCTCCATTTCTACCATAGGCTTCTAGTATATCACTTGATTGTCAAACTCATCCATACAATTGAGGAAACTAAGAATTTGATTACTATCATTGAAGACTTGCCAACTATATATGTTATTAGGGATTGTTAGCCTTGTAAGTAGTTCAACAACATGATGACCATGAGGAAAATTTGATCTAGGATCAAGTTTAAATGCAACTATAGCTAGGGAGTTCACCTTTTCATTTCTAGTTCTATCAAGCCATTCAATGCCAATGGCATCATATAGCTCCACTGTGTCCCATACAGCATTCATGTATCCCCTTAACCTTTTATCCTTGGCAGCAAATTTATTTCTAATTTATTGCACCACTAATTCTGAGTCACCATAAATCTTCAAACATTTGATTTTATGCTTGTGAGAAATATTTAAACCTAACAACAAGGCCTCATACTCAACTATGTTGTTAGTGCACTGAAAATCAAGTCTAAAAGACATACCAAACTACTCACCATCTGGGGATATCAGAACAATTCTAGTGCCTGAGCCTTCCCTTGAGCACACATCATCAAAATACAATGTCCATAAATTAGATGCACCACAAATAGTAGCACTAGGGTTAGAAGGTAAAACATTTGCACTAGGACCATCATCACTGCAATATTCCATAAAATGGTCTATTTCAGTGTCAAACAAATTTGTATGATCCTCCTTTGTTTTATATATGTCTTCAATGTTTTGGTCTTCTACCTTCTTTTCCTTGTATAGTTTCACTTCCACGCCCTAAACTAGAATGGTGGCATTTGATAAATCCATCTAAATACTTCCACCCATAGACATTGCCCATTTCCTTCATAATAGCATACCTCATTTGGCAAGGCAATCCATAATAATTATATCCATCGAGAAGGATTTGTCAGGATCTGTAGCTAATTTGACCTCAACATCTTTGACTAGACCTATAACATTGACCTCCCTAGAATCCATGGCAAAGAATTTGCCAAAGGATTTGGAGACCTTTAATTCCAATTCATTCATGATTTCTAGTGGCATGACATTGCTAGATGCCTCAGAGTCAAGCATACAGTTGTGTAATAGCCAACCATTTATGATCAAAGTGGTGTAAAAAGGGTCCACTCCCATCCTGTTGTTAACCAAAGATGACCCTAAATATACCTCAAATGTTTCATCATGGCGTACGCCCTCATCATCACTACTGGGATGTTGGGAACAACAACATGTTGTTTTTGTGTATCTACAGCATTAATAAATGACCCTGCCATATCTCTATGTGCAGGGATCCTGAGGAGTTCCACTATTGGCATAGAAATTCTAATTTAACTAAAAACTTGAGCCATATCAATAGAGTTATAATTGGGAAAAGGAGTATCACATGAAATAGTTACATCATTTGCATAGGGAATATAAGGTATCACTTGACTAGATTAAATATCCTTAACTTCTTCCTTTGTCTTTTCATTTTCTAGTTCTTTTTGTGCCTGAAGATGATCACGCTTACTGTAGCCTTTTGGATAATGGACCCCCAAAATGGGTATAGTAATTGGTTGCTCTATTAGTGCCAAATTCTTCTACACATACTTCTTCTTTGCTACTAGTGGTTGCATTGGAAGCTTCTTCTTTTCAAGTACATTCTTCTTTAGAGCGCCACTACTTTTCTACTCCACGTTCCCCTTACATTTGTCCCTATCCCCACTCACTCTTTGTTGTTTCGATTCTTTGGCAGGGGCATTGTGCAAAGGGACCATTTTATTTCTCAATTGATAGCCTCCTTGGACTTGCAAGATGGTTGCATCAGTCAATGTTTTCATATCCTCTTTTGAAGGTTTGGACTGGTGATATTTTTTCTACATAAGGTCCTTTAAATGCTCAAAATCATGAGTTGGCAATTGATACTTTTTTGGACCTTCATCATAATCATATTGGAAAATATGATCATATTCCTTATGGCTGTCACAATCAATACCTTGACCTATATGATCATAATCTTCAGCATCAAACTAATTTATTTCCTCTTCATAATACTTAGTTGCACCCTCTTCATTTGGAAATTCTTCTTCTCTACTCAATGAATGAACCATCACACAATTAGCTGGATCACGGGGAAGGAAACAAACCTGACACCATAATGATTCAACTTGGAAATTAACTTGATCCTTTCTTAAAAGATCAAGGGCATCCCTTTCAAGTTGTTTGAAATTCACATGCCTAGGGGTAGCTTGTCTATCATTTTGTTGTGGTCTCTCAGACCAATCAGTATTATAAGGTTTGTTATGCAACCTCTGACCTTCATTAAAATGTGTTGCAGTACCCTAAGGTAGCAACCCTTTGTCATTCCTAGCAACCTTGTATGATAAATCTTTCACAACCGCCATGAGTTTATCCAATTTATCATCGGTAGTGAGGGGTTTTTTGAAAGCAGGTTTATCTGGCTGGGGTAATTTTATATCAGACCTTTTGATGTGCTTCCCTGAAGCTCTCATGTTACTTTCTATGTTTATTGTTGTAGCATAAGCCTCTCTTAATGTCTGTGGACTCTTGTCCCTCAAATAATAACCTAATTTTGAATCAAAAGCACCACAATATAAAACTAAGAACATAGATTCATTGGGTGTCATATGAGGAGATACCTTTCTCATTGTCATGATGAAGCAACTGTTGAAGTCAACTATTGTCTCATTTATGGCCTTTTTGATGGCTATGAGTTCATGAATGGCAAACTTGGGGTCAATCCTATCCCCATACTACAGCTTGAACACCCTCATGAATTCCTCCCAAGAATCAGTGTTGTTATCAGGGAGAGCCTTGTACCATTCTTTGGCACTTTCTTCCAATGAGTGCACAAATAACTCCATCGTCACATCTTTGTCTTCAATCTCATACACATCAGTGATATTAATAAAATGCCTCAAGTGTTCCTCACCAATGACATCATTATTGCCCTAAAATCTAGGAATCTTCCCTCTAATCTCATTTGGAATGGGATTAGGAAAATCAAGTATGCCAATGAAATCGATCTTCGTATACCTCTTAGCTCCAAGTGGTTGCCTCTATGCAATGAACCTCTGTGCTTGCCTTCATTGTGCACGCCCAACATTCTGAATTTTGCCATGTTGTTGATTAGCTTGATTCTGTGGGGGCTGAATATTGATATTTTGAGCAAGGGCATGATTTATGCCCTGCTGTCCCATTTGATGTTGTTGTTGTCTTTGATTATGTTGTTGATTGTAGTGTTTTTGAGGTGCACATTGTTGATTAGTATTTTGATTTAGGCCCCACTGTTGAGCATTCTAATTTTGTTGGGCCTATTGGGCAAATTGAGCTTGTTGTTTCTCAAGAAAAACCTACACTTCCCTCTATTTGTTTCTGATATGATCAAGCAAATCCAGTTCATCCTGGATTCTTCTTTCTCTTTCCTCATCATCAGGTTGTTGCTTCTGATTTTCCTATTAGGAATGGTATCACTTCCAAGTGATCATGTGGGGGAATTAGGATGCCATGTATTCTAATGCATTTCTTCATTTTCACTAGCATTCCCAAACATCCTCAAATATGGATCATGAGATCTATCTCTACTGCCTCTACCAATAACATTCTCATTTCTTCTAACATCATACTTACTTCAATTATGTATTATGTTTGTTCTGAGCATATTATTGGTAGAGTCCTCATAAGTATAGTTGTATTGGCTTCTGAGGTCGACAAATATATTGTCTTGGGGATTTGTCATAGGTGATTAGACAATTTATTGTCCCATCTATTAGCTAAATAAAAGCATATATTTTGCTTAATTAGTGTCATTGCATGTATTAATGTTATTACATGTTTTGCCTTGTAATCAACAGTTAGTATTCTAAAGATTAAATTCTATCAATTTGAAACGCCAACAAACTTCCTAAAAAGAAGCACAAAAAGAGGGAGTTAAAAACATAGTCTTAGTAAAACGACAATATCTCCCTCGTTTCTCAACGAAATTTAGAATTTAAAAATTATCTGGAAATTTGGGAATGAGGGGAACAAAACCAATAAACCATTTGAGGAGATTCGTCAAAATAAACAAGCAGTTTGTGACTGAAATTGACTAAAAAAAATTGGCGTGAAAGAAGGCAGCGAAATCAGAGAAAGAATGTTTAGTTTTTCTCCCAAAAAATAGGATCTCAGATCCACATTCTTGGTGGATTGATTGAGAATAAGAATTCTATAAATTCATTGTAATCAAGGAATCAAATGGGAAGAGTTTTATGAAATAATATAGTTCAATCTTTTAGTAGTAATAGTCTGGATAGCTCCAGATAGTTTCATTCCTTAGCAGTCTTTCAATTTCATGTTCTTTACATTTCTAGTATTTCCCTTTACAAGTTTCTTAGGATAGATTTCATTCCAGCATTTTCATTTACAAGCTCTTATATTAGGTTTGATTCCAGCAATTTGTTTCATGCATTTTCTTTCAATTATGTTTGTAGAAAAAGAATGTCATGCAAATGATTTCTTCTCCCTCTTATATATCGTCATGGACACCACTCTGGTTTGACATTTTTAATAAAATGATGAGGACTGCAGCGACCTTCATCAATAGGTACCACCTTGGGTCTCCTTACCCTATACCTAATCCTCCTATTTCCAACATTATTAGAGGATTCCTCATGTCCAGGATGCTCCTAATTTCTTCCTCTATCCATTATGAAACTTTTTCAAACTGAAATTAATTATGGGTTATTAAAACAAAGTCGCCACTTCCCCTGCTAGGAAAAAAATTTGAACAAACACTGTATTTCAAAATCACAGCAACCAGAAATAAAATCTTGGCTCCCTAGCAACAGTGTCAATCTATTGGCATAAGTTGACGGGCTGCCAACTTATACACAACAAAAACTTGCACCAACAATGGCTGTTACAGGGGTCTTCAAATTCTTCGTTCTTTCAAATCCTCCCTAGCAATAGCCCCAATCTATTGGGACCTAAAATAACAGCAACACAAAACTCTAAAACATTCTTAAATCACCTAGGCTAGGGATTGTCGTCAAGGTGATAAGAAGAGGTTTATCAACAAGTTTTGGGTGATCTTGGCCAACTAATAAAAGTGGGTAGACTCCTTTTCTCTTTAAGCTCAGCTTAAACTCTGGAGGGATATTCCAAGGGGTATACCTAAGTAGGTATTGACATCAAACCAGATGAACAACTAAAACTATTAACAACCAAACCCAAATCACTTTCTTAGCCCCAAATCTATCATTTGACTAAGAACAGTTGGCTATTATAAGACCCCTATATAGCTAATAATAGCAATCCTACATAATGAGGATGCATAAAACTACTATTGCTTCTAAAGATAAGATGTATTGTTTTGTTTTTTGAAGATTGGGTGATCTAAGGATACTCAGACCCATGCCTATACATTGGTTTGCATAGTCTAATGTTCAACAGAGGAAAAACAACCACACAAAACTATATAACTACCTATTTGATAAATCGAATGTAAAGAAATCAATACCAAATCACTGAGAATGCTTAATGATCCAACACCATACCATATTCTTCCATATGCAATACTAAAATGACCATTTACAAATCTTGAAATGGATTAAGAACTGTCGCATTCATTCAAATCAGAGCTTACATTCATACCATTAAATGTAGCAAGAGCAAACTATAACTGCAATTATGGTTTGCTAAGAAAAACACCTACAGTAATGGAGACAAACAATAATCTGATACAAAGATTTGCAAATTATATTACATACATTTCATGACTACTTTATGTTAAACAAAGACTGCAAAAATATCTTTTCCTGATCTGCCTTTTGGAGCTCACAACCCTGCTGAGAAATTGCACAACTGACCAACCCACATTACATCTCAAAAACATGAATATATAGAATTCCAAATCATTGCACTCTCCCAGGCACCGCACCCTATCAAGGACTGCACCCACATTGTCATAAATTCAGTTCCCAATCTACCAAAAGATTTACACATTGGAAGAGAAAACCCATGCTCAATTAATTATGAAAGTGATAAAGGAAGATTGCTTGCAATCTTCCTGTACTTTGAGAGACAAAGAGGGAAGATTCTAATCCTCTCCCTACTACCTGCAACATCTGACTTATCTAATTTTTCCTTTGTGCATTGAAGAATTTCACTGTGCCAACCATCTGCATGACATTGTTTTGTAAACTCATTAAATTCTAGGTACAAATCAGTTTGTATATTCCTGCAATCATAACATATTTTTAGGGAATTTCCCTTTTAAAGCAATTACAACACTCCCAATGTGTTGTTCAAATTTTTAGTTTTGAGCCACCTAACATTTGACTATACCTTGTGCATGTTGGGCGCCCTCTATCGGCCACTTGTCATTTTCAAAAACATCTTGTATTTCCTACTCCTTATTAGCTTCTTTATTTGCCTTATCAGTAAATCTTCAATTTGATGAACCTAGTTGATTCGATCTCTTTGTCATCAAATCCTACCTTTTATGAACCATGGGAGACATCCTCAATTTCTGCATCTTCTTTGCCTTATCGACAAAACTTCATCTTTCGAAACTTGGCTCATTTCCTCCTTTAGTTGGCAAACTGTCTTTTCTGAACTAGGCCACCTTTGCCCTTTATTAGTAATTTTTCATTTTTGCAAACTTCTCTTATTCTCCCTTTGGTCGAAAAAAGTGACCCTTTTCTAACTTGAGCCATTTTGCCTTTATCAGTAAATTTACCCTTTTCAGAACCAGCTCTATCTACTTATCGACAAATTTACCTTTTACCAAACTATCTTCTTCCTTCATCATCAGCAAGTTTTATCTTTTATAAACTTGGCCCTATCTTTACTCTTGTCAGCAATTTCCATATTTGCCAAATTATCTATTGTTGATTAGGATTGTACCCTTATGCAAAGTTGTGAAAACTATGTAATCCTTCGAAACATGGGATCAAACTCAGGCTGAGTTTGATCCCATGTTTCGAAGAATTGTAGAGTTTTCACAACTTTGCATAAGGGTGCAATCCTAATCGACAACCTTTTTGGCATGCCCGGTGGGACTTTGAACTGATTTTCAATTCAAAAAAGAACTTATTATTGTTGTTGTTTTTGGTATGATCAGCAAAATTTTCAGCCTTTTAGAGGTTTATTTTTAAGTTCCTGGTGACTCTAATTCTTTCATTTTATAGATCAGATCTTGTAGCTTATGAAAAAGTATCAAACAAGGTCAAATAAAGATTCTGAGAAGAAGAATATTTAGTTATCTCCACCAAAGAGGAGAGTAAAAGAAGATAGAGTGATTAAATCAGCAAGTACAATAGGCTGAGTTTGATCCCATGTTTCGAAGGATTACATAGTTTTCACAACTTTGCATAAGGGTGCAATCCTAATCAACAACCTTTTTGGCACGCCCGATGGGACTTTGAACTGATTTTCAGTTCAAAAAAGAACTTATTATTGTTGTTGTTTTTGGTATGATCAGCAAAATTTCTAGCCTTTTAGAGGTTTATTTTTAAGTTCCTGGTGACTCTAATTCTTCGGTTTTATATATTAGATCTTGCAGCTTATGAAAAAGTATCAAACAAGGTCAAATAAAGATTCTGAGAAGAAGCATATTTAGTTATCTCCACCAAAGAGGAGAGTAAAAGCAGATAGAGTGATTAAATTAGCAAGTACAACAGTTGTTTCAGATCTGCCAAGTACACATCAAGAATTTGCTTCTCATCAGAATCTATTATTTGTAAGTTCATCATCAGTGTCTCATATTTCTCCACCAGTAAGCCCAAGAGAGCAAGTGCCTATTTTTCAAGAGGATCTTGTTTTTCAAGAGCTTGAGGAAGAGGACCCTGTGTTACAAGAGGTACTAGTACCAATCCAAGTACTTGTCCAAGTACCAGTACAAGCACCAGTTATTCAAATGTCTGCAGTAGCTAGAGCAGCCCCTAGGGGAGCACCTAGAGGAGGAGAAGGTGGAGGAAATAGACCACCACCACCACCAAGAAATCAACCATTTGTTACCTTTAATGGGGGCAACCCATTAAATTTAAGGCAACATGATGATATACCAATGGTTGCATTGAAAAGTCTACCAAATTTCAATGGTGAGGATGGAACCACACCAATAGAACACATTAGAGATGGAGCATCATTGTGTTCTATTCACCATATCTCAGAAGAGAATGTAGCAATCAAGCTACTAGCAACATCTTTCAAAGGTAAATTTCTTCAATGGTTTAGAAGTCTAAGAGTTAATTCTATTACATCATGGGATGAATTAAGAGCTGCTTTGAATATAAAATTTCAAGATAAATCTAATCATTTATCACTTATTGAGCAAATGACTACTATCAAGAGGGCCCCACAAGAGCAAATGACAGATTTCAATTATAGATTTCAAAGGACATGGAATAGAATTCCAGAAACGGTAAAGCCCTCACTTGAGCATGCATTTTTGTATTATTTGAGAGCATTAAATAGTAATATTGTTGTCATGATTCGATCAATGGGTGGGGTTACTTTACCAACTGCATTTGATATTGCAATAAGGGTAGAAAATAGTTTAATACAAGCTAGTAAAATTGCACCAAGGCCTCCTATGCCAATATTTCCTAATATTCAGCCATCAATACCAATAGCAGTACCTCCTATTGCATCAATTCCTGCTATACCAGCCTTTGGCTATCAAACAACTGTGAAAAATAATGTTGATCCAATCAATTCTGATAAACAAGAGACGACAAAAGAAGTGACAAAAGAAATGGCCAAATTGTTGCAAGGCAATCAACAAGAAATGGCAAAGTTATGGCAAACTGTAAGTAATGATTTAGTGAGCCTCAAAGTTTGAGCAAATTAGAATAATAGACCATACCAAGCCCCATATCAAGCAAATAGGCCTCCTTATCAGGTAGATTACAAAGGACAGAGAAAGAATTATAACAACAATAGGCCAAATCAACAATATAATCCAAATGTTGTTAGCTCATCAAAGGAGCTTGTTCCTATGCAAAATAATATGATTCAGGATTATACATGGTGTTATCCATGTAATCAGCTTCATAACCAGGCTACTTGCACGAATGGAATAGTAAGCCAAGCTCTTATGGTACAGAATAACTATGCTGCTACTAAAAATTTAGCAAGTGATGTAAATGATCAACTGGATACTCATAATGAGCATGTTAATCTTGACGTAGCTTTAATGAATTGGTAGGCTAATGAATTTTGTGGTGTAAATCAATTACCAGGTCAGAAACAGTCTCTTACTAATATTGCAGCTAATACCAGGTCAAAAAAGAGAGCTGTAGACTTACAACAACAAGTTGGAAATGAAAAATAGCGAGCTGGAAATGTACAACAGCAAGCTGATAGAGGGAAAAGTATAGTTTTTACAAATCAACAAGGTCCAAATCAAGCTTCCACTTCTCAAAATATTCACATTTTGCCAAGGGGACAGCAAATAGCTAATAAAAGACAACCAGAAGCTCAGAAACAACCAAGTAAAGATCAATCAGATGCTGTTATTCCCAAAGTACAGCAAAAGGTTAGTGGTCCTTCTTTCAATATTTTGGATCATATAAAGAAATCCACTGTTAGCATGTCCATATTAGATGCTTTACACATCCTTGGTCAGAAAGATTTATTGCAAGATGCTTTAGCTTAGATGTCTTTATCAAGTACAATCCAAATAGCTCAGCCTCAGGTTATGCTTACAAATGAGGTAGTAAAATGAATAGAATAGCCAAACCAGTAAGCAAACCACCACCTTTTATGTCACTCTGATTGTTGGTGATTATTTAGTACATAATTGCATGATAGATTCAGGAGCTAGCAGCTCAGTTATGCCAAAACAGCTAGCTGATAAACTTGGTCTAAAATATGAACCTATTGTTATAGGAGTTGTACAAATGGATGGAACTGAGGTCAACACAGTTGGAATGTTTAAAAATTTAGGTCTTACTTTGCATGCATGTCCAAATTTTGTCATATATCAAGATATATATGTCATTGATTTACCACCTACTTTTACCATCTATTTATCCAGAGATTTTACAGCAAGATTAGGAGGTTATTTGTCTTCTGATTGGACACATTTGTTCTTTAGAACTAGATATGGAACCAAGGTTACAATCAAATCTGAGCCATTTGCCAATGATCACCTTGAACCTTATACACCTAGTCCAATAAATGCCAACCTTTCCATTTTTGATCAAGAGGATCCGATTCCTGTTCAAGACCCAAGTACACCTTTGGAAGGAATTCCTGATCTTGTTTTAGACCAGTGGGCAACAAAAAACTATGAAATAGATCCATTTGATTAGATGGATTAGATAGGTCTTGGTGTGTATATGATTCAAGAGAAAAATATAGTCATTCCAAATTTGTTAAAAGGAGAAAAACATCAAGTTGTAGAACTTGAAAATGATGTTTGGGAACTTTATTTTGATGGTTCTAGAAGTAAGATTGGTGCTAGTGGAGGAGCTATTCTAGTTTCTCCCACAGGTGAGAAATATTATTCATCTTTCAGATTTGCTTTCAGCTTTTCTAATAACTCAGCTAAGTATGAAGCTTTAGTTCATGGATTAGAATGGGCTAGGAAAAGAAATATTAAATGCCTAAAAGTCTTTGGAGACAATGAATTAGTCGTTAAACAAGTTAGAAATCTTGTTGCTACAAAGAATGATTTGCTGAAATTGTATAAGCATAGAGTTTGGGACATGATAGAAGAATTTAATGCTTTCAATTTGATATATATACCAAGGACTAATAACAAATAGGCTGATAAATTAGCTGCAATAGGAGTTGAATATGATATTCCTACAGAAATGAAGAATATTCATACTCCTTTGTATGTCAAAGTTGTTGTAAGACCATCAGTTCCAGATAATAACATCAGTTGGCAAGTGTTTGACAGCAATGAACAAATTGTAAATTTTTTTATAGAAGAGGCTAAATTTTCTACAGGTAATCAGCAGAAATTTATGCAGCAATATGATGATCAAATACTACAGTTAAAGTCAAACAAATTGCCTAAGGGTTTGGTAACCTTAGAATCAATTTTTAATACTGACGATCAGGTAAGAAGGGACAAGGCCAGCTTGTCAGTAAAATAGGAACATTATGAACCTATTGAAATCTTTAAAGATAAGTTGCTCAAGCTTGGAAAGGTATGTACAAAAGAATAACAGCAAGCATTCATTCAGCTTTGTCAAGAATTTAGTGATGTGTTTGCCTGGGAATATGGAGATCTAAAGGGTTTCAACCCTGAGTTGGCTCAACATACTATTGAACTTGAACCCAAGGCAAAACCGGTTAGACAGAAGCAAAGACCACTAAATCCAAAGCTGGAAGTGCTTATGAAAACAAAATTGAATAAACTAATTGAAGGTAATATAATATTTCCAATCAAGCACACTTCTTGGGTTTCTAATTTGGTTCCTGTCAGGAAAAAGAATGGGGAAATCAGATTATGTGTTGATTTTCGTGATTTAAACAGAGCATCTTTAAAAGATCATTATCCTTTACCATCCATGGAACAGATATTGCAAGTTGTTTCTAGATCAGAAAGATTCTCTTTGTTGGATGGTTATTCAGGTTATAATCAATTTCTAGTAAAAGAAGAAGATCAGTACAAGACAACTTTTACTACTAAATGGGGCACACTAGCTTACAGAAAGATGCCATTGGGATTATCTAATGTAGGTGTAACATTCCAAAGAGCTATGGATATGGCCTTTCAAGGTCTTATTAATAGTTTGTACTTGTTTACTTAGATGATGTAACTATTTTTTCTAAGAAAGTTGAAGATCACTTTCATCATTTAAGACTGATTTTTGAAAGATGCAGAGAGTTTGGGGTTTCACTCAACCCAAAAAAGAGTATTTTCTCTGTTCGTGAAGGGAAACTTTTAGGACACATAGTGTCAAAAGATGGTATATCTATTGATCCTGAAAGAATTTATGCCATACTGGCATTGCCTCTTCCAGCCCATAAAAAGGGCCTATAGAGTTTTCTTGGCAGAATAAACTTTATAAGGAGATTTATACCTAACATAGCAGCTTTGTTGCAACCTCTTACAGCCATGTTAAAGAAGAATATAGCTTTCAGTTGGACAAAAGAGGGGAAACAGAGTTTTGAAGAAATAAAAGAAGCATTGGCTGATGCCCAAACACTTATCAATCCAAATTTTGACAAGGATTTCATTTTATATGCATTTGGAAGTGTTGATACCATATCAACCATGTTATGTTAGTAGAATGCAGAAGGTTTGGAGCAACCTGTAGCTTTTTTCAGCTAGGTTCTGCATGATTATGAGATAAGATATTCCTTCATTGAAAAGCATGTATTGGCTGTCATAAGAAGCCTAAAAAAGTTCAAACACATGCTTTGAAATAACATAATACAAGTGATGGTTGCCCATCCTACAATCAAAGAGTTCTTACTTAGTAAGGATTTGAATGACAAGACAACAGGGTGGATAACAAAAGTCATAGAGTATGACATACAAATCAAAGTGACAAAACTGGTCAGAGGAAAGGGATTATGTGAGCAGCTAGCAGGGATTAAGAAAACAACAGCAAACTCCCAGAAGAGACTAAGACAGTGCTGCAAAACAAAGAACAAATTGTTGTCCCAGCCCCATCTACAAGTTGGCTGCAGAAAATGGTAAGTTATCTACATACAGGGGACTGTCCTGAAGGTTTGGACAGGTCTAAGAGGAGATACTACAATCTGCAAGCAATTCCCTATGTTGTAATTGATGGTATTTTATACAAGAAAGACTTTAATGATGTTTTGTTGAGATGTGTTGAACCAGGACAAGTTCAAAAAGTTCTAGAGGAGTTTCATGATGGACCCTCAGGAGGCCACTTTGCAATAAGGAAAATAGCCCTGAAAATCTTAAGAGCTGGTTATTATTGGCCTAAATTGTTCAAAGACTCACATGATTGGGTAAAGAAATGTAACAAATGCTCAGTGTTTGCAGGCAAACAGAAGCTTGCAGCAATGCCCTTACATCCAATCCAAGTAGAACAACCATTTGGAAAATGGGGATTGGACTTCATTGGTCCTATCAATTGACCTTCCAACCAAGGACACAAATAGATACTCACTGCTACAGAGTATTTCACCAAGTGGACTGAAATAGTGGCACTCAAAGAAGCAAATGAAACATCTATTCTAAACTTCTACCAGGACTTAGTTTCCAAGTTTGGTACTCCTGGATCAATAATTTCTAATATTGCTTTAGCATTTATTAGTTTAAGAGTTTCTGATTCATTAGTAAAAAACAATGTATTCTTGAACACCTTGTCCAATTATTACCCTCAAGGTAATGGATAGGCATAATCAGCTAACAAGAACCTGATCAAAATTATTAAGAAAACAATTGATGACAATCAGAGGTCATAACATGACAAGTTGAAATTAGCCCTTTGGGCTGATAGAATAACACCTAAAAGGGCAACATGTAACTCACCCTATGTGCCAACTTATGGAAAGGAAGCTAAATTACCAATCTCAGTTGAACTGCCAACTTTGAGCTATGTGAAGGAACTTGAATTATTGGAGGAACAACCAATGGAGGTTAGACTAGCACAATTGACTGAGTTAGAATAAATCAGAAAAGAAGCTTTGAGGACCTTGGAGGCACATCAGGCTTAGATGAAAAGGACATTTGATAAAAGAGCAGTCCCAGGAATCTTTAAAAGAGATTTGGTTTTCAAATGGAATGAATTAAAGAGCAGACCTGGTCAACATACAAAATTTGATGCCATGTGGGATGGACCATACATCATTACATAATGCAAGCAACATAATGCATTCCAGCTTGCTAAGTTAGATGGAGAGGTGTTGCCAATCCTTGTCAATGGGATTCACCTCAAGTTGTGTTATTAGAGAAGCAACCTTATGCTACAAATAAATGCTTTTGCATGTTTAGTTTTAGTTATTGTTTTGTTTTCCAAGAAGTGCTTTTGTACATTTTGTTGGCTATGACTTAAGCAAGCTAGAATAGTTTTAGTTTTAGTTTTGTTTTTGCTGCTGTAGTTTTTATCAGTTTGAGTTACAGAAAGTTTTTTCAAAGTTCAAGGTAGAAGAAAACTCATGTGCCCAATGGAATTGCAAGGCTACTGGTTCTAAGTTGTTTAGCAAGAAAACACCCCTAAGAGGTTGCCAAAAATGTTACTAAATTTTGCTCACACCTAATTTAGTTGGACCAAATTTGTAGTTGTTTCAAAAGGAGCAAAAGAAAACTTTTAAGTTATTGCAATTAATGAATGTTTGATGGCTTGACAAGGGGAAAGAAATGATCAGTTGTCATGAGAATCCAACAGTCCAATAAGGACTATCAAACCATCATGACAAGTGAATGTCCAATGTCAAGATATCAGACAGTCAAAGAAAGACAATTGATCTAACTAATTTTATCTTTCAAGTTATAAGACAATTTGATTATTCAAGTGATCATACTTCAGTGTGAAAGAAAGGTATTTATTTGAATTGTCATTTCATATCATATTTTGAACATACATTTAGTTTCAGTTATTTTATCCTATGCATTGATTGAAAAAGAAACATACATAAATCAATTGCATAAGGTAAATTAACTGATCATGTTTAAAAGAAATGTTTAAATGTGTCCCACACAAGCTATGGGAGTGACTAAACTGAGCAATGCAGACATATACAAGCTATAGATCTGATGATGCCCTTTGTTGGTGGATGGTCCTCATATCCTTTTCGTCAAGCTCTAGTTATGTCAGTGTACCTGCAAAAAATTTGGGGAAAGTTCTGTTAGAAGCTCTGGATATTTAAGATTATCATATGCTTTTATCAAACAGACATGTCAACTTGCAAAAAGTATGCATTTCATGTGAATGGATCAAATTAGACATGTGCAATAAATCAGACCATCATGAGAAAGATCAATCAACTTCAAGAGGTATGTTTTTATGCTAACTTGTTTGTTCACTATGCAGGTATAGGAAAAGTAATGTTGTTGATTTGAAGACATTAAAACATGTGGAGAAAATGTGGCTCCCACAAGGGTTGAGCCTAGCATGTTTTCCTTTTCTATTTTTTTGAAAAGGATACCAGTTTGTAAAAGACAGGATGCATCATTCAAGACAATATTATGCATCATAGCAGTCAAAATTGTAAAAGTGTGAAGTCATCATTATAAAAATGAAAAGGAGCAGTTGCTCCTATAAACTATGCCCACTTGACAAACAAATTGATTAAATCATATCAAACATATTTAAATTGCCTCATTACAGATTACAAAGGAAGCAGTGATTCTGAATAAGGCTTGTCAAATTGCAAAGCATAGAAGTACAGTCATGTGAAGGTACTTTTCCTTATTTCTATGATCATTGAAACATCTTACTACTATTCATATGTGTGCTATATGTATGACAGTCATTTAAATAGGTCAAACATCATAAAATCAAACCTTAAGATGTCCTACAAGCATTAAAATGCAATAGAGAATAGACTTGTGATAAAGTAGAGAATCAATTGAGAAGGAAGAACAAGACTGTAAATAAAAAGTGATCAAATAGCAACATCATAGAATACAGATGTATATTAAGTGAAAGAGCCATTTCAGAATGATGAACCATCATTATAACATGTTCATAGTACTATCAAACTGTAATGAGATCCTTTAAAACAAAAGGAAGAACAAAGAATGAAGTGACAATTAACAAGGGATAGATCAAAGGAGTCAGTGATAATCAGATAATGCTACAGTATTGAAACATCTTTCATACAAATGCCAATGTTCAGGCCCTCAATGACAAGGACACTTCAATATAAGGAACTAAATGTCACTTTTGACCATAAAAGAAATAGGTCAAACTATCTAAAGAGTATTAGACAATGATATACAAGCATGTGCCAACAAAGTTCTATGTGCAAGACAAGTTATAAGATACAGAAGAAAGAAATGAGAAGGTGGGTCTCGCATATAAATTGCATACTGCTGAATACATCAAGGCTGTAACCATTAAGTGAGGATTTTCTTCATAAAATAACAAACCCTTGTTATAATTTTGAAACCCTTATATCTTATGTCTACAGAGATCAAAATGAAGTAGGCCGTGACTGAAGGAAAAGCTTTTGTTCTTTAAAAAATTTGAAACCCTTATTCATCTTTTTACAGTCAAAATTAAATGCTACAAGGAGGTAAAGGAAAGTGATAAAAGCATGCGTGTGGCCAATAAAACCTCTTATTCTTAAAAAATGATAAAACCCTTGTGGTAAATGTTCAAAACCCTCATTCTTTTTGTATCTACAGTGAAGAAATATACAGAGAAAGAGTACACAACTATGGTCGTGACAAGGAAACCATCTTTTTAGGAGCAAACAAAGATACCCATTGGCAGATGTAAAACCCTTGTCAAAAGATCAAGATACAGTTCAGAATCAAGATACAAAAGCAAGAAAATAGAGTGGTCGTGGCTAAAAAATCATTTTCTGCAAAGAAATGCAATACCCACTTCAAAAAAAAATCTCAAAACCCTTATCATTTTTAGTCACAGTAAAATGAATGAAGACACAGGAAAGCTGAATAGCATAAAGAATCACAGACTCACCTCATTGTTTTGATGTAGAACTATATCAAGTGGTAGCCTCTTTTTGTATCAAACTCTCAAGATACGAGTTTACAGTTGCAGGAGAAGACACACAGAAATAGAAAAAAACTTGTCAAGAGAAATGTAACGTGTACTCAGCACATGGTCGTGACCATATGAAGGAAAAAGATACAGAAAAGGTAAAGAAAATGCGATTCAAAATAGAAGATACCATGCTCACCTTTGTCCTACCTTCATTCCCATGAATATATCAGAGATTTGACTAAGATGAAGGTGGAGAACCAAAGGAATATGCCTGAGTCTTTCAAACCCTAGTAGCGGCCATGAAAGTTGCAGAGCCAAATACTAGTGAATGTAAAATGTAAATGAAATGATTTTTAGGGTTGCATTAGTGCTTTTGTTCAATGACTTATGTTTTCTTTTTCTCATTTTTGACTTTGTAAACAAAAGACAAATCATTGCCTTATCCACCGGGGTCAAGACTTTAGTCTTGAGAGATTCCTAGTCATCATGCCAAGAAGGGGCCATGGGCCGATAGCAATTTCTTTTTGCATTTGATTTTTGATGAAGTCAAAGGTCGACATCGTAAGAAGGAAAGGCTTGATGCCTTATAAACTCTTATTTCCTTTATTTCTATGTGATCGACAACATGGTCGAAGATACATTGTAATCATATGCAACATGGTCAAAAGTCCCAAGTTTCCTCATTATTATGCATGGTGGCCAAGTGTGGTCAAATGTTCTTTTCATGCCTTATACTTTTCTTAATGCATCGAAGGTCAAAGGTGGAACAATATATGAAGACAAGGAGATATAACTGTTACTAAAGTTTGTTCACACTAAATTTAGTTAGACCTATATGCAATTGTTTTAGAAGGAGTAAAAGAAAACTTTTAAAGTTTTGCATTCAATGAATACTTGATGCCTTAGCAAGGCAGAAATAATGAACAGTTGTCACGATAACCCAATAGTCCAATCAGGACTGTTAAATCATCATGACAAGTGAGTTAGGATGTCAAGAAATCAAGCATTCAAGGAAGACAATTGATCTAAACTATTTTATCTTTCAGGAGTTATAAGACAATTTGATTATTCAGTTGATCATAATTGAAAGAAGGAAAGAAAGGTATTCATTTGAACTGTCATTTCATATCATATTTGGAACATACATTCAAGTTTCAGTTATTCTATCCTATGCATTGATTGAAAGGAAACATACATAAATCAAGTGCATAAGATAAATTAACTGATCATGTCTAAAAGAAGTGTTCAAATGTGTCCCACACAAGGAGTGACTAAACTGAACAATGCAAACATATGCAAGCTATACATCTAATGATAAAAGAAATGAGGAAGAACACATGATAAAATTAAATATCCATCATTGCCTGAGAAAAGTTGATAATCTTTTGTTGGCTGATGTACTTTTTGATGGTTGATCTCGTATCTTCATCTTCATCTCTAGTTGTATCAAGTCAACCTGCAAAAAATTGGGGAAAGTCCTATAAGAGCTCCGGATATTTAAGATTTTCATATGCTTTTATCAAACAAACATATCAACTTGTCACATCATGCATTTCATATGAAAGAGTCAAATTAGACATGTGCCATAAAGTAGAACGTCGAGAGAAAGATCAATCAACTCCATAAGGTATGTTTTTATGCTAACTTGTTTGTTCACTATGCAGGTATAGGAAAAGTAATGTTGCTGATTTGAAGACATGTTAAGCATAGTGATATTACAAGTCTTAGGTTGTGTTACCGAAAGTGGTTCTTTTATGTTGTGAGAAGTCATTTTCCTTCATAAAGAGTTTATTTTCTAGCCTTCCTCATAAATAATTTTTTGTGATATTTATGTCAAGATTGGATTGTGTGGGTCAGATTTCTGAATTCTATTGTGAACCAGATTGCAAATTTTTGATCCTTATTAGGTGCATCACCAAATTTTCCAGTTTTATCTCCTTATAGTTTTCTTCTTACCCTTTTCCAAAATAGAAAATCATAGTTTCAAATAGAATATTTTATGGGAACCAACCCATAATCTAGAGGTTCAAACTCATTATAGGTCACCCACAGCCTGAGTTTGTCCCCATGTTTTGAAGGATTGCAGAGTGTCACAGCTTTGCATAAGGGTTCAATCCTCATCGACAACAGTTTTCAGCACGCCCGGTGGGACTCTGAATTGATTTTTAGTTCAAGAAGGACTTATCAGTTTGTTGTTTTGGTACGATCAAATTTTACAGCCTTTTAGAGGTTTATTTTTCAAGTACCTAGCGACTCTAAGTTTCTGGTTTTGAATAGATCAAATTTTATAGCTTATGAGAAGAATTTTTCAAGATTAGGATTTACATTTTTCTAGCTCTTTGAATGAGTAAGCATGTCTAACTTTCATGGAAACATGTCATATCACCATCATATCATGAAAATAATGCTAATCCTCCATCTTATTAGCCATATCAGATCATCCATGCTGTTGGTTTTAAACCAGCATGCACAGTACTCTTACCTCCCACCCACCCTAGTTCAGCCTTGTTGGTAGCCTATACATGAACCAAATCAGCTTCAGGAGTATGCGAAGGAAGAGATTGCAAGCATAAAGAGTATGTCACTTGATCTCAACAACAACATAAATGAAACAAAAAACAACATGAATGAAACAAAAAACACATTGCTAGAAATCAATAAGCAGATAGAAGAGATCAAGAGGTAGTGTTGGCACTAATTTTGGTCTGGATCTGAGCGCAGATGTTGGAGGGTTTTTTCTTTTTGGGCCCTAAGTTTCCTTGTTCATCGCTGTGACTTTCTCTATCGACGAAACTTCTTTTTGAGTGCTCAGATTATGATTGAACCATCATTTTGAACCACCGCGTTGAACCCTTTTGGTTCATGGTTCAACGGTTCAAGGCTTTGTGTTTGTGTTCGGCAAATGTTCTTTTTGAAGTGCTCCATTCGGTGTTGAATTTCTCGGTTGAACCATCCGTTTGAACCAGTTCATGGTTCAAAGGTTCGGAGCTTTATGTTTTTGGTTCATCGGAGTGATCGGCATCATGGGTGAACTATTTCTTGGTCCCTCTGATAGGTTTGGTTTGGCTGATGGATGTTCATCGACATAACATTGAAGATCGGCAAAGGCATTTTGGGTTTGGCTGATGGCTTCAGTCATACCGACGGAGGTGGGAGGCTGATGTCTATCAGCGAGACTAGTATGATCGGCCAGAGGAATTTTGGGGTGATCGTTGTTATCGGCAAGCTTCGTTTGTTTTTGGCCGATATGGATGGTTTGGCCGACGGGAGCATAGTGACTTTGTTCATCGGCTGGACTGTATGTTTGGTATCACCGATGAAGTGTTCATCGACATGACTTTGGCTATCAGGTGAGCGGGCAGATGTTAGGCCGACTGTCGTGGGTCTGGCCAATGGTGGATGGCTTGAGGTTGGCCATCGGGGTAACTTATACTATCGGCCAAAGGAATTTCATGTTGGCCGATGGTCTTTGTCTTGGCGACAGTAAGGCCATCGGTGGGAGTTGTTATATCGGCAGAGGGGTTTCTTGCTAGCCCGATGGTTCATCTCTAGCCGATGAAGGGGAATGCGAAGGTAGCGATCAGTGTGACTGTTGAGATCGACAGGAGGATTTGGGAGTGAGCCGATGGGCTTTGGTGAAGGGTCGTGTGTCGAGCGTGGCAAAATGCTCGACACCTATTATGTGTGCGACCATGTTTTTAAAGTGCTAAGGGAGTCTCCGCACTATGCATGTGGGATTAATCTCCCTACATTATTTGAAACCTGCGAAGAGGTGCGTTTTGGCGGGAACTTCTGTTTGAAACGCAGCGACGGTTTCCAAGTGAAACACGGGTGGTTGAGACCTTTAATGGCGACAATGTAGAGATATGGGCAATGGTACAAGCGATCAGGTTGCCTGATTTTTGAGTAAAGACTTCCAGATGGCGGCACAGGGCTCGAGGCTTCTCTTGTCTATTGCTGCAATAACTTCTGAGTGTCATTCCTTTGTGGAGTTTGTATCTGACATTTTTTGATGTCCATCATGTAATTAATGCTGAGTAGGCTTCTTTGGCTGTTATAAGCAGGAAGTGTTACTCATTTTGTTGTTGTTGAAAACTGGACATTTTGGCTCTGTAATAAGATACAACTGGTTTTGGTTGCTCTGTGCAGCAAAACTTGCGAGTTTATGTATCTCCTATTGTACGTTTGTGCATGAATCCACTGATTTCATGGTTAATTTTATATGAATAATGCTATGTTTGCATGTGTTATGCTGATTATGTCTCCAGTTTTGCATGTATCTTTCTTCTGAGTCCAGGCATTCAAGGAATGTCTGAGATTCTAGAACATAGAATTCCTGTGTTGAATGTTTAATCTTTTAACTTCTGCTCAAGGGGTAGATTAAACTATTTTCAGATTGAATATTGGGAAGGGTATACTGCAATAGGGATGCCATAAGTATAGACAGCTTAACACTCTATATTGGGAGATATCTGTAAGGCAGATATCATGTATATCCCCCTGAAATCTAGTTTTAGTTGTTCATGCTGATCATTCACAGGTGTATGTCTACCGACTCTAAGCCCTGGATAGGCACCAATCTAGCTCTGTGTTGAGGTTATATACCATGTCCAGCTTTGCATCCAAAAATCAAATCAAACCATTTCATCCTTCCACCTGTTAGTTGTAGGATTAGGATTAGGAACCTCTGCATGCTCTCATACCTAACCAGACATTATGTCCAAGAATGTTGCCAACCTTGTGATTTGTTACACAAATCTTGGTCCATACATGAGAGTATTCTGCCTGTTGCCGTCAAGTTAAATCCTTCTGTCATTGAGCTAGTCAAGGTCATACTTTTATCAAATAGGGACACCCCCTTGGTGCGGCAGAACCAGAAGTGAAGGGGAGGAGCTCACGCAACCTCCTATATTCAGTTGGTTGAATCTGCCTGTGCATTAGAACTGGCAAACCCTAATGTTGATTCAGAAGAAAAACCAACAAAATGGCGACTCTACTGTGGATGGTGATTTGAAAATTGTTATTTTTGTCCTCCCTGGTGAAGTATCTGTGTGCCCATCCGAGTCACCAACAAAATGGCGACTCTGCTGGGGAGATCAATGTCATATCCATGAAAGTTTGAGTCTACGAGATTGAAGAATTAGGCCTGGATGTGTTTGTTGCAGCAGAGAAAAAGGTTGTATATGTGACTCTGCTGGTGGATGACCCAGAAAGAAAGAAATCAATTTGCAGCTTCAGCTTGTTTGAAGCTCATTCCTCTTCAAGGAGGTGGTGATTCAGCATCAAAGAACCTGATAAAAGAACAAAATCAGTCAGAGAAGAATTTGCAGCTCCTACAACATATCCAGGTATTTCATATTGTTTGACAGACTCCCTATTTGGTGAGATAGCACTGGTTAAAAGGGAAACATTGGTGAAGGCAGAGCTTGCATGCTTTTATTAGAACTTACTCTGTATTTCAAAGGGCATGCAATGTTGTTCAAAAGACTCATTTAAAGGACTTTAGGAAAGTTTTAAAAAAAAAATAGTCTAAATTTTGAGTGCCTAAAGTCATTGTTTGTAGAAAATCTGAGTAAAGAGGAGGGTTGCAAAAACATAAAGGATGTATTATCAGCCCATGCACCCTTGTGAGGTGTCAAGTGCAAAAATGTATAATAGTCAATCCCAACCATGTAATAAAAGAAGTTACAATGTAGATAGATATAAGCCCATAAATTTTAATGGCATTTGTGGCTACCCAAATGCTTTTCCACCTAAAATCAGAAATTTTTTGCCTAAATTTAATGGTATAAAGGATGAATCAGCTGAGAGACACTTGCAGCAGTTTATAAATGTGATAGATGACTTTCAGATTGACCATGAGGATGTGGTTATGAGATTATTTGTTCAATCTCTAGATGAAGATGCAAGGGACTGGTTTTCCTACCTTCCAGCTCACTCTGTCAGCTCTTGGCATGGTTTTAAATCTGCATTTCTAGTACAATATGGTGAAAGAATCTCTGAATATGCAGTTATTAGTAATTTTATGTACATCCATATTGAAGAAGGTGAGTTGATCCCAGCCTTTAACCTCAGATTTATGAGGGCATTGAATAGAATTCCAGAATGCATGAGACCTAATGATGCACTGTGCTTAGTTGTCTATTTGGGAGCTTTTGATAAGAAAATGAGTTATAGATTAAGAGACAAGGAGCCCACCACATTGCATCAGGCACATCAGTTTGCAATAGATATTGAAAACAATTGGAGGTATGGAATACAAAAGGGTTATTTTTCTGAAAATTTTTGTTGTCCTGCAGCCCCCGATGTTAATGAAAGATTTAATTCAGGAGTTGACAATGAATGTCAAAGTATTCACACCCCTGTTGTCCCAATTTTTGCATCATTTCAAGTTGATGATGTTTCTGTTATAAAGGAGGATGTCTTGTTTTGCCCAACAAATGAAGTTGAAAACAATGGTTTTTCAAGTAATATTTACATACCAGCCCTTATCAAAGAGCCATCATGTTTAAATGATCCAGTTGTGCAAGGTTGTGATCATGTGGATCAACAATCAGTATCAGTTTCATCAAGAAGTATTAGAGGGATGGAGAATGATGCAGATAGCTCAACTTCAGAATGCATTGAAACAGTAGAAATCTTGTATATGGGGCAATCAGTTGATAGAAATGATATCCATGATCAATTCATGGATCAGGTTTGTTCTTCTTATGACTTTGGATCTGATAGTACTAAAGAAGAATTGGAATATCATGAAGAAGAAGCAGAGGCCTTTGCGGTGAGTGTTAATCCCCTTTATGATGAGTCTACAGATGCCTTTGATGCCGTGAATCTTGACTTTCAGTGGTGTAGGATTAATCCTCTTTTTGAGGATGATGATGAATATAAGGAGATTGTTCACCTTGGTGTTACATCAGTTTGTGAGTGGGGGGCATATGAATCAGATATCTTCAGTTCTTGTGAAGATACTATGGATTTGCAAACTGTGAATGATGGATGTTCATCATCACCTGGTTTAGATATGTGCAACATTGGGTGTGTAGATCAGGATTTGTTTTCAATATTAGTAGATATTGAGGGTCTCATTTTTTCTGAGTATTTTGAGTTTTTGGATCAGCTGGATGAGTGCCTGATGGTGTGCAGTAGCCAGATAAATGATGAAGACTGCCAAGAGCAGTATGATGTACCATCTGAAGAGTATAACATGCATATGTTGCTTAATGCTGAAGGATTTTTTAGCATGCATGGTTGCATGTTTGATTTTGAAATGCAGAGTGACAGAGGCAGTACTACAAGTGGCAAGCTATCAAAGGTGGTGGAATATCTAATTGAGCAAATGACCTTATGGGCAAACTATGCCAATCTTTTCAGTTGGGATTGGGATCTTTCAGTTTGGAATCAGGCATTTGGCAGAAAAAAAATTTTGGTTCTTCCTTTTTGGCTACCCGGGGCCACCCAAGTGATGACTAAAAATATAGTTTTTATGCAGGTTGGTGCAATGATCGACTCTCTTGCCCAATAGATATGGCCCAATCTGTGAAACCAGAGATTCTGAGGTCCTCGCTGCAGTTTTGCACCTGCACGTCCCCAGACAGAGCCAGTGTTGGCACTAATTTTGGTCTGGATCTAAGCGCAGATGTTGGAGGGTTTTTTCTTTTGGGCCCTAAGTTTCCTTGTTCATTGCTGTGACTTTCTCTATCGGTGAAACTTCTTTTTGAGTGCTCAGATTATAATTGAACCATCGTTTTGAACCACCGCGTTGAACCCTTTTGGTTCATGGTTCAATGGCTCAAGGCTTTGTGTTTGTGTTCGGCAAATGTTCTTTTTGAAGTGCTCCGTTCGGCGTTGAATTTCTCAGTTGAACCATCCGTTTGAACCGGTTCATGGTTCAAAGGTTCGGAGCTTTATGTTTTTGGTTCATCGGAGTGATCAGCATCATCGGTGAACTATTTCTTGGTCCCTCCGATAGGTTTGGTTTGGCCGATGGATGTTCATCGGCATAACATTGAAGATCGGCATAGGCATTTTGGGTTTGGCCAATGGCTTCGGTCATACCGACGGAGGTGGGAGGCCGATGTCTATCAACGAGACTAGTATGATCGGCCAGAGGAATTTTGGGGTGATCGTTGTTATCGGCAAGCTTTGTTTGTTTTTGGCCAATATGGATGGTCTGGCCGATGGGAGCATAGTGACTTTGTTCATCGGCTGGACTGTATGTTTGGTCTCGCCAATGAAGTGTTCATCAGCATGACTTTGGCTATCGGGTGAGCGGGCAGATGTTAGGCCGATTGTCGTGGGTCTGGCCAATGGTGGATGGCTTGAGGTTGGCCATCGGGGTAACTTATACTATCGGCCAAAGGAATTTCATGTTGGCCGATGGTCTTTGTCTTGGCGACAGTAAGGCCATCGGCGGGAGTTGTTATATCAGCAGAGGGGTTTCTTGCTAGCCCAATGGTTCATCTCTAGCTGATGAAGGGGAATACGAAGGTAGCGATCGGTGTGACTGTTGAGATTGACAGGAGGATTTGGGAGTGAGCCGATGGGCTTTGGCAAAGGGTCGTGTGTTGAGCGTGGCAAAACGCTCGACACCTATTATGTGTGCGACCATGTTTTTAAAGTGCTAAGGGAGTCTCCGCACTATGCATGTGGGATTAATCTCCCTACATTATTTGAAACCTGCGAAGAGGTGCGTTTTGGCAAGAACTTCTGTTTGAAATGCAGCGACGGTTTCCAAGTGAAACACGGGTGGTTGAGACCTTTAATGGCGACAATGCAGAGATATGGGCAATGGTACAAGCGATCAGGTTGCCTGATTTTTGAGTAAAGACTTCCAGATGGTAGCGCAGGGCTCGAGGCTTCTCTTATCTGTTGTTGCAATAACTTCTGAGCGCCATTCCTTTGTGGAGTCTGTATCTGACATTTTTTGATGTCCATCATGTAATTAATGCTGAGTAGGCTTCTTTGGCTGTTATAAGCAGGAAGTGTTACTCATTTTGTTGTTGTTGAAAACTAGACATTTTGGCTCTGTAATAAGATACAACTGGTTTTGGTTACTCTGTGCAGCAAAACTTGCAAGTTTATGTATCTCTTGTTGTACGTTTGTGCATGAATCCACTGATTTCATGGTCAATTTTATATGAATAGTGCTATGTTTGCATGTGTTATGTTGATTCTGTATCCAGTTTTGCATGTATCTTTCTTCTGAGTCCAGGCATTCAAGGAATGTCTGAGATTCTAGAACATAGAATTCCTGTGTTGAATGTTTAATCTTTTAACTTCTGCTCAAGGGGTAGATTAAATTGTTTTCAGATTGAATATTGGGAAGGGTATACTGCAATAGGGATGCCATAAGTATAGACAGCTTAACACTCTATATTGGGAGATATCTGTAAGGCAGATATCATGTATATCCCCCTAAAATCTAGTTTTAGTTGTTCATGCTGATCATTCACAGGTGTATGTCTACCGACTCCAAGCCCTGGATAGGCACCAATCTAGCTCTGTGTTGAGGTTATATACCATGTCCAGCTTTGCATCCAAAAATCAAATCAAACCATTTCATCCTTCCACCTGTTAGTTGTAGGATTAGGATTAGGAACCTCTGCATGCTCTCATACCTAACCAGACATTATGTCCAAGAATGTTGCCAACCTTGTGATTTGTTACACAAATCTTGGTCCATACATGAGAGTATTCTACCTGTTGCCGTCAAGTTAAATCCTTCTATCATTGAGCTAGTCAAGGTCATACTTTTATCAAATAGGGACACCCCCCTTGGTGTGGCAGAACCAGAAGTGAAGGGGAGGAGCTCACGCAACCTCCTGTATTCAGTTGGCTGAATCTGCCTATGCATTAGAACTGGCAAACCCTAATGCTGATTCAGAAGAAAAACCAACAGGTAGCAAGAGTATAACATGCAGCAGGAGGAACTAGATTATCAAGCCTATTTTTATGAGTAGGAATTGGAGGCAAAAATGATACAGTTTGAAGAAGGCCTCAGAAGGGATATAGAAGAAAAAGAGGAGCTGATGAAGTTTTTTCTTGCACAAGTACAAAGGCAAGCAATCTAGACAGCTGCATTCATTCTAGAGGAGCCTGTTCAAAAGGAGGTTAGTAGGTATCAAATTCCAAATTTTAGAAATTGTGATTTTGATCAAGAACCTGTTTGCATTTAAAATCAATCTATTAGCCCTAAGTATCAGTCACATCTAGTACCTAAACCAAGTCATCACAGTCCTGAGCAACCATAGCAGCCTTCTTGGACCAAGCATCTTGATTATAAAATGCCAAATCTTATTAAGGCTACCCCTTACATACCAATCCAAAATCAGGAAGATGAAAAGGTATTAGTATCTAAACCAATCAAGATTCCAAGTTGGTATAGTGAACAAGAGCCTATCAAGATTCCAAGTTTCAACCCAACAGCTAAGGTTTCTTGTAGTCCTTCTTGTCCCACTGAATCAGAAAAATCAGATGTGAAGCAAGAGGTTGCTACTGTTTTTACTATGTCCCTAGCTAAAAATGAGCATAATGCATATGAAGAGGATGTTGGTTCAAATTTGGTACTCAACTCTTTGCATTTCGATTCATTTGAAAAAAATTCTAATGTTGTTTATAAGATAAATGAAAGCAGGACATAAATATCGAAAAGACAAAATCTTCAATTGCAAAGACAAGTTGCCCAAGTTCCATTGGAGAAATCCCTATGTGAAGAGGATTCATTTTCTTTGTTTGATCAATTGCCTTCTTTTGTTAAACCAGATGAGGAAAGCATACCAATAGCAGTTATAGAACAACAAGAAGACATCAAACAGTATGAAGAGTTGCTGATTGAAGCTAAGCAGTCTAACAATCTGATATTGGATCAAGTAGAAGAGTGTGCAGGTAAACCTATCATGCAACTTACACAGCTGGTTCAGAGTTGTTATGAGGTAATAAATAGTCCTCCTTTGCCAAAAATTCAAGAGGATTGTGATGATGTTTCATTTTGGGATGATCTTGAGTCCTTTGTGTCAAACTTAAATGGAAAACAAGATCAAGTTGAACATATTTTTGTGAAAGAAATAGAGGTTGAGTCTCATGAGCTAGCTGACTTATTTGATGAACCTCCTAAATCTATGCCTAGTATCGAACAACTGGATGATATAACTCATTTGAATTCAATGCAAAATTGTAAGTTGGATGAGAGCATGTTTTCAAGTATTATCAAAGATTTTTGTTCTAACATTGATAATGATCTGATACCATGTGAATTAGCAATATGTGATCAATAAAATCAAATCAAAGAGGCAAGCATTCTTTCATTTCAATTATGTGAGCTAACTTTTCCAATTGCAAGTGATCCTATGACAGCAGATCTCAATAAGGAAACCAGGAGTATGGGCAGAGAGTTCATCATTGCAAGAGGTTGTCCCATTAGGGATTTAGCTAACAAAGAGCTTAAAAGGGAGATACAGATTGTTGTTGTACCCAAGAAGCAGATTACGGACTCAGAACAGCAGAATGAGATCATTTATTCACCATATAACAGCAGTATTTGTGACCACGATCAGATGGTGAATGAGTTTGTTTTCATCCTTAAGAAGGTTTTGCAGCATTCTATAAGGTATGTCCTTATGAATCATATCTTATTAGTAGCAAAACAACATGCAGAACATCCTTTCTTAAGAAGAAAGGGAAGTTATTTTAACCAAACAGTTAATGGATTTGTTTGACCAGCACCTTTGTCTAGTTAGAGTAGGGTAGAGTAGAATTTCAGTTCGGTATTTTGTTTCCAAGAAGTGTAGATGCACATGTTGTTGGTTTTGTCTTAAGAAAGTCAGGTTAGTTTCAGTTTCAGTTTTGTTGCTGCTGTTGTTCTATCAATTTGAGTGACATAAGGTTTTTCAAAGTTTAGGGCAGAAAAAAGACTCTATGCCCAATAGAATTGCAAGGCTACTGGTTCTAAGTTGTTTAGCAGGCAAACACCCCTGAGAGGTCACCATAAATGTTAATAAATTTTGTTCACACTAAATTTAGTTATAACTATATGCAGTTGTTTCAGAAGGAGTAAAAGAAAACTTTTAAAGTTTTGCATTCAGTGAATACTTGATGTCTTAGCAAGGCAAAAATAATGATCAGTTGTCATGATAACCCAACAGTCCAATCAGGACTATTAAATCATCATGACAAGTGAGTTAGGATGTCAAGAAAACAAGCATTCAAGGAAGATAGTTGATCTAAACTATTTTATCTTTTAGGAGTTATAAGATAATTTGATTATTCAGTTGATCATAATTGAAAGCAGGAAAGAAAGGTATTCATTTGAATTGTCATTTCATATCATATTTGGAACATACATTCAAGTTTCAGTTATTCCATCTTATGTATTGATTGAAAGGAAACATACATAAATCAAGTGCATAAGATAAAATAACTGATCATGTCTAAAAGAAGTGTTCAAATGTGTCCCACACAAGCCATGGGAGTGACTAAACTGAGCAATGCAGGTATATGCAAGCTATACATCTGATGATAAAAGAAACGAGGAAGAACACATGATAAAATTAAATATACATCATTACCTAAGTAAAGTTGATAATCTTCTATGGGATGATGTACTTGTTGATGGTTGATCTCGTATATTCATCTTCAGCTCTAGTTGTATCAAGTCAACCTGCAAAAAATTGGGGAAAGTCCTATAAGAGCTCTAGATATTTAAGATTTGTATATGCTTTTATCAAATAGACATATCAACTTGTCACATCATGCATTTCATATGAAAGAGTCAAATCAGACATGTTCCATAAAGTAGAACATCGAGAGAAAGATCAATCAACTCCATAAGGTATGTTTTTATGCTAACTTGTTTGTTCACTGTGCAGGTATAGGAAAAGTAATGTTGCTGATTTGAAGAAATTTTAAGCATGTGGAGGAAAAGTGGCACCCACAAGGGTAGAGCCCAGCATGCTCAAATTGTACTCAGATATTCAACTGAGCAAACAAATAACAAATATTACATCATGTTCTTGTTATACCACAGATCATATCTCATCGAGTCATCAGTGATTAGGTACAAAAGAAGAAATACAGTTACATCAAGGGGTACAGTTAAAATACTTCAGACAGGTATTTTCCCATGTCCTATCATAATTAAGTATGATATTACTATTGAGAAAATGAAAAGTCCAAGACATGTAAATGAGTTGTCAAGAAGTCTTCACATTTTCTTCTTTCTTTATCAATACATCAATGTCATAGTTCAGGCATTTAATACTTAAGACAGATAAGCCAAGTCTATCCAAGGAATAAATGCTACAACAGTCTCAAGAGTAGAGGGTATATAGAGTAAAAAATAGCTAAAAGCCTATAGTCTGCATAATTATCATAGCATGGCCCTACATGACAAAGTATAGTGACAAAGAGCATATCATGCCATCAAGAGGTTCAAGTTTTCAAAACATATGGTTTCATCAATGACATAGATGCAACCTTAAAGGCACATAAGAGCAGCAGTCATCATGCTTGAAGAGAGCTGGACAAACAAGATAACAGTGAAAACAAGGTGTTTAAGTGAGGATACATTGATACGGACAGGTGTTTATAAGGGTTTCCATACAAGAACAAGTTGCACTAGTATGAGGGTGTCCAAAGGCCTATTAGGTTCTTCAAAGCTCCTTGGAATGAAGATTGTTAAACAAAGAAAGTACAAAGAAGATAGTATTTGGATGTCTACAGTCATCAACAAACTCAGTGAAGAAAAAAAAAAGAGATTTTGCAGATAACAGGCAGAGATGTCAAAAGGGAGAAAGTGAAAGAAGGCAATTGGTGACAGTGGATACAAAGGCAATGAACACTTTCAAAGCTCTGCATATTAAAATATGAGAGGTAGAGGCACAAGAGGCTCACAAAGTAAATGGATGGTCAAGGTGTTGAAAGATTTGCCCATTACTCAATGTTTTATCAGACTCTCAAGAATCCTATACAAATTTAGAGAATCTATTAGTAGTCAATGAAGCTCCTGAGTTATCAATATGGAAGGACAAGAGGTTAGAAATCAAAATAAGACTACAACAGTCACAACCCTCAAGGTACAAGAAGATACAATATACATTCCGATGGAAAAACTACCAGGATAACTAAAGAGATACAATCTTGTTATCAATCTTCCTAGAAGGAGACCTATCATACATTCTCTCAGGAAGGGGAACAATCATCATTGGCTGCATTAAATAGTCATGTAAAGGAGATGAAGGTAGTCATTTAGTGATTGTACACTATAGTCACCAACACAATCATTTTGTATAAAGATTCTAGGCAATCTGAATGCAACCACCTAGACATAGGGTCTATCCATATCTTGCAGAGGAGTGACTAAACAGTGCAAGTGATCTCATGGTCTTGTGTCAACCTCAAACTCACCATATAAGGCAGTCAGCAAACAATGAAGAAAGAGGAGCAGCATGACTATCATAAACAAGGAGTTTGAGTTGTAGCAGACATATAAGCATATCAAACAATGAAGAGGGCAGCATATCAGTCATATGCAACATTAAAAAGCAACAAGTACAATGAGGAGGAGTAGCCACTATGACTGTCATAGTCATACAAGGATTTCATAGAATCAATGCTTGAAATGCTACAGTGAAAGATAATATCATGGTCGTTACCAATAAAGCCTCATATTTTCCTATTAAAATGATAACAGAAAAAAATTGTTGCTTCATAGTTTCATGGAGTTTCTCAGTGCCAAATAAGAAGACCAATCAAAATAGGATAGAGAGCTCATATATACAACTAGAGTAGCTGTTAAAACCTTCAGGTTTTCTCAATACAAAAGCATACAACCCTAGTAGGGTTTATCAGAAATAATGAACCAAAGCCATCTTTTTCAGAGAAAATACAGAAACCCTCATCACAAGTTTTTGAAACCCTAAAAACATTTGTAGTTATAGTTCAGATGAATGAAGATACAGGAAAGCTAGAGAAAAGGAAACTCACCCCATATTCTTGTATGGAGAGATACACAGGCTACGGCCTTCTTTTTGTAAAAGCTTCTCAGATGTAATGTTACAGTTGCAAACAAAGACAACACAAATGCAAAATGCATTGTAAGAACATATACACAGTATATAATAAGCACATAGCCACAGCAGAGTGAAAGATAAACAGAATGAAAATACATCATAGATAAAGTGCAGTCATGGCCATAAGAGATGGCTTTGTTTCATAATTAAAAGAGTATGGTCAAATATGTGACATGAGGAGCACTTACCTTGTCTTCTCATGTCGAAACCTTCACAAAATCCCTCAGAAATTACAGAAAAACCATGAAGTCTTGCTTCAAACCCTATCAGTGGTGCAGCAGAGAGTCTCAATACAATGAGAAAGAATGATGAAGTGAAATCTTTTAGGGTTCGAGAGGGTTTTTTTTTACCTAACTCAAGTGACTTTTAGTCTTTTAAGACTTTTGAGGGGAAAACCATCATGGATAAATAAAATCATTGCTACTAATACCCCGAGGATCAACACTTCTCTAAGTGTTAATGATTAGTGACTAGGAAGCATCAATGGGGCCCATAAGGGCATTTTAATTATTACCTTTTGATTTTCTTACAAAGGTCAAAACGAAATAATGAATTAATAAGGTCGAGTGCCTTGTATTGTTTTTCAAAGGCATGAAATAGGTTGAAAGTCAAACAATGGATGTTTTGAAGATGATAAATGAGGTAAAGTCAACAAGGTAAATGACTTTGAAGCATGGAGTAATAAGGTAAAGATTATATGGATAATGCATTATCAAAGGTAAGGTGAATGAATAAGAGAGTTTCATCATGAGTCATGGAGTAATAAGGGATATCTTTTATGCCTTGATGGATATGTGTTGCACTCTTTTTTCTCCTTTGCAATGTAATGGAGTGATAAGGGATATTTTTGTCTTGAATGATAAAATAATGCAACTAGGAGATCTTTTCTTGCATGGAGGCATAAGGGGATTTTTTTTCCTCTTAAGTCCTATTTAAGCCAAATCATGCAAATTGTGCAAATTAGGCAAGTGTAATTGGAGAGATAAGGTGTTTTGTTTTCTCTTTCATCTATCATGCATAACTTTACAACTAAAATCAATGTAAGTAAATAATAAAGTAATATTCTACAAATTACTTTGTTATTTTTCACAAGTTGTAAATTCGTAGAAAATAGAACAAATGTAACTAATAGTAAAGTAATTATCACTTAATTACTTTATTATTTACTCACATCAATTTTGCAATGCAAAATCATGCAAATTGATGAGTTGAGTTAACTGAGGCTATTTGGAGCTTTTTTGCATGATTTGAAGAGTGATTTGAGGGGTTTTGGTCAACTTCTTGGTCAAACACATGGAGAGGGTCAACTTGGAGCTATTTTTGCTCAATTTGTGGCAGTTTGAGCCCTTATTTTTAGGGATTTCTTGGTTTGCTCATGGATCACTTTGGAGGACTTATTTTTAAAGGTAGTTAGTTGCAGCTCATTCTTGCATGCCTCTTGGAGAGAGCAAACTATATATTGTAAAGCAAAACTTGGTTTTTGCTAGTTCTTGCATTCCTTTCTCTTTTACACATTGAAAAGACGAATTTTTTAAACTCATTTTTTGAGTTCTTGCCTTTTTGCTCTTTTATACTTTGAGAGAGAAGGAGGTTTTGTAGCTCATTTTTTACAGCGTTATAGAGATCACAGCAAATTACAGGTCCAATTTCTTTGTTTTCATGCAATATTTCCTTTATTTTTTTGGAATCAAGTATTTGCCTATCCATTTGATGCTAATTATATGCAGTGATTTGATGAAGTTTTACTGTGTTTAATTATCAAAACCTTTAAAACTATTGTCTCACTCTTACTTGCAGTGTTAAGCATAGTGATATTACAGGTCTTAGATTGTGTTACTGAAAGTAGTTCTTTTATGTTGTGAAAATTTATTTTCCTTCAAAAAGAGTTTATTTTCTAGCCTTCCTCAGAAATACTTTTTTGTGATATTTATGCCAAGATTGGATTGTGTGGGTCAGATTTCATAATTCTATTGTGAACCAGATTGCAAATTTTTAATCCTTATTAGGTGCATCACCAAATTTTCTAGTTTTATCTCCTTATAGTTTCCTTCTTACCCTTTTCCAAAATAGAAAATCATAGTTTCAAATAGAATATTTTAAGGGAACCAGCCCATAATCTGGAGGTTCAAACTCATTATAGGTCACCCACAGCCTGAGTTTTTCCCCATGTTTCAAAGGATTGTAGAGTGTCACAACTTTGCATAAGGGTGCAATCCTCATCGACAACAATAACTAAAACATGCAAGTCAAAGATTGAGAGATGGCAGGATTAAGGATAAAGTAAGGGTATTTTTGCAGGGTGATATACATTATGAAGGCAGGGGGTATTATTTTTTGCCTTGATGCATATGGATGCAATTAGTGAATTATTATGATTGCATGGAGATATAAGGGTTAATTATTGCCTTGGGTGATAAAATAAATGCAACTAGGAGTTTATTTCTTGCATGGAGACATAAGGAGATATTATTTTCTTTCTCACATATTAAGTCCTAATTTTGGCATCAAATCATGCAAATTTGTGCAAATTAGGCAAATGTAATTGGAGAGATAAGGTGTTATTTTTCTTTTCATCTATCATGCATGACTTTACAACTAAAATCAATGTAAGTAAATAATAAGGTAATATTTTACAAATTACTTTATTATTTTTCACAAGTTGTAAAATCATAGAGTTAGTACAAAATGTAACTAATAGTAAAGTAATTAGCACCTAATTAGTTTATTCTTTACTCACATCAATTTTGTAATGCAAAATCATGCAAAATAGATAAGTTGAGTTAACTGAGGCTATTTGGAGACTTTTGCATGATTTGGAGGAGAATTTGGAGAGTTTTGGTCAACTTCTTGGTTAAACACATGGGGAGGATCAATTTGGAGCTATTTTTGCTCAATTTGAGGTAGTTTTGACCCTTATTTTTAGGGATTTCTTAGTTTGCTCATGGATCACTTTTGAGAGCTTATTTTTAGAGGCAGTTAGTTGCAGTTATATTTTTCATGCCTCTTGGAGAGAGCAAACTATATATTGTAAAGCAAAACTTAGTTTTTTCTAGTTCTTAGCTCTTTGGCTCGTTATACTTTGAGAGAGAAAGAAGGTTTTCTAACTCATTGATTACAGATTTTACAAAGATTACAGCAGGTTACAAGTTCCATTTTATTGTCTTTTATGCAATATTTTCCTTTATTTTTCATTGGAATCAAGTGTTTGCCTTTCCATTAATGCTACTTGTATGAGTGATTTGATGAAATTTTATTGTGTTTAAATATCAAAACCTTTAAAATTATTGTCTCATTCTTACTTGCAACTATTAAGCGTAGTGATATCACAGGTCTTAGGTTGTGCTACTAAAATCTTTTTTCCTTCATGTTGTGAAAAACCCTTTTTCCTTTATTAAGAAGATAATTTCTAGCCTTCCCTAGAAACATTTTTGTGAATACATTGCCAAAAGTGGATTGTGTGGATAGATTTCTGAGATCTATTGTGAGTCAGATTTACAAGTTTTCCATAAAAATTAGGTGCATCACCGCATTTACAGTTTCAGTTTTAGTAATTCCATTAAATCATTTTTACCCTTTTCCTACAAATTTATCATTTTATCAAGGGAACCACCCCATCTGGAGGTTCAATCTCACCATATGTCACCCACAGCCTGAGTTTGATCCCATGTTTCAAAGGATTGCAGAGTTTTCACAGCTTTGCATAAAGGTGCAATCCTAATCGATAACACTATCTTCATTCCTTCTTATTGTACCCCTTAGTCAGTAAAACTTGATTCTTTGAACTAGCCTTATTTTGCCCTTTTCTTTCATTATCGCCTTATCGACGATTTTTCAAAATCTCGAACCTTTGGAATAGTTCGGTCTTTGGCCAGTTTACTGATAAGGGCACCTTTTCCTTCTTGCCTTAGCCAAATGTTCAAATTTCTATTTTGCCCTATCAGAAAAATTTGCTTTTCTCAAACCACAAACTTTGTCCCTTTAAGATGCTTTATAGCAAATCTGTAGTTTTCAGAACCAAGAGAAAAGCACTCCATTATAGCCTTATCAGCAAATTATGAAACTTTTGAACTATTTGACTAGTTCATTCTTCTTTTGGTTTGTCGATAGACTCTTAGGCATTTTTTCCTTCTATCAGCAAACATTCCTTTTTTCTAACTTGCCACTTCATCTTCTTTCATGCCTTAGAAAATTCATCTCTTTATTTTTGCTTTATTGTCAAAAATGGCCCATGCCAAACCTCTGACTCTTCATCTCCTTTTCTAGCTATCACTCTATTGGAAAATTTCAATATTTCAGAACTGAGCCCCTTAGCGCCTTTTCTCCATTCTTTTGTTTTATCAACAAAAATGTCATTTACTGAACTAAGGGCCTTGTTGCCTTTTATCGACAAAATGGAACTTTCTCGAACCTATGACTCTTCATCTTTTTCTCATGCTTCCTCTGTTAGTGAAATCTCCTCACGCCAAACCATGCCTTTATTTTCCTTTCCCTCTGCTTTATTGGCAAATACTCCATTTGCCGAACTCCTTAGTCTGTGAATCTTTGAGTTTTCAAACTAAGCACTTTTCTGACTGAAGACTCCATACCTTTGCCGCTTACTTAGAATTTCTCTTTATCCTTTAGCATAGCTCCTTCTTTACTGCTACTAACGCAATCGCCTTATCGGCGAATTAGAAAATATGCTAACTCCTAAAATAGTTAGCAAGTTTAGAAAAATGTTGACTAGCCAACAAAAGGAACAAAATGATAAATTTTTCTAAGGGAAGAAAGGGGAAAGACTTGGGAATTTGACTTAGTCATTTTTTGAGAGAAAGTACCCTCAAAAACTATCTTTGATCAGATTTAAATAAGGGGTTGTCAATTAGTAAAGGCATAAAAATGGGAAATTTAGATTTTTGTGGCAAAACAAGGTACTCTTCGGAGCAAAATGTTTGCAAGTCCCAATAGCTTCAATAATAGTAGTCAGAGAATAGTCATCCCTTTTGATGGTGACCATGGAATACCCTATGTTGAGTCTATTGACAATGATGAAAAAATTAACATATCTATAACATCACTAGATGATGTCTTGCAATGGGATGATGCTCATTCCATATCTGACCCCACAAGTTTTACTTGCGATAATTGGACGCATGGATCTTATGAGAGAATTAGGCGGGATTGTGGGACCACTCAAGCAAACTAACACTTCATACCCTAGATCTAAATACTTACATGGAGGAGGTATGTCATATGTGTCAGAAAGATAGGCACTACCAACCCACGAAAGTACCAAGGGGATGGGAACATTCAAGGTTACCTACGAGAAATGGAGATACATTTCCATCAGGAGGATGCATGCATGGTCGCATTAGTTTAGTCTCTCAAGGGGATTGCTATGTGCTGGTGGGAAACCCATTGACATATGATCCACACTTGGATACAAGTACAAGATGCCATGTGCATTAGATTTGAGAGGAACAATCAGGCTTGTCTACTACTAAGCTACAATGGCATTACCACACCTAAGGAGCATATTCAAAATTGTGAAGTAGCTTGGATGGTTGGGTTGTTGGCAAACCCTCTTTCTCTGTGGATGCATGCTTTATACTCAACACTAAGGGTTTGGGCATGTGTGCGGTATGTGAATTATGAACTACAGCGAGAGACTTCCAATTGGGAGGACTTGAAGTTTGATTTTGTTCAAAAAATATATTTTCTTCTCCTTCAACAATGTTGCATCAATCTCTTCAATGATGCATTAGGCATGCAATAATGGGAGATGATGCAAAGATGGAAGAGCACATTCACCAGATGTATAAATGAAAATGTATATCTTTATCCTAGACCTTTAACAAAAGTGATGTGCACAGTGATTCTAGCGATGAGGATGACAAGGTTTGGTTAAGATAAAACTGGTTACAAAAAGAGAAACTATAGGAGATGATGTACCACATGGAAGAAGGATCAACTAAGAATCACCTCAATATTGAAACCTCCTCAGAGTCACATGAGGTGATTGATTCTAAGGAACCATAGAATGAACCATACCATGAACCCCTAAAGATAATCAAAGTGGATATTAGTTCAAAAGGTGAACCTAAGCTCACAACCATTGATGAGTATTGGAGAACTAAAGAGGTTGCCAAGATTTTGGAATTACTGTGTGAATACCAAGACTTGTTTCCAAGGAGTTACAAAGAAATGAAGGGTGTTCACCCATCCTTAGGTGTGATGCACATAAATCTGATGGAAGGGTCAAAACTAGTACACAAAATTCCATACTAAATGAACCCAAATCTACATTTCAAGGTCAAGGTGGAGACTGACAATATGCTGGATGCTAGGATAATTATTCTAGTCAAGGAGTCTGAATGGATCAACCCCATGGTCATCAACATCAAGAAGGATGGGTGCATCCAAATCTGTGTCGATTATCACCAGCTCAACTCAGTATGTGTATTTGACACTTTCCCTATGCCCTTCATTGAAGAAATTCTTAAGGGGGTTGCAAAAGAGGAAATTTATACATTTACTAATGGATTTTTGGGATGCATCGGGTGTATATTTCAAAAGAGGATTGAGCCAAAACAACCTTCAAAATGGAGGAGGGTTATTTTTCTTACATTGTGATTCCTTTTGGGTTAAAGAATGCATCAGATGTCTTCTCGCATATAGTGGTCATCACTTTCGAAGACTTCATCCTCAAGTTCCTAGAGGTCTATCTAGATGATTGGGCAATGTTTTGGCTAGTCAAGAATCATTGTGACTACTTGAACCTCATGTTTGAGAGATGTCAACAACTTCAAATCTCTTTAAATATAAATAAGTGTGTTTTTTATTCCTTTTGGGACACTACTTGGACACATTATTTGTTGCAATAGACTTCTAGTTGACCTTGCCAAAATTGTAGTGATTCTTCACCTTAAAGTTCCCTAAACTCATAAGGATGTGAGCATTTATTGGACATATGTGGTACTATAGAAGATTCATCAGGGGGTATGCCAAGATCATTGTGCCATTAGAAGAACTACTAAAGAGACACATAATATTCAAATGGATGTGTTGAACACAAGGAATACTGGGAGGGGGAGTGAATCAGTATTCTATAAAACCGTTCATTCACATACTCTTTAACCCATTTACCAAATTTAATAACATGAAAGCAAAATAAACATAGAAAGAGAAACCATAAATTCATAACACATAGACACCAGGATTTTTACGTGGAAAATCAAGAAGAGAAAAACACGGTGAGTGTTAGCTCACAATATATTGTAATATCAAAACTAGATTATAGAAGGGCTCACTGCCAATAAATAACTATTACAAATGCATCTGTTGAATGCTGGAATACAGTTCCAATGATAGCTCAAAATACACTTTCAAAGATCTTCATCCTAAATGCTCTATTTCTCTGCCCTGTTCACATATACTCTGTTCTTCAATCCTCTACACCCCTACCGCACTTTTTAGATCACAAAAATCATCTTAGATCACATATATACTAACTTTGCAATTCCTTCCATACATCTAACATCAAAATCCATCAAGTATTTATATCTGCAACAAGATCTAACTCAAAACTGGGTCGACTAGCCAGAAATGAAACGTGTACACAAAAAGTTATACTTAGTCGGCTAGAACAAGCTATGCAGACCTATACAATCCTTCAAGAACCTTTATATAGGTGTGGACCTATTATAGAACCAGTTAGAATTATGATCCAAGTAATATATATTTACCGCACATTGATCCAATCTTGTGTGTTGGCTTCATCCTCAAGTATACACTTAACCAAGTTAATTGTCATATCACAACTTCTAATGCATACCACATGAGACTTTAAAATTCATATCAAACATTCATTATGCATCACTCAACATACCTTCAAAACTACAAGTCATAATATTCTTATGGGGCAAAATGTAGATCTCTGAACTCCTAACTCTATCGCTGTGAAACACTATCAGTCTGAGTGTCGATACTTAAGAGCTTATAGATGATCATCAGGTAAACCTCAGACTCTACAAATCTAGAATTGGATACTCTTAACATGTGTTTACAACACCTCTAAATGGAAAATCAAAACAACCAATAGCAGAGAGATGTGGACTAAAATACTTAGGCATTCTACACTGTTTATGACTCAACTCTGTTAATCCAAACTTAAGCAATTCATGGTGTAGCTTCCAGAGATTACTAGGACATGAAACTTGGAGTATAACAACATTAAACAACTATATGCAACATACCATAACTACATACTAGAATCTGAATCTACGAAGGAGTATCAACCAAATCTCTGTCGCTAACTCAGTAGGCTACCAACACTTAGTCAATTTGACTAAGTCATTCTTCCCAAACCAAAAATATTGTACACAACTTGTCTCAAGACCTGTTCCCAATCATATCTGATTGTTGCCATCAATGACAACATCATATCAAAATCATATTAGTAGTGTCTCTTGACCAGGTTGCCAACAATCTCCCCCTTTGACATTGATGGCAACACTTAGTGAAAAATGTTCATACTGCTCCCCCTTACTATGTCCACCCTGAATTTCTTCTCCCCCTTAGATATTTAGCTATTTTTCACTAGTTCTTCTTCTCCCCCTTTGACATCAATGGCAAAGGTGTATGTACAAGTGACAAAATTGTATCAAAATTTCAAAACTGTTATACTTGGTTGCATATGTACAAGTACAATCACATAACTTACTTACTAAGGAGTGGGAAGGATGTCTTTGTATATTCTCTTCAGCTACACTACATCACCATCCCATTTGGTTTTTGTATGCTTCAAAATTTGCATGTGTCCATTAATTTGGGACATCAATTCCTCAACTTTATCCACAGTGGTAGGGATCTCAGTTACTTGCCTTGTTTTGTTGGCATCTACTACTATCCCTGTCATACTTGCAATGTTGCTGCTTATGATTTCCCTTAATTGTCTCATTCTACTCTTTATGGTCTCTCTCTGATTTAGCATCTTATTTATAGTAGAATGAATGGTTTCTACCTCTGCTCTTTGATTTCCAAGGGCACCAGTTACCGAATCATAATTTTTAGAGATTTTCAATAATTGAGCTTCCCACCCATTTATTTTATCCTTTAAATCTCTTGTGGTCTCAAGCCAAGATAGACAAAATTTATACAAATCACTAGCCTCTTTGATTGCTAGTTCTACCTATTGTATGATTTGATCTAACAACACTTTATCTTTTGAGCACTTGTCCTTCAACTCAGTTAATCTTTTATCATCAAACTCTATTCTAACCTTTTTATCCACTGCTTTTTCAAAAGACTCAAAATGTGTACTTACAGAGTTTATTGGCCTTTTGAGTTGATCAGTGTGGGCTTTAAATATGTATCCTTCTATAGTCCAAGCATCAACTTTTCTAAGACACTATATGCCTCACTAATAAGCTCACTATCTTGGATATGGGACTTCAACATTTCTTCTTGGACCTTGGCTTGGAAAATTGTCCCTAATTTTAGCTTTTGCAGAGGTGACATGGAAGCTAAGTTGATTGGCCCTTGCAGTAACTCAGGTGTATCCAAAAATTAAGCTTCTTGTTGCTTCTCCAAAAATTCTCTGACTGAATCAACAGGATCTTAAGTGGCTATAATAGTGTCTCTTACCATGTCATGAGACACTTCTTCCTCTTCAATCTTCTCCAGGGTTCTTGGTCCATAGGTTCTTGCTCATTAGTTTTATTTTCTGGAGGAGGAATAGCCTTGGCTTGTTCATCAGCTAAATTTCCCTGATCAACAGTTTCATTCTACTTTGGAGAGGCTTCAGTATTCTCAAGATCTTTGTCCTCTTCTTGCTCCTTCATCTCTTCATCTCTTCCTAGGTTTACCAGACGAGTTGTCTCTGTTTGATTAAGGCCCTGTTCTGAGCTGACTTCTGGAAGGGAAGTATCATCACCAATATTTGGTTCTTCCTTATCATAAATTGTTGGGATGTTAAGCTCTCTTAGGACATCAAGAGTTACTTTTTATGTGTCATCTACCAATTTCTCTATGTCTCCAGACATCAAAATGTTGGTTCTTGTCTTTATCTCAAACTTTTTCCCAAGTGTCTTGGTGACCTTGTTTTTCTCTTCAATAGTTATATCCAAACACAACTTTATTACTGCATGTTCTCTTAACTCTAAATCTTTTGCCATTGCTGCTTCCTTTCTAGTAGACATAATACTGCCCAAGATGTCTGGTAGGTCAATAATTACCTCAAGGAGGGCTTTGTTAAACATTTCCAAAAATATGATCACTGCAGTTTCAATGATGTTTTTGTCTGCATCACTGTACTCATCATATAGTTGTGCTATTGGCTTAAGATTACCATGAGCTAGCATAGCATTCAAGGTATCTTCCAAAGTTATTATGGCCTCTGCTTCCTTGGGCTCAATTTTCCTTGGCTTTTTCTTGCTTTTGCCCTTACCAAAGGGCTTCTCCCATTTTCTCCTGGAGACTTCACTAGCCTTAGTCTTCATTTTCTTTACTTCTTCATTTGTTTCAATCTCCTCTTCATCAACTGCAATACTCACATACATCCTTTTGCCTTTAGTTTTCTTTCTTTTGTGCTTTTTTTCAGAGGATTTATTTGTAGGTGCTTCTACACTCACTAAAGGAGTGGGACTGGAGGATTTAGATGCAGTTTCAATGGAGGTTGAACCTCTTGTTCTTATTTTTGGTATTGCAGGTTCTTTTGATTTCTTCCCAGCCTCTTCAGGAACCTTTTCCTGTTCATCTTGCTTCTTTTCTCTAGCAGCCTTTTCTATTACTGACTTTGCTCTTGTTTCTGCAATTTTTTCTTTAGTGTACCCCTTGCTCTAGGCATATATCTCTGCCATTTTCCTAGCCTTCTTTGAAATTTCAAGCTTACTCAATTCAACATGCACCTTGGCTAAGATTTCCTCATAAGTGTCAAATCTTTCCTTATATATAACCTTTGGCTTGTTCAACATGAGCTCATCCAAGCCAATCCATACATTTTCAGTTACTTCATACCCCATAGGAAGGACCCATACTGTCCTTTTCTCTACAGCTACCATTATACACTAATCTTTATTCACAATAAAGCATATGTCATTTTTGTACTTTTCAACTATTGATCTAGGTATCCTTGCCCTAGATTGCATGGCCTTTTGAAAGTTTTGAAATAGCCCCACAGGGCTGCATTTTGTGCCTCATCACTGCCTATGCTATTCAAGTGATTCCTAATTTGTATGGCAACTGGTTTATTATCAAACCAAAACAAATTCTTCATTCCTAGAAGTCCTTTCATGAAATAGAAGAATAGGCAAATAATCAACGTACCATATTTGAATGGATATTTTGAATCCTTGGTCTTCTTCAGGTTTTTCATCAACTGTTGCCGAAGCAACTCACAGAGGTTATAATCAGTGTTCTTTTTTACCATTTCATATGCAGTATAAATGGTGGTACCAAAGATAGAGTTCTCCCAGTTTGTGAAGTATAGTTTATATCTAACTACCATTGAAGAAAATCTCACTGCATGGTCTTCAATTGAGTTTACTGTCAATTCCCTTTTGTCAAATTGAGCGTTGGTGGCTTCCATTATAGTGCTATTCTTTACGGCCTTCAACACAGGCACCATTTCGGTGGAGTTCAATCCAGTTACAACCCTTATTGCTTCCTTTGTGATCATGAAAGGTGTTTCAAGCCACAAAAATTCATCATGAATTTTGCTAAGTATATGTCAAACCCATGCATCCTCCATAAACATTGGGAAGTCTAGATATTGTATGAATTTCTTTTCTGCCAATGCCTTGTATTCTTCCTTCAATTCAAATTCATCACCGCTCAGATGTTTAAAATACAAATTCGTAAGTTTTCTATCATCATGTTCTTCTAGGGCAACATGGATGTATGCCCTAATATCCTCCTCATGCATTACATCATACGACACTTTCAAAAATGCACCATCAGGGTCAACTTCCATTGATTTAAAATTTTGTTTCTTAAATTTTGGATGGGGCCTTTCAGTGATCTCTATTACTTGTGGGGTCACCATTTTTTTGCAACAATTCAAACAATTTCATAGAGAAGTTTTGACTGTAAATACCTCTTTTCACTGGATTAGGGTTTCTTCACTTTGAGTCACTACAAATCACTGAGGTCACTTAGGGTTTTGCTTCTAATCTCCTTGAATACTTGAAAACTTGAATGCAGAGTGATTATACCCTTGAATGTGTGTCTTTTATCCTTTATTTACCAAAACCTATTCGCCATAAATGCCAATTTCCAAAAAGTTGTCAAACACTTCACTATCAGGCACAGTCGATCAAGATTGCTCCGCAATGCACCGCTCTAGATCCTTTTTTGTCGATAACTTCTTCAAAAGATTCATCAGATAGCTCATTCACTCTTATCCTTGTGCTAGATTTCAACACCAACTATCTAGATGGGGAATTAGGATTTTCAATAAAAGCTCCCCCTGAACTAGAATTACCAATTTACTTCCCGGAGGAAGTATCTACACCAGAGGCTGGTGCAGATCCATCCTTGACCTCATTTAAATCCTTCTTAATCCAGATTTTGCTCATTTGCTTCTTGGTTTCTGTCAGATCAACCTTTTTCTTTCCTTTATCTTCCCTTTGCTCTATTTTTCTCTTTTCTATAGGATTATTTCTTTTCACATTCTTGCTTTTGTAGAATTTTGCAATGTATCTAGGATTATTGCAATTGTAGCAAACAACATTCCTCTATCCTTGGTTCCTTCCATTGATTGGATTAATTCTTGATCTGCATTGGTTAGCCATATGCCCAAATCTATTGCATGTAAATCATTTTTCATTGAAAGATTGAGTATTTCTTCCATTGTTAAAACCATTCCTTATCATCATACTTCTACATTCATTTGCTCTATAACTAATTCTCTTGCAATTGAAACATTGACTGGAGAATGATGGAACTTTTTGATTCATTTTGCTCCTACACTGAGTAGCCTTATGACCAAACTTATTGCAATTAAAATAATAGCCATTAAAAGATGGGTACCTTCGAGCATTTGGTTGCCTAACCGCAGATCTTCTAGGTCTATTTCTCTGATTCCAAACCTAGTTGCCTTTGTCTTTTTTCATCTCAGTGTTAACTTGTCCTGATTTAGAACATTCTCCTCTTTTAAATCCCAAACCTTTCTTATCATCTACACTTTTCTAACTGTCAATCAACTCATCAAGCTTTGCAATTTGAACTTTTCTTTGTAACTATTAGCTATTTCCAAATCATGTTTCAGAATCACAATAACTTTTGCCAACATTTCACATTCCTCAGACTTGACTTTTACAAATTGATTTAAATGCTCCTCAACATTTGCTTTCTCTTCAATCAGTATTGATAAACTATTTAGGGTTTCACTTACTGCTTTCAATTGTTCACTTAGCTCTTTGTTCCTTTCCTTGTATTTCTTGACTTGCTCTCTTAGCTTTAGGACACATTCATCAGCTTCCCAGACATTCTCCTTCAGATCCCAGATATCTGCTTCAAACTTATCAAGATCTTCAAGAATAATTTTTAGTTCTTCATTGTTGACATATTCAATCATCAATTGTAACACTACCAGGATGAATTGCTTTTAGAGGAGTAGGATATCTTTTGGCTGCCATGTGTTCACTTTCCCAGATCTTCCTCAAGTTGTTAGACTTCTTCCAAGGAACCTTGCTTTGATACCAATTGTTGAACACAAGGAATACTGAGAGGGGGGTGAATCAGTATTCTATAAAACCATTCATTCACATACTCTTTAACCCATTTACCAAATTCAATAACATGAAAGCAAAATAAACGTAGAAAGAGAAACTATAAATTCATAACACATAGACACCAGGATTTTTACATGGAAAACCCAAAAGGGAAAAATAATGGTGAGTGTTAACTCACAATACATTGCAATATCAAAATCAGATTACAGAAGGGCTCACTTCCTTAGGGCTCACTGTCCAAAGACATGCTCACTGCAAAAGGCTCACTGCCATAAAGAAAAGAAGATAGAGAAAGGGTGGCTCACTGCCAAGAAAGAACTGTTACAAATGCATATGTTGAATGCTAGAAAATAGTTCCAATGATAGCTCAAAATATAGTTTCAAAGCTCTTCATCTTGAATGCTTTGTTTCTCTGCCTTGTTCACATATACTCTACTCTTCAGTCCTCTACACCCCTACTGCACTTTTTAGATCACAAAAATCATCTTAGATAACATATATACTAACTTTGTAATTCCTTCCATACATCCAGCATCAAAATCCATCAAGTATTTATATCCACAACAAGATCTAACTCAAAACTGGGTCGACTAGCCAGACATGAAATGTGTACACAAAAAGTTATACTTAGTCATCTAGAACAAGCTATGCAGACCTATACAATCCTTCAAGAACCTTCATATAGGTGTGGACCTATTATAGAACTACTTAGAATTATGATCCAAGTAATATATATTTACCGCACATGGATCTAATCTTGTGTGTCATCTTCATCCTCAAGTATACACTTAACCAAGTTAATTGTCATATCACAACTTCTAATGCGGACCACATGGGACTCTAAAATTCATATCAAACATTCATTATGCATCACTCAACATGCCTTTAGAACCACAAGTCATAATATTCTTATGGAGCAAAATACGAATCTTTGAACTACTAACTCTATCACTGTGAAACAATGCCAGTCTGAGTGTCAATACTTAAGAGCTTGTAGATGATCATTAAGTAAACCCCAAACTCTGCAAATCTAGAATTGGATACTCCTAAGATGTGTTTACAACACCTCCAAATAGACAAATTGAAACAACCAATAGTGGGGAGATGCAGACTACAATACTTAGGCATTTTGCACTGTTCATGACTGAACTCTGTTAATCCAGACTTAGCAATTCATGGTGTAGCTTCTGGAGATTACTAGGACATGAAACTTGGAGTATAACAACATCAAACAACTATATGCAAAATACTAGAACCATATACCAGAATCTACATTTGCGAAGGAGTATCAACCAAATCTATGTCGCTAACTCAATAGGCTGCCAACACTTAGTCAATTTGACTAAGTCATTCTTCCCAAACCAAAAATATTGTACACAACTTGTCTCAAGACCTATTCCCAATCATATCTTATTGTTGCCATCAATGACAACATCATATCACAATCATATTAGTAGTGCCTCTTGAACATGTTGCCAACAGGATGGAAACTCAACAAGAAGCTTGCAATAATGGACATTGTCAAGCCTTGAGCAAGGCACACACACTCCTTCATAGGTATTTTGTCTTAGTGTGACCTTCAACTTCATAGTTTATGCACTAGACACTACTATTGGTACCATGGGCATTACTAGCCATAACTTTTTCCAACTATGCAGACATTACCACAAGTTGGGCCTCCATGAATGGGCTAATTTTGGTATCAACACTTCCAACTGCTTTTGATTGAAGTGTTGCCTCTAATGCTTCATGTGGGTCTATGAAAGTCTTATGTGAGAGGGCATGATGAAAAGGCAATAGTAAGCCCCAATGAACCATTGTACATGCACGATAAGATGGATCTCAAAGGATAATTTAGAGATCAAGGTTTTAAATTAGGCATTATAGACACACACACTTTTAGTCAACTCCTACTTAATATCCTTCACAACTGAGATACTCTATTATTGAAACCTCAAGATATCAAATTTCTTCAAGAAGGCTTCCTTGAACTGATCATAATCCACAACTACTTCTTGTGGATCATACTTTCTATACTAGGTATGGGCATGGTCCATGATAGTAGTGGACAACTGACTTGCCTTTTTTTCTAGAGAAGTGACCACCTTTGTGCACTAGATCAACTTTTATTTGTGAACATTCTCTATTGCATTATCCACCCCTCAGTATTTTGGAAGATGTAGAGACATCTCGTAGAAGTACTAAGGCACAACATTAACAAGTGAAGACCCAATTGTGCCTAAATATGTCCTATACTAGAAGTTGGATTCCCTACACTTCCAAACATAGGAGGTAGTATTCTAGTAGGGGTGGTGCTTGTGGTTTCTCTAAAGGTTTCACCTATGGTGTATGAAGTAGGCATCGACTAGGTCAAAGATAAAATAGTACCTTCAGCCAGTGCACCAGTAACATGTTGGGTGATTGGTGCACTACCAATCATCTTGAGTGCTTGTTTCATTGGTGTTGTTGGTTTTGATAATCTATAGGGAGTAATCTACTCCAAAACAAATGGGTTCTTGTCCAATAACTAATGTTGGGATAATTGGTTTGTTGGCACTGCAATAGCTTCACTATCAACTTCTTTGATTAGAAAAACATTTTCTATGTCAGTGTACCTAGGTGCATGAGCATGTGTATTAGGTGGAGATTGAAGATCTGCAAGGCCATCAAAATTATAGAATCACCTAGTTCACGTAGGGTCACACAAGCAAGTTGCTTCTAGATAACATTTCCCCTGACGGAGCTCATCCTCAGACTATTCCCTTTCTCCTAGGGTCCTCTCATCATGTCTAGAATGTAACTTCACCTTTTACCTAGGGTATTTGGCCAAAACCTTTAGCTAAGCCTCTTCATACTTGTGACATTGTAAATCATGATCATTGGGCCCATCCATATTGTACTTCTTCCTTCATCGATTTTCCTTCATCCATCCCCAACCCTATACGCAACTCAAGTGTGTGGGTATTTATCCAGTCATAGGAATGGTCTCAATACCCATATCTACTAGTATTTTCTTAATTTCAATTGGAAGGTGCTTGATATAAGCCCCCACGCGGTTCTCAAAGAAATTAAACTTTGCTTCCTCAAGGAAATAATATGTCAAGATGATGTATTTCAAGATATAACAACAAATCACTCCACTCCACAAGACATCAATTGCACTGGTCCAAGTAATATCTAATGTTGCAAGTTTCTCAAGACGCTCCTTTGTCTAGTGGTGTTTTTGGCCCAAGTTTATACTTTGATGCAAAGTATAAGCAATCAACCACACATGCAAATATCTAGGTAGCTCATTGAATAAAGTCTCATATAGATCATCATACATATGTCGTATCACCCATTTTCTTGGGTTGCAGTTGGTGACATTCTCATAGTTGCACACAAAATCATTCTCAATTTGTTCCAGCCAATGTTTAATATTCTCCAACGAAAGGTGAAACATCCTTCACCATTGTGGTAGTAGAGTGCAGTAGGTCCTAACAACTAAACCAAAATGTTACACGTGTGAGGTGCTTTCTTCTCTAGGAAATAGTCTAGGTGTGTGAAAATGTTGTACATGCGAGGTGATTTCTTCTCTAGGTGGTATTCTATGCATGTGACTTTATATCATACCAAGGCACACGAGTTCATAGCTTCAAGGGGCATGCCCTGCTATATTGCATATCCACACACCAACATATCACTCAAGGCTTTACACTTGAGTTCTCACCTGAGGCACAAGACTAAACTAGTCCATGTTGGTTTTCATCATGTCATTATGTGCCCAATGAAAAATTGACAACTCAAGTCACACATATTTAGTATAAATCTTAATGACACATTAACACAACTGAGACTTCAACAATTAATTGTATTCATTCAGGTGGTCATGATACTAGTTCCATAATCTTCTTGTAATGAGTTCTTTTGAATGACAAACATCACACTATCTATAATAGTTATTACATCAACAATCTTGTGTGAACAACAACCAGAGTGACAAGTTAATGACAACAATTAAAATTAGTCTTATAACTAGAAGACAATACTAATGACAATGAACAACCTATTCCAACATTGTCCTAGATACAAAAGGGATATATATAGTAGTGGGGCATTGCCCTTCACTAATTACAATTCATAACTACCCTCAACTTCCCAAGTTTTCCATTGTCATGGACGCATAGATAGCCACACATTATTACAATCGTGCTTCATGCTCCATTCTCCTTGCACCCACTATATCTGCAGCAACCTCTTCTAGATGTTAGTAATGATATTCTATATGCTCTACTAGATTTGTGCAACCTTCATACACTCTTTACTTTACTATTATGTGTGCGAGTCTTCTGTCAACCATTATTTGGGTCTTCCGCGCCATGTGTAAGATCAATTATCTATTTTCTCATGCCACTTGTCAACCCTTCATTGGTTCCTTCTGTTCCTTTTTCTTCTTCAAAAATGGCACCACATCACATGCCTCCTTATCCACACTTAGGCTTTTAGGACAAAATTTTATTGCAACCCAAAACTTATGCCTTAACTAAAATTGGGATCAACAACGGATTTGTGTTTGAATTTGCATTAAATAATAGGTATCTCTTTTCCTTGGTCAAGGACCAAATTGCAATGCCTATGTTGAGCCACTTGGACAACCATTCTATGCAAAACGACATCCCCCCACAATCCTCTATCTACACTATGTAATCCCATTCTAGTTGAACAATGCATTTTCCTAAGGTAGGTATCTACATCTCAAATTCCATACATTTCATAAAGAAGCTCTAAGTTTAAATCGTAGTTATATGATTCTAATGCATTTGCATGGCCTTTTTCGATGCTAGCAAGAAAGTGATCTACGATTCTATTTTGAAGTCCAATAGATGTATATCACAAGTGTAATAACACTTGAAATGTGTCAAACAAATAATTTCCTGAGTTAAAGTGAAAAGATTCTAGTCTAGTTAAATAATTGTCACTTAACATTTTTTCAATACTAATATGTGTGTATTGTCTCTTTGTCTTATAGTTTTCTACAACTAAAACTTGTGCCATGGAGTTGAAAATTGCGTTTTGAAATGATTTTCTAATTTGAAATAGTGTAATGCAACTAGACATATAGGTACATGTATAATTGTATTTTAATGGCTATGTATATAGTTTGATTTAATAGAATATGAACTAGTAAATGTCTTTATCTTTGAAGGCTATCAAATAATTAGATTTCTGGAGAAAATAATTTCTTGAGATGTAATAAATTCAAAATATAGATTATTCAAAGTAGCTTTACATTGTTTCATAGTGATCAAAGTTGAACTTGACTTACCAGGTCGAGTTGCAATTTGGACTTGTAAATTGATCTTTGTTTAGTTATTGTGGAAATGTTTTAAATCCAAAACAAAACAAGTAGAAACATTAGTAGTCCAAATAGTTTTTTCATGCAAACAAGCAACAATATTTAGGCAAAAATCTTATATAATATGTACAACATTAGTCATCAGATGTGTTTCTAATTTAGCAAAGAAAAGACCAATGGTGCAATATATTAACCACACTATGTCTTGCATGGATAAAAGTATGACAAATTACTAGATTGAATTGCTATATAGGTTGTTTTATTTTCTTCATTTAGTTATTGTTCAAAAATCTATTTAGAATCAAAGGACACAAAGAACATTTAGTATACGGACTAAATTATTATGATCTCTAGACTTGTTAATAGTTAGTTAATGTCATTGCAATGTGTTTGGGGAAAGCACCTTATAAAAAATACAACAAATCAAAATTCATAGCACAAAATTAATAGTTTGTGCATATGAACTATTTTGTAAATACAATAATCATAACAAAATATTAAGAGTTTGTACGTATCAAAAATATAAGTCATAGAAAAATAAAATGATGATCATATCAAATATTCTCCAAATACAATGAAAGAAAAATTCATAATTTTCATCATGTAATTTTAAGAGTTTTTACAACATCAAATCTCTCGTCACCAATCATCTTCTTGACCAAAACTATCATATCCTTGGTCACTATTGTATTGTGTTGATAGTGGTGATTGCTCTCCATAATCCCTATCATAAAGGATAATTTAGCTTTTGATTGACACATTTGACCTGACAACATACAAACTTGGGATTTCACAGTTTGCATGTAGAATTCTAAGGAATGGCATCACATCAACCACCTTAAACCTCATGGAAAATCTATACTATGCAATACATAAAAGTCATTCCTCTATAGAGACCAAGTGATCACGATGTTGTCCTTCTCCCTTAGGGAACCACATGATCCACATATTGATTTGGGCACTTAAAGTACACCTATTCATGCACACCATTAGCTTGATTTTCACCTTCCAAATGCACTTTGCACTATAAAAGTCATGAAGTTCTTGGTACAAAGCATATGGCCATAAACTAAAATGTCTAATCTCTATTTTACGACTGCAAAATTTAATTTCCAAGGTCATCCAAACTTTTGATTCATATTTGAAGTTAAACCATTCTACATTATTTTCAAAATGTTCTCACCAATCCTTGGGGAGTGTGTATGTATTCAATTAACCATTATCTCCCTGTGCCGATATGGAGACTCAAATCCTCTGTATGATGGAGAACATTGTAAGGAAGGTGTAATGTATGTTGACATCCAAGTGAAAATCGATTCATCTATATCCTACAAAATTTGTATCCCATGTCCTAGATCAAAAGAAAATAAAAACAAAACATAAATTTCAACATGATAAGAAGTAGTATATATCATTTTCAAGTGCAATGTATATACATTCACAATTGTAATTTGCAGTTGCTTTATAAACTATTTTGTAATGATAGCTTCTATGCTTGTTCCTTGGAATCGGTTTTGCTTTGTAATTGGCATTTGCTTTTAATACAAGTGGGAATTCCATGCACATTGTGGTTGATAGTGCAAGACAAAATCTATATCTCATTAGCAATAGCATTTTTAAAGGCATGTGTCTCTTGCAAAAAAAAAAAAACACTTGAATTAAATCATATCCATGCAAAATATCTTATATGTATGCTTTCAAGCTACAAGTATTGAGAGACACGATTGAAACAAAATAATACAAGTCTCTAGACTGATATTTGCTTTGTAAGTTCTAATTTGCCTTGCTCTATAAACATAAGAGGCAATATTGTTCGAAGCAATTGAGGCTATTCAAGTGGCCATACCAATTATCTTTGAAGTGGCTTGTTGTAAAAATTGTTTAAGAAGGGTGTCTTGATTGTTGATAGGAAAACTAGACCATTGATAGTAAGTTAGAAATTCATTGGTGATTAGCTTGTCATTCATGTCATATTTCTCCAATTCCACCCATTGCTATAGATTTAGTACATACGGTGATAATTCGTCTCTATAAACTTTTGTGCATCGTCAATGGGTAAATCATATATAAAAATGTTAGTACTACATGCGGGAATAGTAATAACCATATATGGAAGGCTAAAATCATAGTCAATGTTATTTCCCTTGTTTTTGTTGTTATCATTGTTGAGGTTGGATGGGGGAAGGTACTTGTTGATTATCTAATTCAACAAACTTGAATTTGCATAGGAGCTCTTTGCAATAACATTTACAATGTTAGATCTTAACAAGTTTGATAATAATGGGTTGCAAATTATAGATGAGTGTGTAGACGCAAATTCCTCCAAGAATCAAAGAAGATAATGGTTTTCAACTTGGTTTGGCAAATTGGATATAGCAGACTTGGTCATGGGAATTGTGTTAGTGATGGTAGTGGGGGGGAAATAAGATTGATCGATATGAATAAAGGAGGGTTGGCACTGACAAGGGTCATTGTACACCTTGCATTTAAATAGAATAGCTGTCTAGGTTGTCAAATCTGGGGCATGTCCATGGCTATTTGTAGAAAAGGTTGTTAATTAGCATTCCTCCTAAAACTACTCCTAGAAACTAAAGTTTCAACTATGCTACTTTACTCGTCTATTTCTACCTTGAAAGGACTTTAATATAAGAACTTGAAAGATTGCAGTTGCTAAAGAAAATCTACTTTAATAGAAACCTAAAGAAAATAGTGACTGTAATAGAGCAATAAATCTATCTTAACAAACTTAGAGATTAGCAAAACAATGAATCTAATTAAGCAATTTACGAATTGAATTTAAATAGTAAATCTAATTACTAAATACTAGTCTTTGCTCCTTGGGTGAGAGTGGGCCCTTGTTCACCACCTCTAGATAAAAGACCAATTCAACTTTTAGATATAGAATTGCCTTCTTCTATTTTGATTCTCAAAAGTATATGCTAACACAGATAACAAAGTATTGCTTGATTTTCAAAATTTGATGATATCATATCTATTTTATAGCTCCCATATATATTAGTTGTTCATTTGTTGATAGATATTTCTAGAGTCTTATTCTTCTAACTACCAATTTTGTAAATGATACAAACTTATTCATTCAGTTTACTAAACATACAAATACTAACTCTATGAAAAGTTCTGTAATACTAAAAGAAACTATAGAGTGGCACTGACTAGGTCACTTTAAACAAAGAGTTCAACTTATGTTTCAAAGACCGTGAAAATCACTCATCAAAAGAAATAACATAAAAACAACATTTGGCAATATATCATGTAACTCCTGCATGACCAAACTATTGGTGCTTCCTCCACTTCAAACTGGATCAAGGGTTAATCTGTTCTACTACATTTCAAGAGTATGTTCTATCTAAAGTTTACTGTAGTCTTCCTCAATAATCCTTGGAGTCCCTTGTATAACTCCAGAGTGTTGAAAGCATCTCCAAAGATTCTTCAAAAAGCTTTGTTGTCGATCTACGGAGCTTAAAGAACTTCTCCAGAGCCTCATGAAAACTTTGTTGTTTACAATTCTGGGATCACTGCAAAAAAATGTATTTCTGCATATCTTTTGTTAATTAAGACCTTCAACATGAAACCATCTAATTCTAGACATTACTTTTAATATTGCATCTACAAGTAAAATAATTAAATGACATTTTTAACAATTTCATCTACAAATCAAAGGATGTAGTGGATTTAAGGCAGTAAAGGGAGATACATTTGTAGATTTTGGTGAGATCTCTCTAGAGCTCATCATTCCCCCAAGCTTAAGGGTTCGTAGGTCCTCCTGGATTACCTTGAAGCCTTACCCTATTCATGAGATGCAACTTTTCAATAATATTGTAGTTGGACAGGAATGTTCTCTGGGTCCTCCTTGTGGTATTTACATTGCTCTAAAAATTTTCCACCTAGTCTAACTATTCCTCAAACTTTGATTCCTCCATTTGGTCAGCCCACATAGGTAGAGTCTCAATCATCAGGGGAGGTCTGAACCGCATACCTACCCTATCCTGTTTGTACCTCTCTACCAACCTTGTGATTATTTTAGATTTCCTCAAAAACCATTTTAGGTTTGCTAGGGAAACCAATTTTTCATATTCAGTTTTGTTGACAGATTACTCCATCTTCTTTTGTAGGCTTTCAAGACCTTGTTAAATGGGGATTGCACATATAGGTCAAACTCCAAGACATAGGACTCCTAATTCTACTAATACAGAGGCAATAAATTAGGAGTGTAAATGAATGCATGGAACTATATCCTAAAAGCCATTGGGGTCAAGAATTCATGCTTGATAAAAATTCTAGCATTCTCTACATTTTGGGTGTACTCTTCCATCCTCTATAGCCAAATTTCATGATTGTGTGTTAATGAATTGAATTCCCTCAATTGGCATGCTCCTACAAATAGATTAATGAAGAATGATGTATGTTCATCCAAAAGGAAGTTATGGAGAAAGAATTCACAGAGCAAATTCTAATTCTCAAGGATGATGTGTTTGTATATCTTCATGAGCTCATGTTCTATCTAAGTGGAATATGTGAGATTGAAGATGTTTTGTGAGAGCTTCCACAGAAAGAATTGTCCCTTTAAAAACATAGTGTAGTTGCCACTAGGTGGCTTGCATGAGAGTGCATTAGAAGCTAGGGTTGATATTGTGATCACTTTCTCTTCTAACATCCTTACCTTTTTTTGTTAATATAAAAATTTCATCATATTGTGATCACTTTCTCTTCTAACATCCTTACCTTTTTTTGTTAATATAAAAATTTCATCTTGTAGCTATAGCATCATAGTATCATCAGCTAAATCATGGTATCTCCTCTCACAATGATACAAGGCTCTAGGAAAATTCAATTAGAATGTTCTCAGAGAAACATCAATTTGAGTACTTTGATCTTCTCTAGGTATTTTCATAGTCAATTCCCTGACCAGCTCTTCTAGCTCAAAAATTTTGTTATTAGCATTGGTTATTACCAAGGATTGACTGTCAACCTTTTCTTTTAATGCTACTATCAAAGTAACACAATTGGTTGTGGTCTTATTTGATTCAACCTCTTTCTTCTGAAACTTCTGTTCTACCTCAAAAACTTGTATTTCTTTTTTTAATCTCCACATCTTTTCCCCCAATTTATTTGTCTTTTGCTTCAATCATATTCTCCTTTTCTTTTATACTCTCCCTCAGGCTAAGGATTTCTTGGTCCTTTGTAGCCTCATTTTCCTTCATGACCTTTTTCATATCTATAATAATGAGGTTTTTACCCCCAAAGAAATTGTTTTAAGTTCGTAATTTCCTCCTACAACTTATGTTCTTTGGGGATCTCAATATCTTCATAATTTCTAGCCTAAGATTGGCTTCCAATTTTAAATCCTGGTTGTGTTTCTATCTCTTGTTCTGGCTCAATCTCTACCCCTACCTCCACTCCTGTGTCTGTCCCCATTTCTTCTATCTCTTGTCCTTCCATTTTTGCTTCTATTGTATTGTCATGCATGTTATATGGTGCAGTTTCATCCCTTAAAGGTCTCTCAACATTTTCTTCTAAAGTCATTTGAGGGGTAGGAAAAGTTACTAACATCTGAAGTTCAGCAATTATTTTTATAACCAACTCAGATTCTTTCTCTTGCCAAGTTTTATATCTTTAACACTTACTTCTACGGAGCCCTCTTAACGACTATTGCTCTTAAATCTCTGATGCCTACTGAGGTTACTCTATCTCAGAAGAAATGGCATGTGTCTCTTATGTAGTTGCCTCATGTACTCTGAAGGTAACAGGTAAGGAGTGTTGATGACAAAGAGGATTTTCCAAGGGATCTTTTTCAATTATCTTCCCCCTTTTACTTCTTCTCACTGGTGGAGATTATTCTTTAGTTGTTCATTCCACACCTCCCTTCTATTTCTACCTTTTCTTCGAAGATGTTTTTGTTTTCTTTCCTTTTTGTTTTGGAGTTTGTGAAGACTCCTCAACTTTCATTTCCTCTTGTTCCCCTTTTGGAGTTTGAGGCGGTCCCTCTTCATCCTTGCTCTTTAGGACTGGGGATGATGCATCAATCATTATCATCTTTCCCTTCTTTTCTCTATGGTCTGAGGGGGTTCCTCAATAGCTATTCCACTCTTACCTTTCTCCAGAGTAGGGGAGTGTTCTCTTATGACAATTTTTTTTTCTTTCCCCTAGATTTAGAGAAGATGTTTGTGATATGGATTTACCCCCATTTTTCTCTTCCTAAGTAGGCGAGGTCTTTTCTATCACAGCCTTCTTTCCCTTTTTCTTCTCTGTGTATGAGACTTCTAAGAAGGCTTGCCAATGAGCCTCTCCCTCTCTCTTGGAAATGAAATAATGCTTAATGACAAGGAAAATAAGGCCATGATGTTTAATTTGCCCTTTATCCTATTGGTATCTATCAGCCATTGTGGTTATAGTAGCGAATAATAAATTTAGTAAATTTACCTTATATGCTGGATTGTTCTAACCATGTCTCAGAAAAATGAGAATATTCATTATGGGCTCTAGAACTATAGAAAATTGATCATCACAAGTAAAGTATTTCATTAACCAGGTTGCTAGAGATTGCCATGGTTCAGGGAGACTAGTATGGATAATCCCTTTCACTTCCCCTTTATTAATATTTGTCTGGATTTTTGGTTCATTTTCTACAAAGAAAATTTTGATCAAATCAAAATAGAGAGTCTTAACATGGTAAAATCTCTCACCTTCTTCAGGGTACCAGATATGGAGCTAATTATAAAGGAAGACACTAGAATGGTGACACCTCGTACTTTGATTCGACCATCTTGCAGTTTTGCAACAAATTCTTCAACAATCCCTTCATCAAACCCTTTAATTTTTTCCATAAGCGCCAGCCATCTTGCATCGCTAAGAAGGTTGGTTGATTCTTAGTCCTATAGAATCTTCTCAAATGTTGGCTGAATAGAGATTGTTGCTTGCTCCTAGCTATGAAACTTGTGATAGTCATTTTGGTAAAAAGAGATACAACACTGTTAATCTTGATCACCTATCTCTTGGGGTTATGAACTATAGAGTAGTTACTTCACACAAGGGGAAATAATTATGGATAATAATAGATATGGGAGATGAATAAGTTCAAGCAAGTGAATCATGTCACTCCAGGGGTGTTTACATGGAATGACATGTATCTGTCCAACATGGCAGATGTTTGGATTAGCTTTGGAAAGAATGGCAGCACAGGGGCAATTATTGATTTGTACCGTATTAATTGATAAATTACTATTTTAATAATATGTAATCATTAGGTGTCATATCGATACCTCACTCTGCAACATCAACAAGATTTAATGTGACCACTCCATTAATCTACAACATTTGATGTGACTGGTCCGCAATTATAGCAACTGATGTGACAATTGCATAACATTAGCTACTTCTTGATGTGATTGGTTTGTTATTGCAGCAAACTGATGTGACAATCCCATAACATCAGCAATATTGATGTGATTGGTTGCATACACCAACAATATTCATTAGAAAAGACCACTGGACATTTGAGTGACAATTTTCATCAAAAGTATGACTCATTTAAGATTTCAAAATGATGTAAGCGAGTCATAAAAATGTTGAACTATGATCTGTGTAAATGCCAAATATATATATAACTTGAAGTGTGAGTGTCGAATATATATATAACTTGAAGTGTGAGTGTCGAAGGTGTGTTGGACTAGCTTGAAATACTAGCAGCAGAGATTAGTATTGGAGGTGCTTCATAGTGGCCAACAAAATGTTGAAGTTGCTCCAGAGATGCTCCCGAGTTGTTTCTGCACGGAGAAAAGAACTGTCATTTGTTGGTTTTCAATTCTTTTTGGAAGAAGAAGCACCATTTTAATGGTTTTCAATCCTTTTTCAATTTTTTTTATTTTTTATTTTTTATAGAACTAGACTACTCAGTGATTTGTTTTGGTAAAAGAGGGTGCCTCTTTTAAACAACACAAATCTATGTGTGATAGGTACTTGAAAAATTCCTCTTTGGTAGAGGGGCATTGATAAAGATGAAGTTTATGCCCATTTACCAATAGTATCTTTTGTTTTCCATCAATAAATGACAACTGAGTTGTTCCATTATCAAAAACTTCCTTGATCTCATATTTTCACATCCAATGTCTATAATTTGCCCTTGAATTATTTAAACTTAGAGTCATATCAGAGAACCCAAACTCCAATCTGAAATTTCATCTTCTTAATGTGTTGATCATACCACTACTTCCTCTACTACTGAATCATTTCTATCTATTGAATTGCCTCTAGTTGAATCTCATCTAACTCATTCAACTGTAAGATATGGTCATGTTGTCTAATAGTCAACTCAAGGCCAATATCCATTAAATTCCTAAGTGTTTGAAGCTCAAATTCTATTAGCAAAATTGGTTTCTTGCCATAGATGAGCTCATAGGGAGAGAATCATGTAGTTGACTTCCATGTGGTGTTATATGCCCATACAGATTCATACAACCTATTTGCCCAGTTTTTTTTGTTCACTACCACTGTCTTTGTCATTATGCTTTTCAATTCTTTGTTTGTCACCTCCACTTGTCCATTGGCTTGGGGTGATATGGTTAGGATTTCCTATGTTTAATCTAGTAGAGATATGTAAATGCTTATATTATTTGAGAGGTGAATCGTAGACCTCTGTCTGAAACAATTGTTCTTGGGGCACCAAATCTTAAGAAGATCTTGTTATATAAGAAATTATCAACCTTCTCTTCCCTAGAAATTTGTAGTGCTTGAACTTCTTCCCACTTTGTCAGATAATCAGTGTATACCAAAATATATTATTTCCTTGCATATATTGGTGAGATTGGGCCAACAAAATCTAGGCCCCACTACTCAAATGGTTCTATGACTATTTGAGGATGTTGGGACATTTCATTACTAAATGTAGGCTGACCCATTCTTTGGCATTGATTATATTGTTTTACATATTTCTTGACATCTTTAGAAGGGATGGCCAATAATATCCAACTCCTAAATCTTTGTGAATTGTCCTTTGTGAGGAGTAATGTCCTCCTATGGATTCATCATGACAAGCCCTTAATATATCAAAAAATTCATCAACTCTTGCACACATGCGCATCACAAAGTCAAGTCCACATTTGAACAACAAACCATTCATCCATTTATAAGATTGACTTTCCTTCGCCAACCCCTTCTTCTACTTTGAGGTAAAGTGTGAGGGAAACAATCTTGTGGCAAGGAAATTGGCTATATCAACGAACCATAGAGTGTTTGAAGAAACCACAAATAGGTGTTTATCTAGGAAGCCATCTTCTACAGGTTCATTCTCTCCACCTATATGCAGTCTAGATAAAAAATCAACAACTAAATCAATTTTTCCTAGATTATCAATGATGGTGATGTCAAATTCTTACAGTAATAATATCCATCTTATAATTCTTGCACCTATAATGGGTTTGATCATCAAATACTTGATGGTTGCATGGTTAGTATGTACAAAAAATGTATAACCTATGATGTAGTGCCTGAATTTGTTAATGGCATAGATCACGGCTAGGAACTTTTTTTCTATTATATTGTAATTTCTTTCAGTTGGGGTGAGGTTCTTACTAATGTAGTAGATTGCATACATACCTCTCCCTTCTTTTTTCTGTCCTAGGACTATCCCTATGCATTCGTTTGAAGCATCTTTTTAGATGTGAAAGGGCAGATTCCAATTGGGTCCTCTCAAAACAAGAGTGATTATCAATTTCTATTTTATGGTTTTAAATGCTTTTTGGCAATCTTCTGTCTAGAGGAATTCAGTGTCCTTTGTCAAGAGATAAAACATCAAGGTAGCAATTCTACTAAAACTTTCTATGAATCTTTTGTAGTAGCTTGCATAACCCAAAAAACTCCTAACATCAATTTGACTCTTAGGTACATAGGGATTTGTTTGATGATTTCCACTTTATTAGTATCCACTTTGATCCCTTCTACAGATATGTGGTGTCCAAGAACAATACTATGTTCTACCATCATGAAACACCTTTCATGGCTTAATGACAAATGATGTTTCTCACAACATTCCAAGACTTTTTCTAGGTTCTAGAGAGCTTCCTCAATGTGTTTCCATAGACAATAAAATCATCCATATAGACCTCCATACACTCATTGGCTAACTCAACAAAAATAGCTAGAACCTTTTGGAAAGTAGTTGGAGTGTTACACAGGCCAAATGGGAGGACTATATATGCAAAGGTACCCCATGAGTAGGTAAAAGTGATCTTGTCTTGGTCTTCTAGTGCTACCTAAATCTGGTTGTATCCATTAAAACCATCCATAAATGAAAAGTATTTTTTCCTGCTAGGTTATTTCAAACTTGATCAATGAATGGTAGATGAAAGCAGTCTTTTTTAGTGGCCTTGTTCAATTCTCTATAGTCTACACACACTCTCCACTTCTCTTTATTTTTAGGCACAATCACTGTAGAGTCTAAAAAATATGTCGTAGACTTGGTGAAATTACACAATTCAGGGGTGTACCTAGCTGAACAGTCCACTTGACATTGCAAGCCTACATTAAATTATCAACCAAGGTATGTAAACTTATGATGGGTCTGCACTGTATATGCACCATGAGAGACTCCTAATCTATCATCATTGTGTGAAATAATAACTAAAATTCAATAACTTTAAACAAAACACAGTTAATGTTGAAAAGAAACCTTTCTGCACAGTAGTTGTTGCAGGTACCTTCTGCAGTGGCTATAGGTGACTACTAAACTATTAACTAAAAGTAATAAAATAAATTCTCTCCTTCCATATTATCTTCCATATATTTTTCTTGATTACATATTCAAATATATAGGATAACAAACATCTAATAGGTGTCCCATCATTCCTTCAAACAAGGAAAATGATTATTCTTCAAATGACACAAATACAATGACTAGACAATAGAGTCCTATTACAACTTTTCATCTGGTTGATTGGAAAAGAGTTTGTTTGAACTCTTTTATGATCAAACTAATTTGTTGGAGATTTTTTTATGTGTATAAATACATGGCAATCCATATCCAACTTTATTTCAAATTAAAACTCAGAGTATAACAAATGGTGGAGGTTAGACTAAATCTCTGCCTTCTCAGTCGCCACTTTTTACTTAGTCAACTTCTATCATTTCTTGCTCCTTTATTATTACATATATCTTCAACCCTTTCTAGGTTTAGTGCTCCTATTTTTCATATTTCCAAATCATTTTGAAAATCTGAATTTCATTAAGAAACGAGGAAGATATGCCTATTTTACTGAAACTACCTTTTTGACTTTTTCTGCACGCCACTTTTCTAGCAACAGCTACATGTTGACAACTGTCAACTTGTTTCTCTTCTTTTCAGCTGCATGAATGACTCATTCCTTTCAAAAATGATAGTTTAATCCTTCTACAAATACTTGACATTTAATAATTATCATTCAATCATAATATATCATCATAATTTAGCATCAACTAACTAAAACATACAAACGCTTATAAATCATCATTAATCATAGTTAGTGCTTCAGGGAATCAAGGTAAAGTTCATAAATATCTTGGGAATGATATTATAACATCATGAACATGGATTAAATCATAAGGAATGGTGAAATAAGTAGGACAAATAATAAGCTCATCAATGACCAAAGGAGATACCCATTGACTATCAGAGATTGGGTAGATGAATCTTGCTTGCAGTAGTATTTCTATCTTTGTTTTTACTATTTCCTTAAGAGTAGGGTTGATTCTTCTTTGGGGTTGTCTAATTGGCTTGAAATCTTCTATGTAAATATGATGGGTGTCAATTTTAGGGTGAATCCCTTTGATATCTTTGTATTCCCAAGCAAAAGTTGTGATATGGAAAATTAACAGATCCATGAGTTTTGTTTCTTTTGCTTTTGTCAACTAGTTATTTATGTTTAATGTTTTTCCTGGAAGGATCATGATCTATTTAGTATTTTTATCAATAGACTAGGTTGTTTTATGCTCATTTATCAAGGTGTTAAGAGGACAGGAATGTGGTTGTAGCATATGGAAGGTAGCACATTATCCCTATAAAAGTCTCACCGCAAGGTATGACATTTGCTAATGGACAATGGGTTGCTGCTAGAAACTCTCTCTCCTTGGATCTTGAGTAAAATATACTATATTATTTTCTATGATTATGTGAGACATATCTTCTTGTGTGTCAAAATCCATATCCTCTCATATTTCTCCATACCTTGCCTGAACATTTCATAGAGCGTTTGGCTAGGAGATACAGATATATCTTCTTCATTTCCATACCATTAGTTATGACCATATCTCATTTCTACAGTCAATTGATGTTGCACAGTAGTGGCTAGCCATGGCCTTCCCAAAATCAAGGGGTAAGCATTTTTTTTAGATTTCTAGGTTCCAATATTAGGAAGTCAAAATAAAATTCCCATGACTCCACTATGACTGGCACATCCATTAAAACTCCTTTTAGGATTGAAATAGACTAATAAGCTAACTGTAGGATTGTTGAAGTGGATTGGATACCTATGAGGGCTAATTTATCTAAGGTGTGGACTATCATGGCATTGATTTCTACACCCAAATCAACTAGTACGTTTGGTATTTCAACCCCTGAAATGTAGACTATGATTACTGGATTTCTAAGGTCACCATACTTAGGAAGAAGCATTTCTCCAACTAGTAGATTGACTAGTTTACCTTCCACCTGAATTGTTTTGGGAAAATTCTTCTTTCATCCCTGAATTTTGATACAAGTTTGTTTGATAAACTGGTTGAGCTCTGGAATGTCTCTAATGGCTTGAAGGAGAGGGATCTTAATGTTTAATTAATGAATTTAGATTGGAGTAACTCAGACTTAGTAATAGGTTGGATCTCTGTGGTTGGTACTTGTTTTGAGAAGCAGTATGTCTTAGTCAATCAGGAAATGGTGCCAAATTTGTAGTGTCTAGAGAAGCTCCAGAGTGCACCTCCAAAGAAGTTTCAGAGTGAATCTCTAGTGAAACTTTAGAAGTTTCTTAAGGTTATTTTTGAGGCACTCTAGTGGTAGTAATCTTCTCCTAAGGTTGTTTAAAAGAATCAGAAGATTTTAGTTCATCAATGATTTCAACAATCATGGGAGGAGATGGTCTTGGTAATTTTTTTCCTAATCTTAACTGGATATTGTTTAAATGAATGGTGTTTACTCCATCCATATTTTATTGCTCAATCAAATAGACTACTGCTCAGGTTATTTATTATGTTTTTGATTTTCTATTGGTTGAGCATGTTTTGGGGTCCATATTGAGGTTGAAACTGCTATGGGCAATGTTGATTAGACCATGGTTGATTTGGCCATTATTGGTTTTGCCAGTCCTGTGGCCCACATTGAGGAGGATTCATGGGACCATTCCATTGTGCATTCTACTGATTAGCTCCCTAATTTGGAGGGCCTCTGTAAGAAGCCTGGTTTGAGTACTGATTGTATGGGAAGTTACCAGTTTGCTTATGCCAGGTGTTTAGTATGAAAAAGGAGAATGATAGCCACTAGCATGCAAACTATATCAAACCCTTTTCCATATAACATTCAAGGACAAGGCGAGCCTAATTACTACCAAATGAAGGTGGACTTAGCTACTGACCTTGTTCTCATGTATGCTATAGATGGATTAGATTTAATTTAGTCTTTTCCTCAAACCCTAGGTTAATAATGCATGAAACCCTAGTTCTATAATGATCTGCTTATAACAAAGAAAGTACAATAAAAACCCAAAAACTAATTGCCTAGGGATAATCAAGGAGATGATAAAACCTATCTCTAGAAAGCATAGGTGTCAAAGGACTTTGGTGGGACCAACCAGGTCCTAACTGTAAGAATCTTCCAAAGGTGCAAACTAGAAAAATGTTTTGAATGATGTCCTAATGCTAGATCCAAACTCAAAAAAGGTAGAGGGACTTGGGTGGTACCACCCAAGTCCATGGTGAGAGAATATTTTGAAACTATCTCTAGATCCTGAAATCTTGATCTGTACCCAGTCTTCCTGTAGCTCTATATTTTCTAGATCTCACTCTTGTAACCTGCACACAAGAAGATAAGAAGGGGTTTGGGGGTTATGGTGTTTAGGGACTTGCCTCGGTCAAATCTTGGGATAGCATTCAAGCTTCCCAACATTGTTGATTGATAAAGAGTGTGTGCCCTCGTGGGGGCAGAGGTTGAAAACAATGATAATATGATGATTCAAATGATGATAAACAAATAATGATATCACCTATGTGATGAATCCTTAGAATGATAAAGATCCTTCAACTCATAAGGAAGAATAGATGATAGCTCCATATTTGAAACAACACACAATGACAACACACAAATCTACTCTAGAATCATAATGAATGCTCTCGCTTGCTTCACTTCAAGATCTCAAGTTATGTTTTTTCCAACCTAGTTACAAATGAACTAAAAAACACACTTATATATGCTTCCTCGCTCATAATCGTAAATTCAAACCAAAAGAGTCGACAAGGAGAAACCTCTAGAGAGGTGTTATGTCAAGATGCATTTAAACTAGACCCAACCTAAACTGAGGGACATGAGCGGTACTACCCAGGTCCTTTAGCCTCATTTAGGTCTAAGGTAAGTTAAAACAAGGGGCCCATATTCTAATTTCATCTCAGTGTCAGGCAATTTTGTGTCAGGATTAACATTTCAAATGTATAATGCAATTAAGGGGACCTAGGAGCCAAACAAGGAGGTAAAAAGACATGTGGACACTTTTTGTACTCCATAACATTTAGCCCCCACTTTAATGTGTGTATGATCTTAAGATCAGTACACGCATTAAAGTACGACCAAAAACACACCAAACACATTAGACACTAGAGCCAACAACACGCCCAAAATTCGGAAGACCATCTCTAGCCCCCAAGCTCAGGCACACATAAGAAGACACATGACAATTATGCAAAACACAAAGAGGACTGTAGAGAAGCATGTAATACATGGAGAAGACATAAATGCAGTCATGCAATCCACGAAGCATACATGAAGAGAAAACATGATTAAACAATTATACCATAATAACAAGAGATAAGGGGAGCTCATCACTATGCGCCACCATCAAAAACATGCAAAACACACAGCATGGGGGGAGCTCATCACTACGCACCTCCACAAAACATGCAAGACACATAACATGGGGGAGCTCATCACTACGTGCCTCCACAAAACATGCAAAACACGCAAGGAAAACACACAGAATACACGAGTGTCGTAGAGTGTGTCATTGACCCACTATACATCTTATTCACAACAAACATAGGTGATGGGGAGGAGCTCATTATTATGCTCTGCCATCTAAGACATGCCAAACACACCTGATGGTCGAGATACGCTACCATGATCGCCAAAAACATGCTTAAGGGTGAGTAACTCAAGCCCCGACCCTGCCTCCCAGAAGAGGATTTTTTCAAAAGGGTGTGCAACCACTCAAGGGAATACACAACCCTGCCTTCTGTAGAAGGGATTTTAAAAGAATACAACCCCACTTGCATCATGAAGACACCTTACAATGAAAAGGAAGCATGAAAACAAAGTATACAACCCCACCTGCATCAAGGAGATGCCTTACAGTGAAAAGGAAGCATACACAACACACAAAACAAAGTATACAACCCCACCTGCATCATGGAGATGCCTTATAGTGAAAAGGAAGCATACACAAACACAAAAAAAGGTATACAGCCCCACCAACATCATAGAGATGCCTTACAGTGAAAAGGTAGTATACGCAACACATTTATCATAATATCTAATACATCCGAGCATTTACCACAATATATGCCCCCACCTTAAAGTAGTTGCTCCCGCTTGCCGGTAGCAATCACGTTTAAGGTAAGGTTGAAAACGTGCGAGGGAATAAGAGCATTCACAAAGCCCATGCTCCAAAGTGACATGCTCTTACAATCACCAAATGGTTCCCAACAATCACAATAGAACATCAATATCATTTGCTAACAATCATTAATCAACAATAAGCTTTAGTTAGAAAATCTATGCTAAGATAATAACCAAATCATCTCATGAAACTAATATAGAAATAAGGCAACATGTCGCTTAAACAAACCAAGGCTATACTTATAGGCTCAGAATTGAGTATAGTCGCGAGGTTATGCTTATGGTATCTCAGAACCGAGTATAGCTACAAGGTGAGACAAAAACATTCCAAAGTGCATAGAAGCAGATTTAGAGTATTGTAAAGGTTTGTTACCACAATTTCACAACATGATACATGATCACATCATGACATAAAGTGATTCTACTAGTCAAACATTAGTAACAAATTACCCCTATCTTCATATATGGATTGGGTCCATTTTGTTTTCTTGTTTTAGGGACACACAATCCTTATCAGTATATTTGTTTTCATCATTTGTCGACTAGTAGAGCCACAAGTACAATGGAAGAATGAAATCATGAAAAATGATGAAGGGGGTAAATCATAAAACACACAACAACATAAATGGCACATATAAAATAGAATATTTATTTATTGATTTGGACAACTCATTACATTACAGAACCTCAATTACAATCAGAGGAATCAATCCTCCTTAGGCTACAACACACTACAACAACACATCACCACTCTCTGGAATCTTCTACCTTCTGTAACCCCAAATCAACTAGGGTTTCTATTTTTCTACTTATTATTGATTCTACACCTTTCCCCTTAACTCTACTATTGCCTAGGGTTCCCAAAATAGTCATAAATAGCACTTTTTGGCGGCCTCCAGCTAAATTTTGAAATTTGCAACTCCCTCCAAAAGTAGGTCAACTTCCAGGAAGCATAACTTTTGATCCGGGTGTCTGATTGATGAACCATTTTAAGCATTGGAAAGATCGCAATGTGAACTATCATGCCAAAAAATTGTAAATAGATTTTTGTCAACTTTTCAGGACTTTATGGGATGTTTTAGTGCCTCATATCTCATTTCAAAAAAATTTAGGGGCTTTTCAGAAAACAAAAAATTTAATATCTTTCAGCTCACAAATGATCTTTGTCTGATTCCTTCGCTAAAGGTATTATATTTCAGTTATGAATCTTCCTGTAGATTTTGGCTTCAATCCGTGCCCAAATACAAACTTTCCTAAAATGGCAGTTAAACTTTCCAAAATTGGCAGTTTGCTATTTTTAGCAGTTTGGAAAAACTAAAAGTCCTACATCATTATTCAAGAGATTATGGAAGCAGAAAAACTAATTATGGAAATAAATGGAAACAACTGCAATGATTTTGAATCAACTTATTTTTGGGTGATGCAAGATTGCCCTTACACCACTGGATGCTCCTACATCAAAAATGAGAGAGAGCAATAGTGACTGAGGGTCACAACATGGGAAGATGCCCCCAAGACATCCTCCACAACGTTATGCCCCCAAGGCACCATATGCAACAATTGAAACAAGAGAAATGTAGAAGAATAGAGAAACAAATAGAAGGAATGTCATAATGGAGGTGGTCTCTTGTATCCTTGACCTTACAAGAGTATCAAGGCTCATCGAAGGAGACCTAAACAAACATTTAACACTACACAGGGTAACACAACACAACAACATATATTTAAGTGGAGGCCACCCTTGAGAGCAACTCAAAACATCAAGTGTGGCTAAATGAGTGAGAAATACTTACCTGAAATAAAATGCAACCGTGCTAGCGGTTATCCTTGATCAAATCATCTTCTTCCCAATCTTGATCTTCATATGAAATAGGTGGTACATAGGGCACTATAGCCCAACTTGAAACTTCTTCATTTAGTTCTTCTTTTGATTCCATTTCTCACAGTGGGATATTTTCTTCTTGTGGTGACATTTTTTGAGCTAAGGATTGTATCTTTCTTCTTTCCCTTGCATTTATGTTTCTTCTAGTCTTACTAGTTATATTTCCCAAGGGAGTTTCTTTATCCACCATCAAGGGTTCCTAATTTTCTACATTCTTCAACATTTCTAAAGAGGAAGCTGGTACAAAAGTGATTTTATGATTTTGTGATGGATAGCTTCGCTCTTGAAGGTTTTCTCCCGATCCTTGTAAGGATGGAAGAGGAGGAACCTTGTCAAAAATTCTTTTTCCTTTCGATCAAGGTGAATCCTTCAGCTCGGGCTACTTTTCACTCTTTGTTTGTTGGATAGGAGGAATTGTAGCCTCGAAGGACCAAGAGGGTCCAGGATTATTCTTGCCATATGATAATTCAGTTATTTTATTTGTCTTATACTTTTGATATGCCAAGAAGAATTGATCTTGTCTTGGTTGGTTTGCTTCAATAAGTTATGGCCAAAAATAATCCAAATTGAAATTTCCACAAGTGACTAATGGTTTAAATCCATTTTGGTGAATAATATGCACTTGACTTTTATGAAGGAACTTTAAACACTTGTGAATAATAGAAGGAACCACTTTCATGGATTTTAGCCAAGGATGTCCTAATTTCACACGAAAGAGAACCGAGGTGGGAATGATAACAAATGGTGCTTCTAGGGCTTTTTCAACTACCTTAATACAAAGTGTTATCTTTCCAATTGCCAAAAGAAAATTACCATTATGTGATTTTATCATTATGTTGGTTGGATCATAAGTATCTTGTGCTATATCATGCATATATAAAAATTATTCTGTGATAACATTTGCCATCCAATTAGGATCAATAAGAACTCCTCTTGTAGGATTTCCATTTATTTTTGTTGTTATATAAAGAGGACCATCAATGTCTCTAACAATGACCTCATGTGGTGTGAAAGATATGACGGCTTCGGGATCCTTCCTTTTCTTATTAAATTGGGGAGGAGCCATACCACCCTTGTTATGATTGGATGCCATAGATATGAGACTCTTGTACACCAAGACACTAGTTTGAGGTGTAGATTAGGGAAAATCAAGGTAAATACATGAATCATCAATAGCAACCACAAAACTATCTAAGTTAAACCAATAAAGATCCCAGTCCAATAATGAAGCACAAGATGCCATAGAAATCAAATGATAAAAGTGATAAATATCTAAATACCTATGCCAAAGTTTATTTCCCTCCATTGCTCTTCTCCATTTTGCTTTGTTTGCTCTCAAATTTGTAGCATGCAAGATATATGATAAGCTCGATATGGATGTATGATAGAAAGATCACAAGATGAATGATAGTAAAATATTGAAGATTATGATTGTGGTTAACCTTGAAATGGAGATGAAGGCTTGCTTTTATAGAGGATTGGATTTGAATGAAGGGTGAGGATTAAAAGATGAATGTATAATGATCAATGGATGAGATTAAAAGATGATTTAATTTTGGATCCTTCATTTAATAAAAGGTAGTGGTGTGATATGTATTTTAAATGAAGGTGGTAGTGTGACAATAGTGTGACAAATGATTTAATGAGAGGGAGACATGTGTGAAGATAAGGATAAAGGTGAGGGCTAATTTAAATAAATATTTTATTTATTTAAATTGGATAATGGAGGAAATGGAAAATTATTAAATAACTAAAAACTATTATTTAATAATGTATAGAGGAAAATAGAGAATGACTAATTAAATAATTAAAAATAATGATTTAATTATAGAGGAAAAATGGAGATGAATAATTAAATAAATAAAAATTTATTTAATTATAGATTAGAAAATAGACAAAGTGAATTAATTAAATAATTCAAATTTATTTAATTGATAGAAGAATATGATATTAGGGAATAATTAGTGTAAAAAATGTTACTCGCAGACTCAGGATATTTTTAAGTGTCTACATTTTGCCCCTCTGTAATACAAAGTGAATCTGAACGTTGTGTCAAAGAATAGACAGGAAAAATCGGCTCAGGACGTACCCCAGCGTGCCTCAGATAAAGCGGGATAGCATGATGCCCCTTCAGGAAATTTGACAAATTTTTGAAAAAATTTGGTAAATTTATCGATAGGTGTGAATACGTTGGCGATTAAAAACTAGGCTTATAAGTCAATCTAGGGGTTGATATTTGCATGTGGAGGTGAAAGAAATGGTGTTAGCAAGAAATAAAGAATGATTGGGCGAGTGAAATGAAATGAGATCTTGCTTGGTAGATTTTGAGCTTTAATTTCATTGCACGATTATCGTCATAGAGATTTTATTATGGCAATGGATGATGAACACCATGGCATGATATAGACCAAGGTGCAAGATACTATCCCATGCGAAATAGGCACATGATAGACAAGGAATGCCATGGCACAGACTAGTAACCATAGAACCTTGTCAAAATATTTGAGGAAATAGCCATGAAGCATGTTAGTCCTAGTACAAGAAGGCGTTAGATGGCCTTTCACTTGCACAAGATATTTTGATTATGAATCCCAATCACACACAAGGAACTTAGTTGCCCTAGTCATATTGCCAAGACAAATTTCACAAATAGAAATCAAAGAGAAAAATGTCATCATCCATCATCACTCCTCTCATCACTTGTAGACTTCCTCAAGGCGCATAGTAACATGACCAAAGATCAATCAGATAAAAAGACAAGAGAAACTAGACCAACAGAGTCAACATCCATTTAGATCTTCTTGCTAGATAATGAGTGTTTGTTTGATAGGACTACAGGATAGCACCTAGTTTTAGGGAAGGAAACATGCCGTATAAGACATCAAGTCTGGTTTCGACAATGTAACCACTTGTATAAGGCAAATGGTGGGATTACGTCTGGTTTCAGAAATGAGACACCTCGTATAAGATGCTTGGTCTAGTTTCGAGAGTATGACAATCTGTATAAGACTGATGATATGATTGATGTGTGATGATAGTGTCTTGTTTTAGGAAACAAAGCATGTCGTATAAGACGTCGAGTTTGGTTTTGACAATACAACATTATGTATAAGACAATTGATAGCTGATAAAGGTAACTGATAGTGATGAACAATCATGACTGGACATTTGATCGACTATGATTGGAGACTTGATGGATAGTTTGTCTATTGTTTCAAGATTGGTTAAGCGTGGTTCTCTGTGGAAGATAATTGGTTTATCTTTGATCAAGGTGTCAACCTGAGCAAGGGATAACTTATTATGGGATATGAACAATGGAGACTTGACTCAACAAACCCTAAGGGACTGGCCTAATGTCTCAGGGGCTCATCGATAATGGCCTTGCCTACGTAAAGCACAAAGACAACGTAGTTCGACCATGTAGACTCTTTACTATGATAAGACCAAAGGGATGGACTAAAGCCTCAGTGGCTCATCGATGATGGCCTTGCCTACGTGAAGTTACAGAGGCAACATAGTTCGACCATGTAGAGTTTTTATTATGATAAGACCAAAGGGACAGACTAAAGCCTCGAGGGCTCATCGGTGATGGCCTTGTCTACATAAAGTCGTAGAGGCAACATAGTTCGACAGGGTGGACTGACATGGGCTCGATGACTGACAGTGTTTTTGGAATTTTTGACATTTTTTAAATTTTCTGTATTTTTTGATTTATTTTTGAAATGTTTTGATTTTTGTGGATTTTTGGAAATGTTTTGATTGATGTCCTCTAATACCATGTCTAGGATCCCATATGAAGACCTAAGTCAATTATTTGCCCCCATTTAGGTATAGGTCAAAATTATTATGAAAGAAAATGGATGGAGTAATATTTATTATGGATGGATATGGAAAGCAAAAGACACAAAATGCTAATTATTCTCAGGCCATGAGAAGGACAACAAAGCCTTATTATGGATTATGACATGGTTTAAGTGGATTTTTATTATGGATGAGGATGTGTGCGGATTATGTAAGGTAAAGTAAAAGATCAAATAGAATGATGGTAGATGATAGAGCAAAGACTGACTACACATGGCACCTATTCGCCAAGTTTTCACCATGGTACTTATCTAAAGCGCCACTAGAGTGAATTTTACTATTAGACGGATTATTTCTCTTTACTATTTTTTTGTCATCTAAAGCATCACCGAAATGGTTTTCACTATTGGATTATTATTATTATTATTATTACGGGGATTCTCTAAGGATTAAGTATAGTACTTGCGAAGGTGCATGCTATTGATTGGCTCTGGTAGCGGTTCACCTTCGGGATTAGCAAGTTGATAAGTGTCGGATCCATATACTACAGTTATAATGTAAGGACCCAACCAATTAGGCTCAAACTTTCTAGGCTTCTCTCGATCCAACTAATTTTTCATATTCTCTTTTAAAATCAGGTCCCCAATGTTAAAATGACGAACCTAGAATTTCTTGTTATAGTTGTGACGAAGACGATTTTGATAGGCTTGTAGATGGACCAATGTGTTTTGTCATCTCTCATCCAACAATTCTATATCAAGCAATCTGGATATGTGATACTCTTTGTCATCAATGAATTGTTCCATATATATTCTCAGGGAGGGTAACTTGACCTCGATGGGAAGAATAGCTTCAGAACCAAAGACAAGGGAATAGGGAGTGGCTCATGTGGGAGTATGAATGCTGGTTCAATAAGCCCATAAGGCTGGGTTAAGTTGGATGTGCCAATCATAGCCGGTGTCATTGACGGTCTTCTTTAGGATTTTAATGATGGTTTTGTTAGAGCCTCAGCTTGACCATTACCTCGGGGGTAATATGGAGTGGCTAAATGGTGGTGGCTATGGAATTTCTCACATAGTTCACGAACATCCTAATTTTTGAATGGACAACCATTATCTATGACAATAGATTAGGGAACACCATACCAACATATAATGTAATTAAGGATGAACTTGGATATTTTCTTACCAGTAATATAGGTCATGGGAATGGCTTCAATCCATTTTGTGAAGTATTCAGTTGCAGTGATAATGAACTTATGGCCATTGGTGAAAGGAGGATAAATCTTTCCCACAAGGTTGAGTCCCCATTGAGAGAAAGGCCACGGTGATGTAATTGGATGAAGTTCTTGAGTGGGTGCATGTACAAGATCTCCATGTATCTGACATTGTCGGCATTTCTTAACAAAATTATATGCATCACGTTCCATAATAGGCCAATAGTATATGGTTCGCATGATCTTCTTAGCCAAGGTAGGACCACTAGAGTGAGCGCCACATATACCATCATTTACTTCATGCAAAGTTGTTTGCGCTTCATCAAAATCGAGACATCTAAGGAGGGTACTATCTAGGCTTTAGCGGTAAAGGGTATTATTGATGATGACATATCTAGAGGTTTGACGGATAAAGGTTTTTCATTGATTGGCAGACAAGTCAGGGGGAATGATTTGGTCATGCAGGTAGTTGTAAATATCTCTATACCAAGGGGAGTCAGGACCAACAATTTCACACACAAACTCTGATTCAAAAATATCGAAAGCAGGGATCAAAAGTTGTTCCACCAAGAATTCATACTGAGATACATTGTTGGGTATATCCAAAAGAGATCTTATGGTGGCCATTGCATTGGATGCTTTATTTTGAATCCTCAGAATTTGACTGAAGATGATGGCATCAAAATACAACTTGAAACTATTGACCATCTGCTTGTACGATGTAAATTTTTCATCTTTTGTATCATAATCATCATTGACCCAACGGATTACCAACTGTGAATCGTTGTAGACTTGAAGATTTTTTATTTTCCATTTAATAGCCATATAAAGTCCTATGAACAATGCTTCATATTCAGCTATGTTGTTGGTGCAAGAGAACGCTATTTTGAATGACTTAGGTATTGTGTCTCCTTGAGGTGTGATGAAGAGGATTCCAACCCCTAAACCATGATTTGTACAAGATCCATCAAAATAAACCTTCCATGTATTTGAAGTTTCTACCGTGAAAATTGACTCATCAGGAAAATCAGAAATCAAAGGATGATCTGCTATTATAGGAGCGGCTGTGAGTTGATTAGCTATCACTTGTCCATTCATTGCCTTTCGATTAACATAGTCTATATTAAATTCACTAAGGATCATGACCCATTTTGCCAATCAACCTGTTAGAGCTACTTTGTTAAGTAAATATTTAAATGGATCTATCTTGGCTACAAGATTTGTTTGATGATTTAACATATAGTGCCAAAGTTTCTGAGTGTCAAAGACCACCACAAGGCATGCTCGTTCAATGGAACTATAGTTAAGCTCATACCCCACAAGTGTTTGACTGATGTAATATATGGCTCATTCTTTTGCTTCTTCATCATTTTATACCAAGAGGGCTCCCAATGTTGATGAGGTGGCTGAAATATACAATATTACATGTTTCCCATCAATAGGTGGCATGAGAACTGGAGGAGACAATAGATAATCCTTGATTTGTTGAAAATCTTGTTGAGAATGATTGGACCATATGAATGGGACTCCTTTGCGAAGAAAATACTGGAATGGATGACACTTATTGACCAATTGCGCTATGAACCCTCAAACTGACTGTAGCTTTCCTTGAATACTGTGTAACTATTTGAGATTTGTTGGTGAAGGCATATCCATGATAGCTTTCACTTTTGCGGGATCAACTTCAATACCTTTGCAAGACAATGTACCGTAATAGTTTACCAGAGGTTACAGTGAAAACGCACTTCTTTGGATTTAATCTAACCTTGTATTCTTCCATCCTTGTGAAAACTTGTCTAATATGTCTAGATGACTATCTCTTGTAATGGATTTGGTTAACAAGTCATCAACATAGTCCTCCATGAGTGTATGCATGTAGTCATGGAAAATTGTGGTCATAGCCCTTTGATATGTTGCTCCAGCATTTTTAAGGCCGAAGGGCATGACATTCCAACAATAGGTCCCCCAGGGGCAAGTGAAATCTGTCTTATGTTGATCTTCAGGAGCAATTTTGATTTTGTTATACCCTAAAAAGTCATCCATGAGTGATAGCATTTCATATCCTGTCGTCGGGTCTACTATGATATCAATGTTAGGCAATGGGAAATCATCCTTAGGACAAGCTTTGTTTAAGTCTCTAAAGTATTCACAAATTCTGATTCCTCCATTTGGTTTAGTTACAAGTACAATATTACAAATCCATTCTACATAGTCTATAGGTCGAATGAAACCAACGCCCAACAACTTCTTCAATTCTGCCTTGACCAAAATCGCAATCTGGGGGTGCATCGTTCTCAGCTTGTGTTTGACTGGTTTTGCATTTGGAAATAATGAAAAATGATGCAAAACTAACTCAAGATCCATCCCATGCATATCAATGTATGACCAAACAAAGTTTATTTGTCTCACATAAAAGAAGGTCGTAAACTCTGGTTTTCAGTCTCTGTCAAGGATGCTACAAAGTGAACAATCCTGGGACTATCGTCGGTGCCGATATTTACTTCCACTAATTTTTCTACTAGAAATAGTGATCTCTCTTAAATCATAGGGAACACATCCAACCCTCTATCCTTAGGTGCCTCGGGGAGGTTTTCACCATCAGATACGTCCTTTCCTTTTACTTTTTCACAGTCTAAAGGTGCCTTTCAGTTTTCACCTAAAGACCTATCTTTTTTTGTTTCATTATTTTCACTTTTGCGACTAGAGGGTGGAGTGTACTCCCCAAAGTAGGTTGTTCTATCAAGATCTATGATAAATCCAACTTTATGATCCCCACTAGGTATTCCCTCTCAAAGGCCCATAAACTCAGTGAATGCTTCATCATTTTCAAATGTGTCTAAGCCCGGAGGTCCTTGTTGGTCCCAATCTATCAATTGCATGTAAACTAGGGGTAGATCATCATTGGTGTTTGTGTAAGTCAAGGGTAGGGTAGATATGATGCATACTAAGGTGTTATCAGGGTCCCAAAAGATATCAATCTAGGCAAAACCCTTGGGTTGCTCGATTTTAGGGGGATCAGTTTCTAGATTTTCCTTAGATGTCTCGATGTCTTAAAAAATGTTAGTGTATTTAGCCAATAGTATCTTAGTACAGGGAGCATTCAATTTTAATGGTGCATACCCTAACCCTTTGTTCTTTGGTAGCATGTTCAGTTGTAAAGGTTTTGTCCTTCCATTCTTATGCGGACCAAGTCCACTGGGTCCACCATAACCTTGTTACTTTACGAATTCAAAACCTTTTCCATATTGCTCAATCGGTAATTGTGTGGGTTCAACTTCTTCTTCAACCTTATAGATCCATGTAGAAACATACTCATCTATGTTTTCTTTACTCAATTCACCCCACTTGGTAAAAGTGGTAGGGGCAGCACAAATAGTGACTTTAGGTTTGATAAGATGCAGTTTTCCATGAGACTTTGGTGACATAGGTAGCTTGCCAATGTAATATGAACTCTCCATGCTATATTCCCCACACCCTATGTCATGAATTTGGACCTTACATTTGGAAGAGGGAATGAATGTAGTGGAAGAGGTGAATAGCATGGAAGGGTCAATGTAATTAGATGAAATGGAAGGTGAAACTCCCCTGTTAACAGGCACTTGGTGTTCAAGTGTTCCTTTTAGATGGCTACAATATTGAAAGGGATCGGGATCACCGACTATTGTGATTTTAGTGCCATTATAGGGAAATTTAAGGCATTAGTGGTATGTGGATGGAATGGCCTTCATGGCATGAATTCATGGATGACCGAGAATGAGATTATATGGAAGGTCTAGATCCAAGACTTGGAATATAGTATCTAGGACAGCAGGGCCAACTCTTACTGGAAGTGGAATCACACCCTTGGAAGAACGCTTAGCATCATCATAAGCTTTTATAACAATATTTTTAGACGCATCTACACAAGCCTCAGAGAATCCTAGTATTGTGACCAATTTTAAGGTACATATGTTCAGACCTGCTCCACCATCTACCAAGACTTGTTTAATCTTGTGTTTATTAATGAATACCTCAAGGTGCAAAGGATCATTATGATTAGGATTTCGTGAAGGAAGGTCATGTTCAGTAAATGTGACATGGTGAGTGGTAGCTAAGTATCCCACCATGGCCTGAAATTGATTGACATTAAGGTCTGTGGGGATGAATGCTTCTTGCAAGGCTTTGTCCAAGATGGCTTTATGTTCGAGGGATATGCGAAGACACTCAAGGATAGATATCTGCATGAGAATCTTCCCTAAATGATCTAGGAGATTATATTGAGACTACAATTTAGGAATGGAAGGAGCACTTTACAAGGTCAGCTTAGATCTTCAGGTGGTAACAACACATTCCAGACGGGCTTTGATGGTAATCATGGAGACATTATTGTCAAATGTTCAGATATTATTAATGGTATACTCATAGGCAACATGGCTATAATTGGCTTGATCATTTTTTTTTGTCCCTAAACTAGAGGCTTTTCCTGTCCCATGATCTTGTAAAGGATTCTTGAAGATGGTATGATCATTGTTTGAGGACCCTTGTGGACCATCTAGTACTATGTCACCGTGTTCAATGAGATCTTGAATTGTGTTCTTCAATTTGTAACAATTTGATGTCTTATGTCCTTCATTTGATGGTATTCACAAAAATCATTATCATTCCACAAGTTAGTTTTAAAAGCTGGGTTATACTGTCTTATTTCTAGAAGTTGGATGAGGTTTGATTGCAATAGTTTCTTTAGAATTGATTCCATAGGTTTCGGTAAAGGGGTGTAATTTCATCTTGGAGTATTGTTTCTTGGAGGACCTTGTCATTGATTGTTTTCAACCGCATTTGTTGTCTGTTGATGTATAGGTGGTGGATTGTTTGATATAGTAGGTTCTTTGAGAGTAAGGGTAGGGCTAGCTTTGTTTATCATTTTTGCATCAACTACCCCATCATTCGTGACTTTTTTATTTCTAGACCAAAATTTTCTCTTGTCCTAGAAAGTGTTTTGGTTCTTATTGAAAATTTTGATCAATCCCTTTGCAATAAGTGCTTTTTCAATGACTGCTCCTTTCTCAACAACATCCGCAAAGGTGGTAAAACAATGAATTTGAAGTTGGTGCATCAATTTGGTGTTTATATTTTCAACAAACATAGGGACCAACTGGTTCTTTGGTATGTGACATGGGCACTTACTAGCCATGCTTCTCCATCTTTGGAAGAAAGAGAGGAATGATTCTCCATCATCTTGTTTTGTGTGACACAATGTTGCAACTGTCATGTCAGTCTCAAATTATAGGAGAAATATGCTATGAATTTGTCAACTAGTTCATTCCATGTCCTTATCCCAAGAGGTAGATGTGCAAACCATTCAAGTGTGGGTCCGACAAGACTTCGTGGGGACATCTCATTAGATATGTATGGTCAAATGCAAGTTCAAGGCAAGCAGTGTGAAACTCTCATACATGTTCTATTGGACTCCCCTTTCCTCTATATTTGTTAAAATTTGGCACATTATAGTTTTGAGGAAAAGGAAGCATATACATACTCAAATCAAAAGGAAATGGACAAAAGTCTTCCATGAAGTAAGTCTTATTTGTCCTGGATACTTACATGTTAGAGATTTGTTGTTGCAATGAGTGCATTTTCTATGCTAAAACTTCCATGGAGGATAATGATGTGTCTGGAGCATTAGCAAGTACATTGTGATATTGAGAATCTATGTTAGAAGTGGATGCATTTTGAAATCCCATACTCGCATCGGAAGGGTTGGTGTTGGTGTTAAAGTAATTATGCGATGAAGATGGGTTTTGATTTTGGATGTTTGGTATGAATGTGGTATTTGGGTTGGTGTTTGGTACTTTTTGGTTGGTGTGTTGAAAATGAGATGGGATGTTTGTATTGGGTTGATATTGAAGTGGATTGGAGTTTTCTTGAAAGATTGGATTGATTTGTTGTTAAATGGGATTTGAGTTAATGTTTTGTTGGGATGGATTAGTGTTTTGATAAGACACATTAATGTTTTGATGTGATGGATCGATATTTTGATGAGTCAAGTTGTTGTTTTGATTAGACCCAAAGTTCATGTTTGTGTTTGCTATGGTATTGGTTTTTTGGGATTGTGTTCATGGAGTAACTATGTGTATCTGTCATGGTTTCTTTGATGCATTTGAATTCATTGTGTTTTGCCCCATAGGTATGGTAAATTGGTTGATGGTGTAGTAGTTTGAGATGACATTGAGGCAAATGGATTCATGAAGTTTAGTAGTTGAGACGTGGGATTTGTGTTGTTTTCTCCAAATGGTGGAAGAGGAGGCACATTGACGGTCATTGTGTTATGTGTAGTTTGTCCCAATGTTAAGCTAGTGTGCTCTTGTCGTGAATTAGTGTGACTTGACAAAGGTGTTGTATGACTTTGGTTTTGTGTCACATTGTTCAAAGATGACCCTAGAAGCATGTTGATGTCAACACCAAGAGGGAGTTTAGTTCCATTTTGAAGAAGTCACATAAGATATGTTTGTGGGTCTATAGCTATTATTTCATCTAGAATGTGCAATAGCCTAGGCTCTTGGAAAGCCTCATCAATTTCTTGTTGGGTCACACCTTGTTCTACCTCATGTAAGGTGAGATTTTCAAAAGGATTTGCAATGTTAAATTCAGACTCAAGTGGTTCATTTGAGGATGATCCAAACTTCATGGTGCTAGTGGGATTATTGTTGGGGTGATTTGAGTAGTTCACTTCCTTTCATTTCCTTTGTGACCTTGTTTAGACCATATAGACTTATGGGTTTTGGGATGACAATGCAAACTAGAGATGACAATGCAAGATGGGTATGCAACTAAGCTATGTTTTGGGGATTTTTGAATATAGGGATGCCAATTGATAATGCAACTATGACCAAGGTATGGGATGCAAAGTGACAATGAAGCTATGACTATGACAATGTTTGGAGTTTTGGATATGCAACTCTAGGATTTGAAAATGATGCTAAACCAAACTATGATCGACCAAGGTAACAATTCAAAATGTCAAGACCTCAAAAGAACAAGTGCTAAAATGATTATGATTGGATAAAAGTGAACCTAAACTAGACACATGAGTTTAAGGCTCAACTTGATGATGACTGTAGATAGATAATGACAAGGTCTAGACAATCCAAGCATGTGATAATGGTGTGATCAATTATGACAAGCTTCCTAATTTCAAGTCTCCAAGATGACTATGACTATGAATGACCTAGGATGACAAAGGCTAGCTAGACAATGCAAGCTAAACTAGGTGAATGCAATGGATGGACTGGATAAACTAAATAGGTCTCAAGTCTAGATGTATGGTCACTATCCAAATCAGATCAGAAATGTGGATACTTAAGAATTTCCCCAACATTTTTTATCCTGGCAGATGCATCGCTGGAGGCTATAGTTGCAGTGCTATAAGCTACATATGTGTTTCAGGAATTGACAATTGTGACTCAAGATGCTACAGTTGCAGTTTTCTATTTGACAACTGTGGTTTCAAATGTGACAGTTGCAGTTCAGGATGTAACAGTTACATTTCAAGATCTAACAATTGCAGTTTCAAATGTGACAGTTGTGGTTCAGGATGTAACGGTTGTGTTTCAGGATTTGACAATTGTAGTGTACTATTTTCTATAACCTAAAATCAAAGGTTTCTAAATGATTTTTCATTTTGAGCAGTTTGTTCAGGTGATAAGAAAACATAACAAACACTTGAAATACAAATCTTTAGCTATTTTGACTCTTTGACTATTGGGAAAAGTAGTATTTTGCAAGTTTTCTTCCATAAAACTCACTACACCTTGGTTCACAAGCAATTAAAATAAGCACAACCTAGCTAGTAGTAAAGGATTGTCTACTATAGTGGGCTTACCACACCTTTCGGTATTTTTAGATATGAGAAAATGGAGTGGGTAACTAGAGTATGCCAAGGACCTGGACCACCTTGACACCTCTTGCCTTGAAAGGATGAGTCCAAATAAGGAACCGTATCACCTCAACCAAGAACCATACATGGTAAGTAACTTTAGGGTACCATCTGCATTCCTTGCACCACCATAGTAAATGGCCAAAAGGTCTTAGGCTTCTAAAAACAATGGTTTATAGTGTAGGAACTCCTAAGAACATAACATAGTAGCGATGGGAGACTGAAATCTCTAACCCGCGTCCGGAATCACCCAAAACCACAAAGGCCCACCCCCTATAGCACAAGTGGATTGAGCTCAAATTTTAGTTTTTGCCCCTTTATATAGCCTACTAGAAATACATGCTTGTGGTCGAACCCTGGAGTGAACTCCCAGGCAGGCCACCTACTAAAATAAAAAAAGGGAAAGCTTGTGTATTACTCTTTCTCATCACCTAGGAATCACACGTAGTGCAAGGGGAGAGTATACTCAAGACAACATAGTGCCGCTATTTCTCATCATCTAGGAATCGCACGTAACGCAAGAGGAGAGGACACTTTAGACAAACACGCTTTCAATAAACTAACTCATTTGCATGCAAGTGCACAAGACATAGAAGACACTTGTTCTTTTTAAGCACCAAATCTAAATGTTCCTAAATTAAAAATCACAAACACATAATGGATCCCTGCAAGATATTGGATTAGTAGTTTAATTCAAAGGTCTTCTCCCAACAATCGCCACACAGCTAGAAATTAGATATCAGTAACAACCAAATCTTTGCCCTAGTGAATGCAAAAAGTAGAAAATGATGAAAATCACATATTTATACCCCCTTTTTTTCTTGATAGTTGAATGTGGTGCTGAATGGATCAAATGCGGTACAAGATCTGGCAAATGCATTGTAGGATCTCACAAATGTGTCTCAGGTTCTGACGAACATGGCTCAAGATTTAACAAATGCATCACATGATCTTTCAATTACGGTGTAGGATATCACGAATGCGTCACACTGTAACCTAAATCTTAGAATCACATGAAATCCAACAAAAAATAGTCTATAGATAAACCCTAATGATGTAAATCCACTGTCAAGATGTCAGAAAGATAGGTAAAACACTATAAGATGATCAGAAAATCAATCAGATCCCTATAAACAAGATTAAATAGCAATGATTGCAAACCTAAAATTTGCCAAACAATAGTTAGATGTGGTGTTGTAGGCAAAAAAAGTGGCATTTTGCATAATAGATGCAGTGTTGAATTCAATGGATGCATCGCACTACACAATGAATGTGTCGTAAAAAGCTTCATATGCGGTGTTGGATTTGGCTAATGCGTCGCACTATCTGCAAAACCCTAAATTCACAAAATTCACAGAAAATTCAGTCAGTTCATGTCGGGTTCAACAGATGTAGATCAGGAAAAATTAGGGTAAATACATGAATCATCAATAGCAACCACAAAACTATCTAAATTCAAGCCATAAAGATCCCAGTCCAACAATGAAGCTCAAGATGCCATAGAAATCAAATGATAAAAGTGATAATATCTAAATTCCTATGCCAAAGTTTATTTCCCTCCATTGCTCTTCTCCATTTTGCATTGTTTGTTCTCAAATTTGTAGCATGCAAGATATGTAATAAGCTCAATATGGATGAATGATAGCGAGATCACAAGATGAATGATAGCAAAATATTGAAGATTATGATTGTGGTTAACCTTGAAATGGAGATGAAGGCTTACTTTTATAGATGATTTGATTTGAATGAAGGGTGAGGATTGAAAGATGAATGTATAATGATCAATGGATGAGATTAAGAGATGATTTAATTTTGGATCCTTCATTTAATAAAAGGTAGTGGTGTGATAAGTATTTTAAATGAAGGTGGTAGTGTGACAATAGTGTGACAAATGATTTAATGAGAGGGAGACATGTGTGAAGATAAGGATAAAGGTGAGGGCTAATTTAAATACATATTTTATTTATTTAAATTGGATGATGGAGGAAATAGAAAATTATTAAATAACTGAAAACCATTATTTAATAATGTATAGAGGAAAATAGAAAAAGACTAATTAAATAATTAAAAATAATTATTTAATTATAGAGGAAAAATGGAGATGAATAATTAAATAAATAAAAATTTATTTAATTATAGATTAGAAAATAGACAAAGTGAATTAATTAATTAATTCAAATTTATTTAATTAATAGAAGAATATGACATTAGGGAATAATTAGTGTAAAAAATGTTACTCGCAGACTCGGGACATTTTTAAGTGTTTACATGAGGAAACTGGGTTTTTGAAGCTTTTGCACAGATAAAAAACACACTAGTGTCACTATAAATGAAGTGATCACGATGTTAAAAGTGCTACACAAAAAGTGATGACACACTTTCACACATCAACGCACTGATGCCATATATGATGATAGTTCAACTAATTCAGACCCAAATAGGAACATAGAGGAAACAAAGGGCAACACAAACAACAATGTTAAGTTTCAGAATGTTATTTAATCAGCTAGATTGACCTTTGCCCAGGCGACAAGAACATAGGCAAAGCTTATTCATTCACATAAGTGGCAGAAACAAACTCACACAATAGTATACTATTAATGGGATCCATTCTGCATTCATTTTCAAGACATTTGTATAGTAAGATTCTTTTATTTGGTAATTAGCCAGTTCGTTCATGTATAGAAGTTACACAATCAATGAATCTGAGACTTAAAATATTTTACAAAATCTGTTATTCTAGGATCTTAAACTCATAGCCTGATTCCTCTAACCAGTTTACTTCTACTACGGTCTTCTTCATTCGATGTCTTCCAAATGTCCATCCACACACCCTGTTGAGACGTCGATCTCCACTCAAAACTGGCCTGTCCCTGCCATGTGTGCCTCTTCACTAGTTTCTCCCCAATGTTCTGGTAGTTTCAAAACTATTTTGGAATAAGAATCAACCATCCCAAATCTGGCAACAGGAATTACCTCCCGGAACTACTTCAATTTCCCCCAATGATCACTTTCAACCAACAAAATAGCTGCCTCTAAAAGGCCGATACAGTCCAAGAAGGATGAGAACAAACAACTTAACAAAAAAACATAAATCATTCACAATAGAACTTTAAAAAATATCGACTAATCCAAAACAAAATTTGATGGGGGTCGATGCCCCTACATCAAAAAGGCAATATAGACAACTTTAAGATTTCTTGCAAAGATATGTGAAAGCGATGTTGGAATACACAATGTGTAATTACGAAATTATGAATTTTCAAATCAAGGATGTGCAATGATGCAAGATTCTCAAATGAATATTGATAAATATGCAATAAATCAATGCAAGATATGATTTGAACAATTAGCAAGATGCAAATGTTCAAAGCTACGGGTTCACCAAAATATTTAGTATGAAAAAGGAGAATGATAGCCAATAGCATGCAAACTATATCAAACCTTTTTTCATATAACATTCAAGGACAAGGCCAAACCAAATCACTACCAAATGAAGGTGGACTCAGCTACTGACCTTGTACTCATGTATGCTATAGATGGATCAGATTTAATTTAGTCTTTTCCTCTCTCTCTCTCTCTCTCTCTCTCTATATATATATATATATATATAAGGGGGTTGAGTGCAAGCATGTAAGTACACTAGATCAAACCCTCTTTCACTATAACATTCAAGGACAAAATTGAGCTAAGTCACTACAAGATGCAAGAGGACTCAGCTACTAATTTTGTTATTTTATTTGCTATGGAAAGATATGATTCAACCAAGCCCTTTATCAAACCCTAGGTCAATCAATTCACTAAACCCTAGAATTAAGATAATTAGCTTATAACAGACAAACAACAATGGAAAATCAAGATCTGAAAGTACCAAGATGATTAGTGAGATATCCTAACCTGTTCCATGGAAGCTAAAAAGTCAGAAGACTCCGGTGCTAGTGCCCGAGTCCAGAAAGTCTTGATATCTAAAATCTTAAAACTAGAAAAATGTCATAAATGATGCTCTGATGCTGAATCCAATGTCTGATTTAGGTGGTCGACACTGGTGCTATCTCCCAAGTCTGCTATAGGTGAATTTTTGAACTCTATTTTCAGATCTTGAATCTTTATCCCTTGAACAACCTCCCTATACCTTCACTTTTGTAATTCCCACACCTGTAACCTACACACAAGAAGAAAAGGGGTTTGGGGATGTGGTGTTTAGGGATTTGTCTTAGTCAAATCTTGGGTTAGAATTCAAGCTTTCCCAACATTGTTGTTAGAGTGAGAGTGTGTCCTTGCAGGATAGAGGCTAAAGATAATCCAAATGGTGATGAAATGATTCAAACACAATGATAATGTCACCTTGGAGGTGAAGTCCTTAGGAGGATGAAGATTCTTCAACTCATAAGGATGTTGATGATGATTCCAAATTTGCAACAAACACAATACTAACACAAATCTGCAACAATAACATAATGAATGCCTTGAATGCTCCTTTGCTCAATATCATAACCTTGCTATCATCAACCTGTTACAAAATGAATTCAAAAACTTGTTCATATATGCTATCCCGTTAAAATTTCACAAATTAATTGAAAGAGTTGACAAGGGAGAACCCATTTAAAAGTCCTATGTCGACATCCTTAAATTTTACCCTGACCAATCGGGGTGGACTTGCACCTTTTTGCTCGGGACCTAAGAATTAAATGGGCCCCTAGTTCCCATTTGACATGGGTTTCGGAAGATTTCTCGTCGGGATGAATATTTTGCTTGTAGAGTATTAAAATAGGGACCTAGGAGCTAAACTAGGAGGTAAAAAGGCATGTGTCCACTTTTTACTCCATAACATCCTCAAACCTTAGGTTAACAATACATGAAACCCTAGTTCTATAATGATCTACTTATAATGGAGAAAGTACATCAGAAACCCATAAACTAATTGCATAGGGATAATCAAGGAGATGATAAAACCTATCTCCAAAAAGCAAAGGTGTCGGAGGACCTCAATGGGACTGCCCAAGTCTTGACTAGAAGAATCTGCTGAAGGTGCAAACTGGAAAGATGTTTTGAATGATGTCCTGATGCTAGATCCAAACTCAAAAAAGGTAGAGGGACATGGGCGATACCACCCAACTCTTTGGTGAGAGAATACTCTGAAACTTCTCTAGATCTCGAAACCCTGATCTATACTCAATCTTCATGTAGCTCTATATTTTCTAGATCTTGCTCCTATAACCTACACATAAGAAGATGAGAAGGGGTTTGGGGTTTATGGTGTTTATGGACTTGCTTCGGTCAAATCTCGGGATAGCATTCAAGCTTTCTAATACTGTTGATTGATAAAGAGTGCGTGCCCTCGTGGGTCAAAGGATGAACCAATGATAATATTATGATTCAAATGATGATAAACAAACAGTGATATCACCTATGTGATGAATTCTTAGAATGATTAAGATCCTTCAACTCCTAAGGAATCGAATAAATGATAGCTCCATATCTGCAACAACACACATGACAACACACAAATCTACTCTAGAATCACTATGAATGCTCTTGCTTGCTTCACTTCAAGATCTCAAGTTATGCTTTTTCTAACCTAGTTACAAATGAACTAAAAAACACACTTATATATGCTTTCTTGCTCATAATCATAAATTCTAACCAAAGAGCCGACAAGGAGAAACCTCTAGAGAGGTGTTATGCTGACATGCATTTAAATTAGACCCAACCTAAAATGAGGGACATGGGCGGTACTGCCCAGGTCCTTTAGCCTCATTTAGGTTTGGGGTAAGTTAAAACAAGGGGCCCATATTCCAATTTCATCTTGGTGTCAGGCAATTTTGTGTTGGGATAAACATTTCAAATGTATAATACAATTAAGGGGACCTAGGAGCTAAACAAGGAGGTAAAAAGACATGTGGACACTTTTTACTCCATAACATGCCCTATATAGTTTAACTCTTACTCATTTGGGTATTCTTTTTTGTCAACTTATTTAATGTTGGGAGCTGATCACAGTGATTAGTGGGATGGTTCTTATCACAAATTTAACAAATTTCAATTTTATCTAAAGGGTTCTCACATAAGAGATGTTTATTTTTGCATCTTGGACAACATATAGATAGTGGTTTTGTTGTTCTATTGTTTGCTTGGATTCCATCCAGAGTGGTGTTTAGTTGAACCAAGATATCTATCTTGAATTTTTCAAGTTATTCCATTAACTTTCCTATGTCATTTTGTCCCTTAAAAGGTCTTGGTGCCCTAATTCTATCTTGTGTTCTTGAGTAATTTCTACAGAGTTCCTTAATCTCTACCATACCCAACTTGTTTATCTTTCCTTTTCCCATTAGATCCAATGCTTGTTTTGACTCTTTTTCTATAGGGCCTTAGCCAAATTTTCTTCAAAAGGATTACCATATCTTCTGAGGGAAAAGTTGTCCAAATAGTCTTCTAAACTCTCTTCTTCCTTTTGTTTGGTTCTAAAAAGTTCTTCCTTCCTGTCACTTATCCTGCAATAGTCCTGATATTTATCAAGGAATTTAGTCTCCATTTTGTCCCATGAATGTATGGAATTGGGAATTAACCCCATAAACCATCTCAGAATAGAATCTTTGAGTGTGGAGGGAAATAATTTCAGTTTTTGATTATCTGAACCATAGTCATATGTCTGGCACAACACTTTAAATTCAAAGAGAAACTAATTTGGATCTTTTGAGGGAATTCCCTCGAAAGTTGGAAGTACTGATGGGTAAATATTCTTCATGGGTGCATTCCCCTCTGGATTAGGCACTACGGAGTAAGAGAAAGTTTCTCCCTAGAGCTCTATCTCTAAGAGGATCTTCATTTTCATTATTATTATCCTTCATAGAAATTGCATTAGGTTAGACTTCCTCAGAAGTGAATCCTTCTAAGATATATATTTGAATCTTCTTGTGTTTTTCTTGCAGGCATTGGATGTATTATGAAATTATGTGATACTTAGGGGATGTAGGAACATTTGGGTTTTGTGGTATTTCCAAGATGTTAGATGGATGATTTTCCTTATCAACTAGATACTAATATGCCCCACTACTCTCTCCTTTAGACTATGTTTGGGGTTTTTTTAATGAACTTACCTTGTGAATCTCTTGGCATAACCATGCAAAAATTATTCTATTCCTAACTCTAAGAACTGCTAACTAGAGTATCCACTAACACTAGTTCCACTAGCAACGACACCAAAAATGACAAGGATCATTGTAAACCTTGCACTTAAATAGAATAGTTGTCTAGGTTGTCAAATTCAAGGCGTGTCCATGGCTATTTGCAGCAAAGGTTATTAATTAGCATTCCTCCTAAAACTACTTCTAGAAACTAAAGTTTCAATTGTGCTACTTTACTCATTTATTTCTAGCTTGAAAGGAATTTAATCTAAGAACTTGAAAGATTGTAGTTTCTGAAGCAAATCTAATTTAATAGAAACCTGAAGAAATTAGTGAGTGTAATAGAGAAATAAATCTATCTTAACAAACTTAGATATTAGCAAAGCAATGAATTTAATTACACAATTCAAAAATTGACAAAATAGTAAACCTCTTTTCTAAATATTGGTCTTTTCTCCTTGGGTGAGAGTGGGACCTTGCTCCACATCTCCAAAGAAAAGACCAATTCAACTTTTAGATCACACAAATATAGAAATGCCTTCTTCTATTTCTAATTATCAAAAGTATATGCTAATAGAGATAACAAGGTATTTCTTGATTTTCAAAAATTGATGATAGTAAATATATTCTATAACTCCCATATATCAATTGTTTATTTGTTAATAGATATTCCTGGAGTCTTATTCTACTAACTAATAGTTTTGTAAAAGATACAAAATTATTCATTCAATTTACTGAACATGCAAATGCTAACTCTAAGAATTTTTTTGTAATACTAAAAGAAATTGTAGAGTGGCATTAACTATGTCACTTTAAACAAAGAGTTCAACTTATGTTTCAAAGGCCGTGAAAATCAGTCATCAAAAGAAATAACATAAAAATAATAGTTGGCAATATATCCTGTAACTCATGCATGATCAAATTGTTGGCACTTCCTCCACTTAGAATTGGATCAATTAACTCAGGAAAGGGTCAATCTATTCTGCTACATTTCAGGAGTATGTGTTGTCAAAAGTTTACTGCAGTCTTCCTCAATAATCCTTGGAGTCCCTTGTATAACTCCAAAGTGCTAAAAGCATATATGGATTTTCTTTTAAGATTTTTTGTCAATCTTCGGAGCTTTAAGAACTTCTCCAGAGACTCATGAAAACTTTGTTGTTTCCAATTCTAGGATCCTTGAAACAGAAATGTATTTATGCATATCTTTTGTCAGTTAAAACCTTCAACATAAAACCATCTAATTTCACAAGTTACTTTCAATATTGCATCTACAAGTAACATAATTAAACAAGGTTTTTACCAATTTCATGTACAAATCAAAGGATGTAGTGGATTCAAGGAAGGAAAGGGAGATACATTTGAATATTTTGGTGAGCTCTCTCTAGAGCTCATCAGGCACCATGGACATGAGCATGGAATGATGTAGTCACTAGTAGTGGCATTTTAATAAAAGACTTAAAAATTGGACAATTTAAGTGTAGATGTACAAGAGATATTAAGATTAGGACTACGATTAGCTAGGAAATAGTTTTTTCAAGGCCTTGTAGTGCCAATTTTACTACCACTACTACTACTACTACGATCTCTAGGAAGAGAGATAGGTACTTCTAAATCACTGGAACCTCCTCCAAGTAAGTGATCATTCTTCTCCATTGTATTTGTTGAAGGTTGCATGTAATTACTCATGACCATGTCACTAAAGTTGTTGTAACTTCTAGCATTTGACCCAAAATATTTAATGATTGAATCCCTCCACATATGATTAAATGAAACATCTTGGTGAATTGAACCAAAAATTGGGCTAATTTGGAGCTAGACCTTAAAGCAGATAAGGGAAGAATAAACTTCTTGGAGAAGAATTTGCATGGCTCTAAATTGATGTAGATAAAAATTTTCATTGCATTATTGCCTTTCATGGATATGACATCCATATCACAATCATAAGCATCTTCTTCTATTGTATCAAAAGGTCCTTGCCATCGACATTGCTTGGACTTGGGGTCCCCAATTTTTGCAACATAACAACCCCATCGACATTTCTTAACACCTCTATATGTCCTTTCTTCTATAGAGTGTTTTAACTTCTTATAACTCAAGCATAGGTCTTGAATTCCTCCATTCTTTTTCTTGGACTCTTGATAGTTTGATTGCTTGAGCAATTTATCCATTGTCTCTTTATATTTTTTGGAGCTAGATGCCAAAGTAGACAAAGGAACAAGCTAATTGGAGAAGAATTTGCATGGTTTTGAATTGATGTAGAGGAAATTCATCATTTCCCTATTGCCTCCATGCATATGGTGGCCATATCATAAGCATAATTAGCCTCTTCTATTGTATCAAAGGTTCCAAGCCATCAACATTGCTTGGACTTGGGGTCCCTAATTTATGAAGTGTAATGAACCCATGGGCATTTCCTAACACCTCTTTATCTCCTTACCCCTATAGAATGTTTGAACTTCTTAGGAATTAGGCTTTGGTGTTGACTTTCTCCATTCTTTTCCATGAAATCTTGAGACTTTGATTGCTTCAGCAATTTCTCCATTGGTTCTTTTTCTTTTCTAGTCCAAAATTGTAACTTCATTAGAACATTTCCCCTATAATATTAGTAAAGTTTAAATTTTCCTATATTTCTCATTACAAATTGATAATTTATATTTCACAAAACTAAAATTACTACAATGAAACAACACATGTTTTAGACTACTAGTACATATGTTGTAAGTAAAACCAAGTTATTAACATAAGAGTTCATTTTCAAGATTATTAGAAAATATGATTTTTGGTATTATTATCAAACAAGTTCAAAATTGAATACCCGTGGAAAAGTTATCAAGCTAAAGGGTCTTTGTTCCCTTGAACTTCAAGTAGATATTGAAGAAAATTACATATTATAAGGATATTCTTATCGTTGTTTCAAATCACATTCAATTTAAATTGTACATGTACCATCGATTGGGCTGGATGTAAAGTAGTTTGATTGACATTCAAAGTCCTTGGAGATGTTGGTATTTGCAAGAACAACTATTAGTATAATAAATTTACATGTCAACATTAATTGGACTTGAAGATTTAAATTAACACAAGTAATGTTTGATGGCATGGTTACACTCAATCTCTATTACTCCAAAGATGCAAAGATAAATTAGTTTCAAAGTTCTTACTAGCAACTCCATTAGATTACTTGCAATGGGCAATGATTGCTTGAACAACAATTTGGATGTCACTGTTATAGAAATTGTGTTGTACTCCAATGTGCTTGGGACATGAATTCATGGAAAATGAGCACCTTTAAAAACCAAAATGCCTAAAATATATCTTCAAGTTTCCAAAAAAATGAATTATGAGTTCCTCCCTTGATTCACCTACAATATAAGAACACCCATATTCATCATCCATATTTATGTTCGGTCATCAACACTATCAACATAGATTTTCCTTGAGTTGGATCTAGAGTTTATCTTCCCCTAATAAGTTCCTTTGCCTTTGATTGTGTACCAAATCTATTAGTGTAGATAGTGATATTAAATTATTTATTTCTTACTATTGTGGGTAGAGTAAGCTACAATTGTCGAGTTGAATAGAGGTTTAGGTGCACTCAATATTCACCTTACACTACAAACACCTACCATGTTGGACATTTCATAACCTTGGTAGACATTGTTATGGATTGCAACTTATACCTAGGTTTTAGTAGTTGTATGACCAAGGATTTCATTAAAAAATTTCCTCATACATTGAAAGGTCTTTTTGGAGCATGGTCAATCAACCAAATGTCAAGAAGATTTTGGGTAAAGTTAAACAAGTAGATGTTTCTCCTCCAATTGCACAAATAAATAAAAGGGCCAATCAATGTAAGGAGTAGAAGCAAAAGCCTAAGGAAGGGCCTGTTGCAAGTATGTGTAGTCGGTGTTGCCATTGATGCCAACAAGCTTGTGTTGTCAATGGTGTCAACTGTATGAGTAAGAAATCTTGCAAGAGTATGAGTAGTTGGTGTTGAGTGGATGATGTCTCTAATGATGAGGAAGTGTTGAAGATGGTGATAATATGTTTTTGATGCTTAGTTTCCAAGTGCTTTTGAGAAAATTTGATAAAATAAGAAAACAGTGTGTGGTAGGTGAAAGTTACATTGCAGAGGAATTTGTTGGATTTCAGGATGTTTTAGGATGTTCATGGAATACTCTAGATTATGTTAAAGCTTGGTATATGGTCTGCAAAGTTGTATTTTGTCTTGAGGAAGTGTGTACTTAGAAGTTCATTGTGTTAACACATGTTTGGCCAACCTTAGAGAAATGAATGAATTAATTAACATTAGAGAAATGAATTAATTAATTAAATAACTATAAATTATTTAATTAATGTTAAGAAGTGAAAAGTGGGATAAATTAGACAATGTTAGGAAAGTTAGGCGATAGTAGGATGTAGTTAAATTTAAGTGTCTACACTATCAATTGTGTTTCTCACATTTAGAATAAGGTTCCTCATAAGGCATTAAAGGGCATCACTCCCTTTGAATCCTAGTGTGGAAGAAAACCTGTTGTGTGGCACTTCAGATTTTTTGGCTTCCCAACATGCACAGACATTCCTTCGAAGAAGCATCAATCCTTAGAACCTTAGAGTTGGCCTTGCATATTTGTTGGTTATCATGATGGTGTTAAAGGATATCGAATCTTGGATCTTGAGACACATGAGCTTGTCATTGAGCATAGTGTGCATTTTGAGGAAAGATCTCTTAGCTCATCCTCACATCTTCCTTCCTCCACAGTAGATTCAGATGACAGTGACTCAAAGGGTTTTCCTCTAGCTTCCTCTACTCATAGATTTGATCATGAGGTTTCATCCTCCTCTTTGCAGAGTTCATATTTTGATGCTAAGGATTCTCCTCCTCCATCCCCTACCATGCCTCACTTGACTCATCAAATACTTGAATCTACAGGCACTCTTTTTGGGGATCCTTTAGATACTTGGAGGACTCGGTCACAACACTAGGATATTTTGTCTTCCTACATTGCCATAGCTTCAAATCCAATGTCCTTTCATGAAGCATCAGGTATTGTTGAGTGGGAGGAAGAGTACAACTCTTTGATTTGGAACACAACATGGGATCTTGTTCCACTTCCCAAGAGAAGAAAACTAGTTTGGTGTAAGTGGATTTGTCAAATCAAATTTGCAGTGGATGGATTAGCTGACAAGTTCAAAGCATGACTTGTGGCCAATGGTTTCTGGTAGGTACCTAGTGTTGATTGCACTGAGACCTTTGACCCTATTGCCAAGATGATCTCCATTCACCTGATACTTGCTATTGCTGCAACTCATGGCTGGGTTGTACATTAGATGGATGTGAAGAGTGTATTTCTTCATGGGGATCTACAGGAGGAGATTTATATGGAACAACCACAAGGATTCATTCAAGATTCTTCATTGGTTTAAATTGACTAAGGAAGTCTCTCTATGGACTCAAGCAGGCCCCACAAGCTTGGTATGCCAATATGAACTCCTTTATTCTCTTATTTGGTTCTCTAAATGCCACTCAGATCTAAATGTCTACATCTTGAGTCAAGAGGATCATCTCTTCTTTTATTGGCTCTCTATGTTGATTACTTGATTGTCACTGGAAGCACCTCATCCATCATTGTGGGTGTCAAGACTACTTTGCATGACAGGTTTTCCATGATTGAATTGGGTCTTTTGCACTACTTTCTCAGGATTGAGATCACTCACACCTCTTTTGGGATCTCTCTTGCACAACCCAAGTATGTTCTTGATCTGCTAGCTCATTTTCACATGGATGATTGTAATCTTGCACTAACTCCCTTTCTATCTAAATTCAAGCTTGAGGTGAAGTGTTCCACACCACTGGTTGATGCCACTTTGCATAGTCAACTTTTTGGTAGCCTCATCTACTTGACTCATACTTGCCCTGACATATTGAAATCTGAGCTCCCTAAACATAAACAATAAAGCATTAAAAAACTCTCTCTCTCTCTCTACATTTCTTTCTCCCTCTCCCTCCCTCTCTCTCTCTCTATATATATATAACACCCCTCCCTCTCTCCCTCCTCTCTATCTCTATATCTCACTCCCTCTCTCCCTCCCTCTATATCTATTGATTGATCCCTCTATCTTTATCGATTGATCCCTCTATCTCTTTGCCCCTCTCTCTCTAACTCTTCTCCCTATGATTATATATATTTTTATCACTCTATATAATGTGCTCATGTTATAAAACACAAGCGCATTATACATATACATGTATATATATGTTCATAATACACACACATATATACATATACACACCCACTATGTATATATATGCATATACATACATGTATACAAATGTGTATACATGCATTTATGTAGATTGAGAAACATATAAATGCATGTCTATTTATAAAATGTATTTTGTGAACTTTAACGCACTCACACTTTCTTCTTGATTTTTTTGATTTGGCCGCTTTTTTGTCCCCCATTTTGGTGCACTCACCCATGTATATTTAATCATGATACATGGATAGGAAAGCGATCAATACTCAAAATGAAAAATAGACTATAATCATGGTAAGAATTGAAAATGAAGAGTAACAGAAAGGGTAGATGAAAGGGAAATTTATAATTCAAAAAGATATACAATTGTATGCAATGATATAAATTTCATTCAAACGATTTGTCAATATAACACAAACCCTAAATTCATATCAAAATGCACCAAATAAAGATAATGATAAACTATTGAAACCAAACAATATTGATGTTACCGAAGTAATGTGGTTGCTCGTAGTTTTGCATAACTCCAATGTAAATGTTGCCAGGGGGTAAATGAGAAACAAAGTTGATTTTTATAAAGTTTGGAGATGGTTGGTTTGAGCGGTTAAATGAATTTTTGGTGAACGGTAAAGGGTAGGTAAAAGGTAGTTAGGGTTTTTAATGGATTTTGATTTAGTTTTTTATGAATAAGTTAGATTTAGGTTTATGTTAAATAATAAATTAAGTTTTTGAAGCTTAATTTATTATCTACGGGAAATGGTAAAAGGATAAGATTTAATTAATTAATTAAAATTAATTAAATCTTTTGGATTAATGGTGTGTTAGGAATTAAGGAGCATTTAATTAATTAATTAAAATTAATTAAATTTCTCGACTTAGGGAATGGATCGACTGGTCAATTTTTTGATGTCTACATTTTGCCCCTCTTTGAGATGATGTTGCGAAGCAATGTCGTTTCAAAGAAGATTAAAACATAGGTTTTGGATTCAGATTCAGATTTTGGGTAGGCTGGGGATCACATGGGACTCATAAAAATGAAGGATTGGTAGATGATGCCCCCTCAAGAGGATATGTAGGGACGAAGGAGATGGATAGGCTCTTGAAAAAGGAAACAAAGGGAAGGATGATGGAGTTATGCTGATTAAACTTTGAGCAACCTGATGTTTGATATAGCACCTAACATTATGCACCAAGGTATAAAGACCAGGGTGACGATGTGTCAAATGCAGAAAGGAGTAAAGTCACAAGCAAGCATATGCCTAATGGCACCATGACATGAAAGACCATGATGATGGTGTGGCAAGTATGTTGCAAGGACCAATAACAGACACAAAACAACAATGAGTCAACACACGCAAACACAATAAGCAAAACAAGCATACACAATGTTGCCCCTAGACAGAAAAGCAAAAGAAGAACCAAAAGACTTAATCATGACAGAAGTAATAAAGACAGTAAGATCTCAAGCCAAAGATTAACACGATAAATGGATAAGTGCATGTTGTGTAAATGATATATCCCTAGATAAGATAAGGTGAATAAAGGATGGTTTGGCTTGGGGGATCCACAACTTAGTTACTGCAATCAAGATCAAATTGCTAGGTATTGAGTTGCGCAATTTCGTCGAAGAGTGTCAAAGTGTTTTTGAGATATGGCTTGGAATGTGTGAGTGTCAAAAATTGGTTTGTGTTTGTGTTGTTTGAAATTTTGTGTTTTCATGAATTGAAATGATTGGATGGAGGGGAAGAATGAGGATGCGGTGCTGAAAAATTTATTATGGGATTGCATGAGACTAAAAATGTATACGAACTCAAGAGTCTATTATGAGGAACTCAAAGGTACCCAGATACATAGACCTACATAGGTGGACAAAAGAATACTAGGATGAGAGTAGGTGAAGGTATGGGAAAAGACTAATGGAAAGGCTAGTGATAACAGAACGTAGAATAGATGGCAAGAAAATGCAATATGACCATATGACACTGAGCAGATGTGTATGGCAAGATATGGATGGGGGTTGAAGGGAGGACGGATTTTATTATGAATGGGGGCTGAAGGGAGGACATATTTTATTGTGGATGGGAGATGGATGATGGAGTGATGGGTGATGTGAAAAAGCTACCTAAAGGATGGGGGGATAGCTTGAATTCTACACATGGCACCTATGAACAGGTTTTCACCATGGTACTTATCCAGGGCGCCACCGAAGTGGTTTTCACCATTAGATGAAATGATTTTTTTCTTTACTATTTTTTTTAACTGGGATACTCCGAGTCAGGTATAGAACTATTTGAGATGGGCTATGTTGATAGAATCCTCCAAAGGTTGACCTTTTGGAGTGGAAAGTTGGTAAGCTCTTGATCCATAGCTCTTGGTTACGACAAAAGGTCCTAACCAGTTAGGTTCAAACTTCCCTTTCTTTGTACGACCAGCCATATTTCTTTGATTTTCTAGTAGAACAATATCTCCAATCTCAAATTTACGAGGCTTCATTTTCTTGTTGTAACCTCGGCGTAGGCGATTTTGATAAGCTTTCAGATGATTAAGAGCTGTAAGTCGCTTCTCGTTCAACAATTCAAGTTCTTGTAATCTTGACATCTAATATTCTTCATCTAAAATCAAGTGTTGTAAGGATACTCGCAAGGATGGGAGCTCGATCTCAATGGGTAAAATAGCTTCTGAACCATACACCAAGGAATACGGTGTAGCACGAGTAGGAGTGCGAATACTAGTTTGATAAGCCCAAAGAGTGGGATGAAGTTGCAAGTGTCAATCACGACCGGCCTCGTTTACTATTTTCTTCAAGATTTTCAAAAGAGTCTTATTAGTTGCTTCAGCTTGGCCATTACTTTACAGATAATAGGGAGTAGAAAAGTGATGTTGGATTTTGAATTTATTGCAAATCTCTTTGACATCTTGATTCTTAAATGGATGACCATTATCTATGACTATGGCTTGAGGAATACCATAGCGATAAATGATATAATGGAAGATGAACTTAGATATTTGCTTTCCCGTAATGTAAGTAAGAGGAATTGCTTCAACCCATTTAGTGAAGTACTCAGTAGCAGTGATAATAAATTTATGACCATCTGAGGAGGATGGATGTATTTTTCTAATGAGATCAAGCCCCCATTGTGAGAATGGCCATGGAGTAGTGATAGTTTACAGTTCTTGTGCTAGTGCATGAATTAGATCACTATGTTGTTGACAAGGTACACATTTCTTGACAAAATCATGCACATCCTGCTCCATAGTAGGCCAGTAGTATCTTGTGTGAAGTAATTTCTTGACTAAGGATGAACCACTAGAATGAGCACCACAGATGCCTTCGTGTATCTCATGCAAGGTAGTTTGGGCTTCTTCCAGGTTAAGAAATTTAAGCAAGACACCATCTAGTGACCTTTGATAAAGTGTGTCACTGAGGAGGACATATTGGGAAGAACGACGAATGAAGGAGCGACGCTGGGATTTGGAAAAATTTGGCGGAATGATTTGGCTATGAAGGTAATGGTAGATCTCATTGAACCAAGTGGAGTTAGGACCAACAATACCACATGCCAACTCTAATTTTGGGATATCAAAAGCTGGAATAAACAATTGTTCTATCAGGAATTCAATTTTGGGATCAGTTCCAGGCATCTCTATCACTGAACCAATTGTGACCATAGCATCAACAACTTTGTTGTGAATCTGTGAGATCTATTCAAATGTGATCTTGTTGAAATATGTTTTGAATGTATCCACTAGTTTCTTGTATGGCTTTAAATTTTCATCTTTTGTCTGATATTCATTGTTTACTTACTTGATCACTAGTTGAGAATATCCATGAACTTGTAAGTCTTTGATATTCCAAGTTATAGCCAATTTCAATCCTTTGATTAGAGATTCATATTCGGTGATGTTGTTTGTACATGGAAATTGAATGTGAAATGATTTTGGTATATACTCACCTTGAGGAGTAACAAAAAGTATTCCAGCTCCAGAGCCACATTGAGTATGAGAACCATCAAAATATAATTGCCATGAGGGAATAGTTTCTATGTCCAAGATTGATTCATCAAGAAATTCTATTACCATTGGATGATTTAATTCTACAGGTGCTTCTGCCAATTGATCTGCTATTATTTGTCCTTTTATAGCTTTTCTATTAACGTACTCAATGTCAAATTCACTAAGCATCATCACCCATTTTGCCATACAACCAGTCAGAGCTGCTTTAGATAGTAGATATTTGAGAGGATCAATCTTTGATATAAGCTTAGTCTGATGACTCAACATGTAATGCCTAAGCTTTTGTGATGCAAAGACAATGGTGAGACATGCCTTTTCAATGGGGGAATAATTTAGTTCATAGCCCACCAAAGTTCTACTGATATAATAGATTGCTCGTTCTTTACCATTATCATCATTTTTTGCTAAAAGAGCCCCTAATGCTGTTGATGTTGTTGAGATGTATAAAATAAGGGGTTTTCCATGAATAGGTGGTGCTAACACAGGAGGAGATCCCAGGTAGTCTTTAAGTTTATCAAATGCTTCTTGGTAGTTTTGATCCCAAATAAATTGTGTGTTTTTCTTCAAGTGAGTAAATGGTTGACACTTGTCGGCAAGCTGAGCAATAAACCTCCGTATGGATTGTAATTTTCCTTGCAAAGATCTTAGTTGTTTTAGATTTTGAGGAGGAGGCATTTCCATTATAGCTTTGACTTTTGCTGGATCAACTTCAATTCTTCTTTTGGACACGATATAACCTAAGAGTTTTCCAGATGTTACTCCAAATACACACTTCTTAGGATTTATTCTGACATTGTACTTTTCAAGACGATCAAAAATATTTTCCAAAACATATAGGTGACCCTCTCTAGCTTTTGATTTGGCAAGTATGTCATCTACATAATCTTCCATCTGTTTGTGAAGCATATCATGAAAGATAACAGTCATTGCTTTGATATGTGGCTCTGGCATTTTTTAGACCAAAAGGCATGACAAGCCAACAATATGTTCCCCAGACACAAATGAAAGAGGTTTTATGTTGATCTTCTCCAGCGATTCTAATCTGGTTATACCCAGAAAATCCATCCATCAATGATAACATCTCATGTCCTGCTGTCAGATCCACTATGATATCAATGTTTGGTAACGGAAAATCATCTTTCGAACAAGCTTTATTGATGTCTCTAAAATCATTACAAACTCTGATGGTTCCATTTAGCTTAGCTACAGGTACAATATTTGAGATCCATTCGAGATAATCTATCGGTTTGATTAAACTAACTGCCAAGAGCTTTTCTAACTCTGCTTTAACCATTAAGGCAATTTTGGGTTGCATTTTTCTCAATTTTTGTTTGACTGGTTTTGTTCCTGGATGGACCGTTAAATGATGTACTATCAATGATGGATCTAATCCTGGCATATGTGCATAGGACCAAGCAAAATTGATTTCTTGTTTTCTAAAAAAAGAATTAAAGTCCCGAGTTTCAAATTCTGACAGTGACTTTGCAGCATATGTGATCTTGGGTTCTTCTATAGTTCCAAGATTCATCTCTTGTGTCTGTTTTATGAGTATAGTGGACTTTTCTTGGTGTGCCCCCACTTTGGGAAGGTTAAATTCTTCATCCTCTGACGCCTCAGAGAGGTTTTCACCATTGGATACGTCTTATATTTTTATTTTTTCATCATCCGAAAGTGCCACAAAGTGGTTTTCACAAGGGGAAGTTATTTTTATGTTTTCATTTTTCTGACTAAGGAATTTAATGGATTCCCCAAAGTAGGCATCAGAGTGTAGTTCAATACTGTAACCAATCTTGTGATCTTTGATAGATAGATGAGTACGAAGTCCTAGAAATTCACCAATAGCCTCATCATTTTTAAAGACATCAAGGACAGGAGGTCCTTGTTGGTCCCAGTCAATTAGATCTGGATAAACAAGAGATAATGAATGAGATGAAGTGGATGGGGTGGATGAGGATGATGGTTGATCAAAGGAATAAGTGATGGTATAGATGGAATTATCCTCGAAGACATCAGCGACCGCTTCAAAAGGATCTATGAAAGTATCTCGGTTAAATGACTCAACCGCAAGAAAAGCTTTCGCCACTTCGTCTAAGATAAACTCAACATCGGGTGACTCATGCTTAGCAGATCCAAACCCTAGCCCAGCATGCTTAGGTCAACGATGAAACTCTAAAGGCTTTAAGATTCCCTATTGTTGTTGCCTAAGCTGACCTTCTATATAGCCCAACTTTTTAATTATAGGATAACCTCTATGATATATACTCAATGGTAATTGTCTCTAGTTATGGGATGAAATAAGAGGAGGATTTCCCTGAACCGTGATACGGCCTCTTTGTGTAGTGACATCACACTCAGGCGCTCGACCTCTAATAGTTATAACATTGACACGAGGATACAGAGCTTCAATACGGCTAACTAAGTTGTGGTTGCTATAGTCGTAAGGAACTTCATGGTGTGATGTGTTATCGACATTATTAGCTCTATTGTTTTTTTGCCCATGTGGAGGAAATGGTTCTTGGTAGGCTTTGAGCTTCTCATTGGGAGACTCATGAGGTATTTGATCTATGTTAATCTCTCCTTGATCAATTAGATCTTGGACATAATGCTTTAGTCTCTTGCATGAATTAGTGGCATGCCCATTAACACGGTGGTATTCACAATATTGATCTTCTCGAAACCAACGGGGTTTTGGTCGACTGTCATCATAAGGTTTACCAATTTTAGGAAGTTCAATCATGTTTGCTTGTTTAAGTTTCCAAAATATTGATTCAAGAGGTTCTATTAAGTCTAAAAATTTGCGTGGTGATCGTAGACCTAGAAGGGTAAATTTCTTCTGTATATGTGGTGGACAATCTCAAGGTGTATTATGAGTTGATGAAGAATTGAGGACAAATGGTTTGTGTTGCACATGTTGAACATGTTTTGTATCAGTGATTCCATCATTCACAATGTTCTTGTTTCGATTCCAATATCAAGATTTATCATTGTTTTGGTTATTGGAATCGCGATTGTGATTGTCTTTGTAAATTTTAATGAGACCTTTGTTGATAAGAGATGTTTCGACCATCTTGCCTTTTGTCATGATTTCTTCAAATGAATTAGAGCATTGCACTTGTAAGTGAAAAGCTAGCTCTTGATTCAGATTTTGCACAAAAATTGGAACTAGTTGTTTCTTAAGAATATGGCAAGGAAGTCGACTGACAATATGCCTCCATCCTTGTAGGAAAGAAGTAAGGGTTTCCCCTTCTTTTTTTTAGTGTTATAAAGGTCTTGCATGGAGGTGTCTTGTTCAATGTTGTAGGCAAAATTCTTGACAAACTCCTCTGCTAACTGTTCAAATGAGTTGATGTTTCTTGGGAGACGTGAGAACCATTCAAGGGCTAACCCAGCCAAACTTTTAGGAAAAAGTCTCATTAAGTAAGTGGGTTCGTGTCAAAATTCCATGCATGCAAGACATAATTCACGAATATGATCGCGAGGGTCACCTTTTCCTTTGTATTTGTCAAATTTTGGGATTTCGAGATTTGCAGGAAAAGGTACCATGATTAAAGATTTGTCAAATGGATCAGGGTATAGTTCTTCAAATGAGTATTTCTTTTGTCGAGGACCAATCCGATTATCGATGATTCATTCTATTTCATCTTGAATAGGTGGAGTGGTGATTGAGTGATTGTGTAATTGTGTTTGGGGTGATGTTTGTAGGTGATTTTGATGTTGTGACGATGATTGGGATTGTTGGGCTGGTTAGAGTCTCAAATTTTGTTGTAATGATTGGGCAATTTGTTGGTGTGATTGCGCTAGTTGTTGTTGTAGCTGAAGGATTTGGGGATCAATGGGTTTTGAGGATGAGACATTGGCAGGGTTATAATTTCGTGAAGTTGAGGGTATGGAAGTAGATACATGTGTTGGTTGAGTGTTGATGTGATGGATGTGGATAGAAGAAGTTCGAGGTATGGAAACATGAGTTGTATTGGGGATTAATTGAGATGAGGGAATGTTGGAGGTTTTTGGAATAGAAGATATAGGGATAGATTGTGAGATTCCTAATGGTGAAATGGAAGGGGTTGCAAGAGATGACCCTAATGAAGGAAATGATGAAGATGTAAGTGATGACTGAATGGGTTGAATCACGGGGATAGAATGTGAGATTCCTAATGGTGGAATCAACAGAGGTGTAAGTGATGACCCTAATGAAGGAAATGATGAAGGTGTAAGTGATGACTGAATGGGTTGGATCACAGAAGGAGAATAATTTGGAGGTATCCCCAATGTGTAAGTATGTGAGGAGATAGATTGAGAGATCTTCGACATAGGTGTTGAAAGTGGTTGATGGGAAGAGAGGAGTTGGTTTGTAGAAATAGAGGTATCTTGTGGTATCTCCAAAGTGAAATTTTGTGGTGATGTGATAGATGAGGTAGATTGGAACATATTTGACATAGGTGTTGAAAATGATTGATGGAGAGAGGAATTAGTCTGAGCTTTGGCCTTAGCTTTTTCTGCTTTTCTTCATGCTTTTTCTCTCTCATAAATATCATCAGGGACTCCAGCTCCACAATCATACAGATATTGCATAAAATAATCAAGATCATGATCCATGGAGAGATGAAAAAGTTGTAAAGTTTCAGGATCTTGTTGGAGTTGAAGTGCAATTGGATTCGTTTTAGTATAGACATGTGTGGATTTAGGAGTTTTGGGAGTAACTAGTTGGTCTGATACGTCATCTCGAACGTCTACCTAAGTTGAAAGGTCTCCAAGTGGATCATTATGAAAATATGATGATGAACCAGTATTTTGTTGAGTGGGATTGATTTGATCATGGATGGGCTCTTCTTCGAGGAATCCTGAGGATTGAGGTTGCCATTTTTAAGGAGTGAACTCCATATTGTTTTTCTTGGCTTGGGCACGGGTAGTAACCATGAAAATAGATGACAATTTGGAATGGTAAAAATCTCTCAGATGGATATATATGGATGATATGAAAGACTCCAAAAAGTGGGAATAAATGATACAGATCAAGATTGATTTAGGATAAAATAGAGTCAAAATGATGACTCAAAGAGACCAGATGGACCTTAGGATTGGATATGAATAAAGGGCTCCTTTAAAACACTCAAGGTTATGATATGCCTAAGCAAGAAAGGAGATAAAGATATCACCTCTACTCAAGGGAAGGCAGGGCTTATTGAGTAGAAAAGATAAGATGGCAAGGATACACTAACTTAAGAATGGTTAGGGCCTCTTAAGCAAATGGATCAATATGGGATTGATTAAAAAAAGGTCTATCTCTTGATGACTTGAATGTTGATATATGATCAATAGGATAATGGGAGTCTACTATTGGAAAGAGATTTTGGGAATGGATATGGATGAACGATCAATTGAGAGAGCTTCTTATGATTTAAAGTATCAAGGTTCCACTTGAGATGTGACACGAGGATGAAAGGTTCCCAATTGTGAAAGTCAAGTTGATGATGTAGGAGACAAGTTGTAATGGTGATGATGATTTAGGTACACACACATCAATCATATAAGACACAACAATTTGATTGGTTTTTTTTTTTATGACACCTTGATGTTTTGTAAACATGCACAATCTTAGGCTAGGAAAGGACAATACTTGTTGAGTTCCCACTTGGTTTTACCCAGTTGTGCCTACTTATGGTGTATAGCTCCAGGAACTTGGGGCACGGGCTCCCCCTTACAGTGCACTCACTTCTCAGGCACACCAAATTCCAGGTCCTAGGACGCGCAGATCCTGACGTACCTTTCTATCTTTGCCATAAGCCATGAAAATGTGGGACGACTATCAAAGTTTCCTCATGTATCAACAAGTAGAGGGTTTTTGGCCACTAAACAAAAGGGTTCTAGTGAATATCCGGGGGACCAGCACCTTATGAGTGTCCAACAAGCCACTAAAGGTTTTGACTAATCCTAATAGGAGTTTTACTATACACAAAGGTACACCTCCTTTCGAGCTAGCACTGTACGGTAAGCGCTAATACCGGTTAGACTTGGCTTTCGCCTTATCCTCAATTTATATAGTGAACTAGACAAAAGTACCGCTTGGGGTCACAAATGAGTTCTCCTTGCGGATGTGTCTCAAAAGCAAGCCCACTCTAAGGATAACAAAAGCAAGGAAACACATTGTTTTTGATCTCCTAGATCACACAAAGCACAAGGAGTGAGCATACACAACGCCTTTGCCTCACACTCGCATGGGGTTCATTAAAATGTGTGGGTGGTTATATAAAATGTCAAAGAAATTCTTTTGATTCTCAAGATTGCCAAATGGTGCAAGGGAAGAGCATACGCATTCAGTGATAAAATTGCAAGTCACAAGACATCACAAACACTTGTTAATTTTAACCCTTGCTTATGATGTGATCTAATCTATGAAAAGAAGACACGATGTTTCAAGCTTAGATTCTCTAACAATTGAATCTACAACACACTGATTAGTAGTTTGCAAAATTTATGTCTTTGACAAGTGTAAAAGCTGCAAGTGAAATGTTAGAACAAGAAAAATAGACCTGCAAAAACCCACAAAATATTAAATGTGTTATGAGAGGAAAATGTTTGATGTTTGCAAGATGAAAGTCTAAATTTCAAATGATTATACCTGCAAAATTGGGCATAATCTGAAGGAATTGATTGTATTGTTGCGAAGCTCTCTGAATTCTCTTTTTGACGCCTGCAAAAACATGAAAATCTGATGAAAATTGAAAAAGTTACGTCAGTTTGATCAAAACAGTCTCCAAGGACTAAAAATTGGCACTATGTGATTAGCTTGTCCTTAACAATTTGCAAGAAAAATAGTTATGTATGACAATTTTCTCTTGATCATGTGCAAATGGTTTCGTTGATAGTTAAATTTGATGTTGTGATTGTTTGCTATTTATGGACATATGTATGACATGATGTTATTGATAGTGAGAATTTAAATCCATAAATCTAAACATAAACCTGCAATAAACGAAAGTGACTGTAAGTATAAATGTTAATAAGATAAACTATGACCATTAAATCACAAGCTAACATTCAACAAATTTTAAATCATCATTAGAAAATGAATGATAAAGGTTCAATATTTGGCAATGTTGTCGAGAATTTTCAGTAACCCTAATACATGCACGGCTTGAATATTGGCGACCATTACAACTGCACCATTCGAAGGAAGTTATAAACAAGTTAAAATGGTTAGCATCTTAAATAAACATCACCCCGCTGAATCCAAAAAATTCTATCCCCGCCCACCAATGACTAACTCAAACATTTATCGAAGCTTTACATCCTACGGAAGGAAGTTATAAGTGCCCCAAAAACTCATTGTTCAAGAGAATCAAGGAATGCACCGATAAGAAACAACAAGTATAAAACTGAGCGTAGAAAACTCAAAGAACACAGTGATAGGAACAACTAATGTTGATAGGAACAATCAGCGAGTTTAAAGAAATTTTTTTGGCATGAGTTCTTTTACGGCGGTAGACACTCTCCAAGCACTAGAATGATAAAGGCATAACACTTGCACCCATAGAGGAATATGCTAATAAGAACATGAGTTTAGAAAAGTTTATAGCAATACACTGATAGAAACAACCAAAGCAACATAAATCTTTCGGCGTGAATTGTTTTGTGGCGTGAGACAATTTCTGAGCACTATGATGTTCACATAGAAAACCAGCATGGATGCATATAAAAGTATGGCTAATGGCGGTGCAAGTTATAATAACCAGATGCTTAAAAAGATAAATGGTTAATTATCGGCAATGTAAGAATATACCACAGCTTTGAATGTGATTACAATTCCAAAAACAATTTCAAACTTGCAATGTATGAATGTACTACAACCCTGTCAAAATAAATTGTTAAACATTTTAAAGGCCAATAATAACTTGTGATTAAGGATTCATGAAACAGTTGACAATAATGATTGAGTACAACTAATAATGATCAAATGCCACGAGATTGGATGACAACAAGGCAAATGACGTTTTGGCCAATGAAACTATCAAAGGGGTATACCAAATAATTAAATGTTCAAATGACCTTCAATGATTTGAACCTCCAATCCAACCTTCCGTTAACCCTCAAACAATGAAGCTTAAATGGAAAAGCTTACGAGAATATCAAGCCAAAGCTAAAACATGGCCATTAAAGGTTTAATCTCTCTCTATTGGAGCTATCACGGCTACAAAAGTTGACCTCTAGAATTCTTTAAAAACCCTGCACAAACTCAAACAACCATGCTTGCACAACACGTGATTAAGAAGGAGAATATTCACGTCAGGTTCACCAATGTATGCAATGATATAAATTTCATTCAAACGATTTGTCAATATAACACAAACCCTAAATTCATATCAAAATGCACTAAATAAAGATAATGATAAACTATTGAAACCAAACAATATTGATGTTATCGAAGTAATGTGGTTGCTCACAGTTTTGCATAACTCCAATGTAAATGTTGTTAGGGGGTAAATGAGAAACAAAGTTGATTTTTATAAAGTTTGGAGATGGTTGGTTTGAGCGGTTAAACAAATTTTTGGTGAACGGTAAAGGGTAGGTAAAAGGTAGTTAGGGTTTTTAATGGATTTTGATTTAGTTTTTTACGAATAAGTTAGATTTAGGTTTATGTTAAATAATAAATTAAGTTTTTGAAGCTTAATTTAGTATCTACGGGAAATGGTAAAAGGATGAGATTTAATTAATTAAATCTTTTGGATTAATGGTGTGTTAGGAATTAAGGAGCATTTAATTAATTAATTAAAATTAATTAAATTTCCTGACTTAGGGAATGGATCGACTAGTCAATTTTTTGATGTCTACAACAATCATTGTCTAGAGCAAGGCCATCCAATAAGTGGATCTAGGAAAAATAAATTATTTCACAACTGTTTGGAACACAATCAATAAATATAGGTTAACTTGACATAAAATGAAAAAAATAATGAATTACTTTAATATAATTTGTTAAAATCTCCTTTAGGCATTCCATGGAATTCCATGTTCAAATTTTACAAATGTAAGTTAGGTGAAGAACAATAAATTAGGAACATTAACACCACAACTGTAAAAGCATAGATGTAAAACAATGTCAAAGAGAAACCAAACATAACTATGAACTCCATACAATCACACAAACTAGGAACTTCATTTACAACACCTTAATGACTACCAAACCTAGCAACAAATAAATCACAGTACATTGTTATATAAAATAAATACAAAGCATGACATCAATATCATAAAGAATGTCTATTTGCTACTTTCATATCATAATTAAATCCATTTATGTTGGTGTAGAATGATTATATTGTAAATATACAACCAACAAATATGTGATGTATTCTACAAGATTAATTATAGACAACTTAATCATCCACATGCATGCATTGTGATATCACATAATATAAAACATTGTTGAAACATGAAGAACTTGTCTTCATGATATACAATTAGAAAAAGTAAAAACATACATGTGATATCTCTTTGAACATTAGATAACATGGGTGCCCTTAAAACCCCAAAATTGCACCCTTGAATGAATCAATACCTCCATCTCTTGCTCAGATGAACACACTCATTCAAATAGAAGCTCTTCAAAATGCTTCAAATGTTTATAGGAAAAACATAGAGAAAGCTTATTTCTGTAGTTTGCAATGGAAAAGAAAACAAATAATTACACTTTCGTTAGACATAATGAAGAAAAGACATATGACACATACATTGAGGGTGGCTTTATTCATTTATTTTCAAAAATCAAGTACACCATGCTATACATGCAATTAAAATCCATTATGCAATCAAATGGTGCTAAGTTTTTTTCAATATGTAGCTTGCCACTTTCTTTTTCCATCAAAATTATCACAATTATTGAAAATTGGACCAAATATTCTTGTGATTTGTACAATTGTGCATATCCATTGAGATTTTATGAGTGCTTGAAAATAGTAAGAATATATGTGACAAAGGACAGTGATGTGAAAGATAGATGACAATATAAGTGGAGATGTCATTGGCCAATGTAACAAGTGCAACAATAATTTTGGATGGTAGTGTTTGAAATTAATTTGGTGCATAAGTAGAGACTATTATAATATAAGATAATGAAACATTTGTAGTGAGGAGGAGAGACAATGCTTAGAGATGGTGGAGAAAGGGAAAAAAACTAAAAGTGCCATCCCATGACTTGTCTATAATATTCCACCAATCATTGTCCTAAACTACGTCTAAATAATAACATTGACAAATCATGACAAAAAAAATGAGCATCTTTAGATAGGTACTCCACTTGCTTTCATTTATTGTGTTTTCATTTTTAGAAAGGAGTGGATGTTATTCTAGGTATATGAATAATTGACTTCTTTGGCTTATGTAGGTATGGGGTGTACCAATAATAGTTTTCAATTGACATTTCAAACATATATAGGATGGTGGAAAATCATAACAAATACATAAGTTTTTTAATTAAGGAAAAAATAAAATCATATGATTGATTTTAAAAAATACTAAATTAAAATTAAATGAAAAATAGAGAAAATCTAAAATAGTAATTTCATTCAACATAGATAAATAAAGTAGGCCATAAATAACTCATTTTACCATTTTTTAGAATATTAATATTATAAGATATTGTAAAACTTTAAAAAAGAAAAAATTACTATTTTTTAAAATATTAATATTATAAAATATTCTCAAAATTTTAGAAGATGAAGAGCCAATGCTATTATTGGCTAATTAACTTTAATTTTGGATTATGAGTAGTATCCTGCCATGATAACTAGATCTCCACAGACTAAAATGCTCTGTTTCACTACCACTGATAGAGCCCCTCACCAACTCTTTATTATACACCCACAACAATTGCATGGATTACTGAATGAATGCGCTGAGCTTTTGGCCTCTTGTTGAAATGATAGAGAAAAATGACATATTGAACATATGGGTATCTTAAAAAATAGATTCTTCTTTTGTGCTCTAGGAAGTAAAAGATTAAGTGATCAATAATACAGTAATACCTGTAAAGAATAAGGATGGACACATTCTGATACTCAGGTAAAGATAAATTAACATAATTGGTAACCATTGGAAAAACTGGAAACTGTTCAACCTGGAAAGAAACAAAGAGAAGCACATTAACAGTATGGTTTGGAAAGAAATAGAGAAATAGAGAGAACTAGGGTCTAAATTTGATGGCCGTATGACGGCTAAAATACAAAAGGAGAGATTTTGGATAGGCTGTCAAAATTTATATAGAATTATGATGATATATATATTTGATTTATATATAATTTTACTTATATTAAGATATGTCATAGTATTTTAAGGACATCTTTGAATGGATAACTGTCATAAAAAAATTGTTTGATAGGTAGGGTTGAACATTAAATTTAGGCCCAGAGCACATTAATAGTATGGTTTTATCTAGTTTTTAGAATTTCTCTTAAAATAGAAGAGTAATTGTAGTTAGGGTTTGAAAGTTCAGCTTTAACTGGAAAGGAGCTGAAAGACATTTTATTTTCAAAATTTAATGATTAAGAAGAAAAAATCATGTAACCACTAGTTCTAGAAAAAATGTCAGAAATGGAGCCTTGAAATTGAGGAACGTGTAATCACGTCAAAAATGTAGGTGGCTAAAAATGTTTAGAACAGCATGCCATGCACGCCCATCTGTCTTCTGTAGTCAGAGAAGGATTTTTGTGTGTTAACACAGAGTTTTCAGTTTTATTAGTATGATTGATATATTTTCTAATTTCGAAACCTGGTTCAACATGCATGTACTCCCCACGCGCCGAGAGATGTGTTGAGGTTATGGAGGGGGAAGATCGCAGTCAGGGCTTAAATTTGACGGTTGACCTTATCTGTCAAGCATTTTTTTGACAGTCATTTATTTGAATTTGTCTGTAAAGTTTAGATATTTTAGGAAAAATATATATAGGTAGAAATTTTTGAAATCTTGCCTTTCAAATGATAGAGTCTTCTTAAAATTTTAATTGTATTTTATGACTAAAATAATTACATAGGGCCATACGACCATTAAATTTAGGCCTTGATTGTAGTGACCAATTTTATTTCTATTTAGGAAGCTTTGTATAAGTGGACTTTCTGTTTAAATTTGAGAGTTGGTTCATAAAGAATGTCTATTTGCTACTTTCATATCATAATTAAATCCATTTATGTTGGTGTAGAATGATTATATTGTAAATATACAACCAACAAATATGTGATGTATTCTACAAGATTAATTATAGACAACTTAATCATCCACATGCATGCATTGTGATATCACATAATATAAAACATGAAGAACTTGTCTTCGCAATATACAAGTAGAATAAGTAAAAACATACATGTGATATCTCTTTGACCATTAGATAATGTGGGTGCCCTTAAAACTCCAAAATTGCACCCTTGAAGGAATCAATACCTCCATCTCTTGCTTAGATGAGTGAACTCATTCAAATATAAGCTCTTCAAAATGCTTCAAGTGTTTATAGGAAAAACATAGAGAAAGCTTATTTTTGTAGTTTGCAATGGAAAAGAAAACAAAATAATTACACTTTCGTTAGACATAATGAATAAAAGACATATGACACATACATTGAGGGTGACTTTATTCATTTATTTTCAAAAATCAAGTACACCATGCTATACATGCAATTAAAATCCATTATGCAATCAAATGGTCCCAAGTTTTTTTCAATATGTAGCTTGCCTCTTTCTTTTTCCATCAAAATTATCACAATTATTGAAAATTGTAAATATTATTAAAGACCAAATATTCTTGTGATTTGTACAATTTGAGAAATCTTGTCTACTAGATTCTGTGTATCCATTGAGATTTTATGAGTGCTTGAAAATAGTAAGAATATATGTGACAAAGGACAGTGATGTGAAAGATAGATGACAATATAAGTGGAGATGTCATTAGCCAATGTAACAAGGGCAACCATAATTTTGGATGGTAGTGTTTGAAATTAATTTGGTGCATAAGTAGAGACTATTATAAGATAAGATAATGAAACATTTGTAGTGAGGAGGACAAACAATGCTTAGAGATGATGGAGAAAGGGAATAAAACTAAAAGTGCCATTCCATGACTTGTCTAGATATTCCACTAATCCTTATCCTAAACCACATTTAAAGTATAACATTGATAAATCATAACAAAACAAATGAGCATCTTTAGATAGGCCCACCACTGGCTTTCATTTATTGTGTTTTCATTTTTAGAAAGGAGTGGATGTTAATTCCAGATACATGAATAATTGACTTCTTTGTCTTATGTAGGTATGGGGTGTACTAATAATAGTTTTCAATTGACATTTCAAACATATATGGTATGGTGGAAAATCATAACAACGATATAAGTTTTTTACTTAGAAAAAATAAAATCATATGATTGATTTTAAAAAATATTGAATTGAAATTAAATGAAAAAAAGAGAAAATCTAAAATAATATTTTCATTTTACCATTTTTTAGAATATTAATATTATAAAATATTGTCAAAACTTTAAAAAAAGAAAAAATTACTATTTTTTAAAATATTAATATTATAAAATATTGTCAAAATTTTAAAAGAAGAGCCAATATTATTATTGGCTAATTCACTTTAATTTTGGATTATGAGTAGTATCCTGACTAGAGTTTAATTTTGAGAGTTGTATAGCTGTATTTAGGCATTTTTAGAGTAAAATACAATCAAATTTTTAAAAACACCGTATCATATGAAAGGAGATGACAAACTGTCAAAATTTAGATAGGATTATGATAATATATATATTTAATTTTTATATAATTTACTTTTAAACGCACCATTGAATAGATAAATGTCATAAAGAAATTGCTTGACAAGCACGGTCCACTGTCAAATTTAAGCCGTGGGATTTCTGCCATGATAACTAGATCTCCACAGATTAAAATGCTCTGTTTCACTACCACTGATAGAGCCCCTGTCCAACCCTAAATTCATTTCCTCTGCGCCACTAATAAACAAGTTTGCAAAGGATACAAGGATTCCTCACAGTAAGATAATGCAAATAGTTACACAGACACGGTCAAAAACATGACCTACAAATTAGGGCACCATTTTTGAAGCAGCAACAAGGCCAATCCAGTCCGTGCAACACTCTGTTATACACCCACAACAATTGCATGGATTATTGAATGAATGCGCTGAGCTTTTGGCCTCTTTTCGAAATGACAGAAAAAAATGACAGTTTGAACAGATGGGTATCTTAAAAAATAGATTTTCTTTTGTGCTCTAGGAAGTAAAAGATTAAGTGATCAATAATACACTAATACCTGTAAAGAATAAGGAATCGAGATGGACACATTCTGATACTCAGGTAATGATAAATTAACATAACTGGGTAACCATTGGAAAAACTGGGAACTGTTCAACCTGGAAAGAAACAAAGAGAAGCACATTGACAGTATGGTTTGGAACGAAATAGAGAAATAGAGAGATCTTGGGCCGAAATTTGATGGCCGTGTGGCCGTATTTGGGCATTTTTGACAGTTTTTGGAGAGTATCAAAATTTATATAGAATTGTGATGATATATATAATTTTATTTATATTAAGATATTCCATAGTATTTTAAGGGCATGGATAACCGTCATAAAAAAATTAAAAAATTGCTTGACAGGCAGGGTCGACCGTCAAATTTAGGCCCAGAGCACATTAACAGTATGGTTTTATCTAGTTTTTAGAATTTCTCTTAGGATTTGAAAGTTCAGCTTTAACGGGAAAGGGGCTGAAAGACATTTTATTTTTAAAATTTAATGATCAAGAAGGAAAAATCTTGTGAGTTGTAACCACTAGTTCCAGAAAAAATGTCAGAAATGGAGCCTTGAAATTGAGGAAAGTGTAATCATGTCTAAAATGTAGGTGGCTAAAAATGTTTAGAACAGCATGCCATGCACGCCCATCTGTCTTCTGTACTCAGAGAAGGATTTTTGTGTGTTGACACAGAGTTTTCAGTTTCATTACTATGATTGCTATATTTTCTAATTTAGAAACCTGCTTCAACATGCATGTACTCCCCACGCGCCGAGAGACCTGTTGAGGTTACGGAGGGGGAAGGTCGCAGTCAGGGCTTAAATTTGACGGTTGACCTTACCTGTCAAGCAATATTTTTTTTTTTTGTGACATATCTATTTGAAGTTGTTTGTAAAGTTTAAATATTTTAGGAAAAATATATATGGGTAGAATTTTTTGAAATCTTGTCTTTCAAATGATAGTCTTCCTAAAATTTTAATTGTATTTTACCACTAAAATAATTAAATAGGGCCATACGACCATCAAATTTAGGCCCTGATGGCAGTGACCAATTTTATTTCTATTTGGAAGCTTTGTATAAGTGGATTTGAGAGTTGGTTCATACAAATTTTAAATTATGTATAAAGGATAATTTAGAATCTTCTCTTATTATAGTGGAGCAACTACTTTTAAGGATTGAAAATACTTTCTTCCCTTTTTTCTTTAGAATCTTGCCTTATTAGAAGGGAACAACTACATTTTAGGGATTGAAAATATTTTCTTCCTTTCATGGAGCTTGCTAAATAAGGAAAAAAAAAACTATAAGATAAATTATAATTAATGTCAAGAAGCATTCTACAGTGGTAGGAAGGGGTAGAGTGTAATGGCCTAAGTTGTTAACAAAAACTCTTACCTTTTATTGAAAGCCAATTAGAATATATTTAAGAAAAAATAAAACCATAAATAATATTTAATAAAAAATTATGATATTGTGCCATCGCTTTTAAAAGAGGACATTTGAGGGATGTCCAATGGACCAAATTTTGTTTAAAATTTTTATTAAATTTTTGATAGACCATTGACAACATCACTAATTTGACCCCACCATTTCCATGCTTCTAATTAATGGTGTGAAATGGGCATCCTAAAATATTTAATTCTCATGCCCATAACATCTTTATTCATACTAAAATATTTATAATTTCACCATTCCCAATATAATATTTAGTCACTTCTTCAAAATACATGGCTAAAAAAAAGTTAAATGAGTTCCAAGGAATTTAATGTGGATAAAGTATATTTTCATGATTTTAATCTATACATCTTGTGAGATGTGTCACCATCGATAATATTGCACCACATAATTCTTTATATTTGTGTAGCATTACATTGTTAAAGCTATGGGTAACTTAAGCATGTAAAAGGCATCCTTATAGATTTGGATGTACTAAGACAATTTTAAATGATCATTAATTGTATTGAGGTGGGATATTGGACATGAAAATGAAAATGATGATAATTTCATTTAAATGATTATTTATAATTTAAAACATTAGACATTTAAATCAAAATTATTTAATTTTTAATTTTGATTGTTCAAGTATCAAAATATTAGACAATTTTATCAAAATTATTTAATTTTTTATTTTTTTCAAAATCTTACTTCAAATTTAAATATATATTTTCTTGTAATATTGTAACCTACTATATAAAATAATACATACATATACACAACCCATATAGATTGTTTTTGTCCAAATCATAACAGGTCGAAATTCCCTGTAAACAATTGTGCCCCACAACATGGACACATATAAACAGAAAAAACACAATTATAAACAACCATTATACCATTAAAAAAACTTGTCACTGTCATCATTGACAACTAACCTCCCATTTCTACTTCTTTTAAAAAAAAAAAAAAAAAAAAAACCCTTTAAGAGGACACTTTTCTATGAACTATCCTATTTACTTACCTTTATTAAACACTAAATGAAATGGGAACGAATGTACCCCAAAATTAAGTCGCTGACACATCATTAGGAATAGTTTGTAAGAAGCACGAGTGACCGTCAAATTGCAAGGTGATTGCGAATGTTTTTTGTAATGGCTGCGTGGTCTTTGCAAGAAATGAAAACCACCAAAACCCTACCAAAAGATCTGACAAGCACCTCGGATAAAACCAGGAATTTATAGTACACTATAGTGTGGGCCCTACTCAATGGTGGCTTTTCTGGTTAAAGGCATAAAGGACATAGATATCATTGAGGTGACAAGTATATGAATAGCTGCTCCTCTTCTTGTGAAACAAGATTTATCTGCAAGCAATTATTCAGTCATTTTAGTGCTTTTAACCCTTTTTTAAGTGCAGGATTTTCTTTAAGTTTGCTACTAATTTTACAATGAAAGTGGTATGCATTTATTGTTGATGTGGTTGTTGTTGTTGTAGTTGTAGTTGCTGCAATGTATATACACATTTCTGGTTTCGTAGGTACATATATTTCTTTTTCCACAAATCATATATGTATATTTTTTTTTTCATGATAGGAAAATCTTGTGGGATATGAAGATAGCGACCAAGAAGAAGAATTTGCCAAACGAGATGGCGTTCAAATTCACCATGTATTACCTTTAAGACAAGTAGCTCCAGACAAAAGCGAAAATGAAGAGTTTGTTCCCAGAATTATGTGGAAAGATTTTTCTTCAAATGCACCCCAGGTCATTTTTTCTCTTTTTCTCTTTTATGTGGTATAATGCAGTTTACTTTTCCTAGTACAGAGGTATTTTCAGAGGTTGTAAGAAATTGAGCAATGTGGTCTAGTGGTAAAGTGGGTTCACTTTCTGGAAATCTTCCGAGGTTCAATTCCCGAGGCCTTGTTGAAGAACATGAAAATGCTGTGAAATGTGAGATGAGTTACCTGGTGTGAATTACCCAGGTTCTATTCTTATGAAACATGTGAGAAAATCTGAAATAGAAGATGGGCTAACCGTAAAATAGTCTCTCTAAATCAGAAGGGGTTTATGAAATGAAGGAAAAAAGGAGCATGCAAGAAAAGGATAAAAGCTTTAGCTCCAATTTCTGGAGAATTAACCTAGTTATTGTATGGGGACCTTTCTGCATTTATTTAGCAGGTGCTCCCAAGAAAATTTAAGAATATCTTGCATGTAAAGTGATCCCATATTGTATTAAATTTTATGCTCTGTTACATCAATTTTCAGAATTTTCATGAAATCTGCCATAAACAGAAGAGTTAAAGCTTGAACTTTAGAAAATTATCGTTGTCAGCCTTTGGAAGGGATTTAGGAACATTTTGCTGGTAAAATAGTCCCATTATAGATTAATTTCTCTGTTCTTCTACTGCATTTCTTTAGTATCAATGAAAGCTGTCATAAAGAAAATTAACAAAAGATTTGAACTAATATGCAATTGTCATTTGGCAACAGATTTATTTAAAACAAAGGATACCTTGGATGTGGCTATTGCTCTTTTTGTCATCATGCAGTTTGACCTTGCAAAGGTTCTGAGGCTCTTTATGGCTTAATTTTTTAAGATTCGGGTGGTCTTATTTAATTTTTTAATTAGCATAACATATAATTTGATTTTTTTAATAGTGGAGTAGTTATAGTTTAGGATTTGAAAGTCCCCAGCTGTAGATAGAGAGGGGGACTGGGGTTATGCAGCCATTGTTTAACAACAGATTTACTACACGGCTGCACATTTTTGCACATTTTGTCCTCCTTCCATTTTTCATTTGTTAAAAATATTATCTTCAAAATTTGATAATTACAAGAAGATCATAATTTAGGAATTGCTTAAAATAAGAAGGAAAAAAAAGACATTTTTGAAAGTGTCTGCTAAACAAAATTAGCCAACTGGCTGCACGGGACCTGCTGTAATAGGGGCTGAAGGAAAGATTGGAATCTTCACCTAAAAATCTGGAGCACTCAAATTTTTGTAAGAGGGTTTGATGCAGCCATTAAAAAATTACAGTATCTGCGTGAGAGATTTTTAAAGATTTTATTACTAGGTAAAATTTAAAAAGTTATTATTGGAGACGACCAAGCTAAACCAATTTAGTGTATGAGACTCCACAAGGATATTTCTTTCCATTTGCCCAATGTATTGTTTGGATTTGGTACGCCTAAGTTTTGGTCACATACAAGAACCTTTCATTCCATTTGCATGATGTGTTGTTCAAATTTCGTACCCTTAGTTTTTGACCTTAGGGACATGCTCCAGGGTAAACTGAAACTTGCCAGTACTGCTACACTTAAGAGTACCTTGCTGAGTTTCCTTAACAGCAATGACATGTAATTTAAGGTTTTTACTAATTATATAGTTGGTTGGTGGCAGACAGTTTTTCATGTAGAATCTTAATTTATATACTGATTACTAATAGTAATGTTTTAAAATTAAACAATGATATCTATCATGACATTCAAGTTTTGATAAATTGATAATTAATTAGTATAGTGTTTTTCAAATTTGTAATGTTTATGGTAGTTTTGTTAAAGCATATGCATGATATGTGGTATTGTGAACTTAATTCCTGATTTTAGGCTGCAAATTATATATTTATGATTTTTATATGTTTTTTGTACGGACATACCCAGAACGTACCCAGCCCCAATTAATTTTTTTGTCATACTAGCATACTGTACACATACCTGTGCCCGATTCTGATTCAGCAGGTTATGTTTCTGGTGGTTTTGTCACTAACAAAACTCTACTCAGTTTTTGTTCTATTTCCCCCAAATGTGCTGCAGTTATGTTTGACTCAAATGTGTCTGGATCACCTCAGAACCATCTGCAGCCTCAATGGAACCTGTTCAAACTTGCATTTTCTGATTTTGCTGAAAATTAGCAAATCAGGGTTGTTTGAGAGCATTTTAAGTGACATACTTAGAGTCATTTGACTAGAGATTGAGAATAGTGACAATATTTTAAACTCACATTTCATGATCCGATTTGGATTAATGTGTCAATATTATTTCTTTTGTAATTTTTTGGTTAGATGAAACCTTTTTTCCTGGATGAGGAAAGGCAACCCCTGGGATGGTGTCACTCAAGGATTCACAGCTTATAAGTAGCGCTGAGAATTGAATCTGGCATATCAGTGGTAAACTCCTACCAATTTACTGGAAAACCACATCCTAACCAACATTATCAACTTTTAATTTTACTAGCATCGAAGTAGTTGACCTAATTATTGTTGACTGAAAGTTAAGTGTTTGTTAAGCTATAGCATGCTGTTTAGAGTTAGTGAACTGAGTCAACTATGTTGACACAATTCACATTAAAAAAAAATTAACTCCTTTGATGTTCTTTGATAGCTCTTTAGATTTTTGACATTGAAAAAAATGACATTTTCTCAATTAAAAGAAATACAAGCTCCTAAAATGGATATAATTGAAAAGCTGACTTTTTGTCATCTTTAATTTTTACTTACAGGCAAGCTCATTTAACACATCGTCGAATTCTATTAAATGGGATTTTGTAGACATGGGATATTCTTCTACCATGGTTGAAAAAGCTATTAGTATACATGGTATAAGTACATTTCTTGATTAATTGATTCAAACTGTCTTATTATAAAAGTCCACCTTGATGGGAATTCACTTAGGCATATATTGATCATTTAGTTTCTCCTAACAACATTCTTCTTTCCTTGTGTTAGGAACAGAGAATTGGAATGATATATTAGAGTACCTCTTAGCATGTAAAGTGAGTGATTCAATTTCATTTCCGTTTGTAGTTTTACAAATGAATGGAGAAAATTGTCTTTTTTGGCCTTGTGTTAACTATTGCTGTTAAATATTTATAGGTTGCTGATTATTCATTGGAACTCGTTACTGTGGATCCAACTGTTGATTCTGAGAGATTAGAGGGCAATGATGAATCCAATTTTGGGGACAAGAAAGTTCAAGGTGAAGACACATTTGCTGGACATGGGGATCCCAAGGTAATCATAGGAAGCTTCGTAGGATTATAACAGTTTTCGAACATACTTCTAGTACTGGCTTGATGTTTGCTTCATCTAGTTTGATTCTTATAAAATATTTACCTATCTAATGAAGAGAAAAAATACTGATAAGCCTATGCAGGAGAAGCATAGTATAGAATCTTAAATGTAATATAAATAACAAAGAAAATAATGGCACACTCACAATATAACGAGAGAATTTACTGTAGGAAACCCCTTGGAGAGAAAAGCCAGCAAAACCAATGCTTGCGCACTACATTATCTCAGCCATTCACAATACTATAAGATATTGCACACTTATGTTTAAATATTATCTATGTGCGAATATTTATAGCTACATCAGTATAGGAAACTGCTAAGCAGAATTACAATAAAATGGGTATTAAAATAGGGGCCAATAACTGTTATCTATGTGTGACTATTTATAGCTGCATCAGTATAGGAAACTGCTAAGCAGTATTACAATACGATGGCTATAAAATTAGGGGCCAAGAAACTATCTATAAGGGCCCAAAATTTTTTCTTGGGGACTCCCACCCTCGAACCCCATCATAGGGGACTGCTAGCTCCCCATACCCTCAGCTGGTGTGATGCCCTGGATGCCATGATAGTGACAGGGTGTACAGTATATAACGGGTGTAAAACATGCAAAGTAGACCACACAATTCAACATCTAATACATGGATTGTGAAGCTTGCATTTGAATCACATTAATAGTAGAATAGCCTTTGACTAGATGACAGTGACATTGTAAGGCTCTGAATAGATGACAGCTGTATTGTATTTTTGTTTTCATTCCTTTCCTGTTTTGGGCCTCTTTTAGGATTTTCTCTTTCTACAACTTTCTATTGTATACCGATGTACCCTCGAGTCCTATTGACCTACTTTTGGTCATCTATGCACATTAATATAGTTTCTTTCTTTCTAATAATTCATTTCGTGGGGCTTCTTAACATGTTACAAAAATATTTTACAGTCCCATTATATCCAATGATTATACTCTACAACCTATTTATGTTTTGGGGATCAGAGCAATTTTAGTATATAGAGAATAAACAACCAAAAAGATTGAAGTTATGCCTCTTGAATTCTTTTGATTAGTCATTTATTATGTTATAACATGATAATCCCAAAAGCCCTCCATAACAAGATTGTACATTATGAAAGTCCAAAACAGATAATAGGAACCTTACATTTTAGAGGGTACACTGATGCTTCAATCACACTCTTGTTTTAATGTAAATAATTTTTCGTAGCATTGCCATTGACCACATCTTGTTCACATTTTAAGATCAATGTGATCACATTTTAAGATCAGTGTGGTTACTTTCTATGTTTATACAGGGAAGTACATCTTTTCATCCTGACTAGAAAAGTGTCAGGTAAGTATCTGCATCCCAGCTAGAACAATAACTACCAAGACTGGTTCAGCACTTGGTTCAAACAAAACCTCTACTAGGAAAGGGTGTTTGGGATTTCCATCAGGAGCCATGTTGGTTGGTTGGTATTAATGTTTATTTAAGACCTTTACTTAAAGGTGTTAAGTAAAATCATTAGGAAATAATTAAAAGTTAGGTGTCAAACTATCTAATGTAACTGCACATCATAAGAATGTTGTACATGTGAGGGTTTCATTTTCAGGGCTGCTTGCAAGAAAGAGGGGTTTACCTAATCAATCAAATAAATAAAAAGAATGCATACATCATACAATGCATGTTTTCTCGTTTCTTTTATCTTATGTCACTCATAACACATTTCAAGTCATTATCAAGGGCTCAATGGGCCACAACTCAGTAGGAGAAGCCAAGTCAAATTTTAAGGCTAAAATATTAAATTTCAAATTTTATAAATTATTTTGAGGCAGCACCTTTTATAAAACTAATGTTAAGTTAAATATTTAGATACTATATTTCAAGGGTATTCAAAATATCAAGAAGACTGACAATGTCCATATGAGCATCCTTACAAGGCTCAAAAGGAGACCCGATCATTTAAGAAGGGTTGTCATATGAGCACACACTCACATATGTCAAATTCCATTTTCTCACTGAACAATAAATGTATGAAGCAAGTATAGACATCTCAATTCTATTGCATCAAAAATTCTTCATTGAAGATCTTTTTCTATTTGTTTTCAAAGTGACAAGTAAGAAAATACAAAATGCATTCATCAACAGGAGACAAGCACCGAGAATATCGCTTCTACCACCTTATTTGAGCACAAAAAAGGAAATGTTCCAATGCTGCTTCAACCTCTTCACTACTTAAAACAAACATTATTTTAGCACTCTATCCATGTGTCTATGCATGTTTCCTAAGAAGTCATGCAATGCAAAGATGAACAATATGCACCAGCCCACCTAAGAAAAAATAATTTTGCAAACAGAACCATCTTCTTGCCTCCCTAAAATCCACACTGTACCATCAAAACAAGCATCTGGGACATGATTTTAAATATAAAATAACACCTTCTACCAGAAGCATTAACCATCTGTATTTTTATGCACCATACCTAAAATAAGCAGACATACTGAAACTTAGTCTTCTTTACTCCATAACATCAAACTACGGAGTAATACTGGTAGCACATTTGAGAATTCAACAAAGCATAGAGTAAAATTGAGTGACTCCAATGGGTGGTTTATGAGAACCAATTGAACATGGATTCGTATAAACTAATATGAACATTTTGTTTAATTCTAGTTTCCATTTCCAAAATAACTATTGCTAGCATAGAAATTTATAGTTTTATGTTTCATACCTCCAGCATCAAATCTCTAGCTATTGCCAACCAATATTTATAAAAAAAAATCTCATAAATATTTATGGCAAGGGAAAGTCACAATTTCAAAACCTTTAAATTCATGGACCGACTAATTTTTATTTTTGCTTTGGGTTTGATTTCCATGCTTTGCTTCATTCACCTCAACAATTCAACTCCAGCATTTTTATAGGTCTGTTCACACTCACAAAACACCAATCTAATGTTGGTGTCATATTCTTTATATTCCAAACTGGAGGCCTGTAAGTAGTTCTCTACTTGTCTTAACTTATTTCCTTCACTGCTATGCTCAATTTGGAACTTTAAAAGAAAATCAATCATGGTATGGTACTTGTGTCTTGGAACTTTCCTAAGTCTTACTAAAGCTGGAGATAGCAGGATATGTTCAAGTCTGTAAATGTGTCTACTTGAGAATTATTCCAATGACCTCATTTCATCTTATTTCTGTCCAATAATCTATGTTTCTTGTGCCTCATTAGCCCTGAAAGCATTTCTATCCACCAACAGTTGTTTGTGGCTTCTTGCTGCATCTCTGGCCACAAAAATGGCTCTTGGTAATTGCTCAGAAGCACTTCAAAATTCATTTCAAAAGGCCTTTGAGTATTGTCTCTATGCTCTCTGTAATGTCCCCATTTTGAGCTAGACATGATTTTGGGTTTGAGCTTGGTTCTAAAGGATGAAACATGGTAATGTTGGCTCAACTAGTGATTTTTATTGGTTTTGGCTAAGTGTTGTTAAGAGATATTGTTTTATTTAGCCAAATATCAAAGTTCTTCTAGTGGATAGAGATTGGAATAATGGGAAATGCAATATTCAAATTGTATTTTCATCATTTTATTGATTGGATCGAGTGGTGCCAAGTGGACAAGGAAATTGTCAATCTTTAATTGCAATTTCAAAATAGATTTTTTTATCTATGTATGGGTCCAATGCCTATTTGGAAGATAGATATATTGGTTTATGAGCCAACGCCTAAGGAGAGGCAATTTGCATAGAGTTTGTGCCAACGCTCCAAGGAAAGGATAATTACAAATGCTTGTCATTGGATCACGTGTTATGCGCCTTGGGAGAAGTTTTACAAAATAATAAAATATTATTATTGTCTTGGATCATGGGCCAACGGCTAGGATAAAGAGTTTTAAAAATAATAAAATAAGCATTGCCCAAGGTGAAATCGCTCCAAAGGATAAGGTGTTTGTCATTGCTAAATGTGCCAATGGCCACTAGGAGGATCGACGCCCATGAAAAGAGGTAATTTTTGAAATAAAAATTGTATTATGTTCCTAGAAATCGGCGCACATGGAGCTATGAAGGAGGAATTTTATTAATAAAATAATATATTGCCATTGTTGGCCGCTGCCCAACAAGGAGGTATTTCATTTAAAATATGCATTTGATTCTCAAAGGTAATTTCAACGGCCATGTAGAAAAGATATAGTTTTTTAAACGAAGGTGGTTGGAGTTTGTATCTCATTTAAAATCATTCAAGGAGATGAATTGTCATTGGTGGACTTCAAGCAAATGGTAAAATCAAGCTAATTGGGACGCCAAGCCAAGCTCAAGGATAAATAGCATCATTTGCCTTCATTTTGCAACTTTTGATCATATGGTTGATATTGAGGCATTTGAAGTGAATTTGAGTTGCATTTGAAACCCTTGGTGATTGAGGAAGACTACCAAGAGAGTCGATTTGATTATTAGTGAGATTTGAGTGATTTTTGATATGATTTGCATGGACTGAGTTTGTAACAGCAAGCTGAAAATTTATTTACAGGTTTCTTAGGTTGGTTTTGTGAAGACAAATTGAGTTTGAAGACAAGCAAGCATCATTGGAAGGAATCCCAAGCCAATCGCTCACTCTAGGAGCCAATCGCTTGCATTTGGAGAGGCATTTTGATGACATCTTGGGACCTTTTGGATTGCTGGGTTATATCAGAGATATCAGCACCTGTAACAGCAAGTATAACAGAGATTTCAGATGTAATTAGAGCTCATACAAAGCCTTAGTTGAGCTGAATTGATTAGTTGTTCATTCTACTTGATATTGGCATTGATCCTCTAAAGGTTTTGATGTAATTTCATGCATATTTGTACATGTAATAAGGTCTGATATGAAACAGTCAAGGACTGTCATAAAAACCAGCCAATAAGCATTTGTGTTTATCATATTTGAAGACTTCAATAAAGCAAGGTGTTTGGGTATTCAAGTATTCATATGTGTGTTAATGTTATTTTGCATTTTGATGTTCATTGTTGAAGAAAAATTGAAGAAAAATTTCAGGCATATCTAGTAGGGTATTTTACAGTGGTATCAGAGCTTCTTCTTTTGATGTTTTGAGCAAAAATCTTGATAGGGGATTTTACACTCTCTCAGAAAATTTTCCATCATAAAAAAATAAACTAATCAATAACATGCTACTTTATTCGCACACACAAGTATACATCAAACGAGTTATGCGTAGAAAAGTGGATTTGAGCTGAAGGAAACAAGATTTTAAATTATATAAATATTTATAAGTGTTTGTGGTGTACAAAATCATGCATTAGGATAACCATGACCACTTTAATTGGTTGGACTATGGGTGAAATCAATCCACAAAAACCAGCTTAGGCATGTACATTATGAAGCCCTCGACCTAGTTTACTGTGCCTGAATCTTCCTTGACAAGTGCCAGTCAAAAGATGCAAATAAATTAATGAGATATATGGTTGATTTTGTGCCCAAAATTATTGTTTTCCATGATTGATATGGAAAGGTACAACCGTATGTTAAATTGTTAATATCCCCTTGCAATCACTGATTTTAGCAAAATAGTCCATGTTTTCATAGTTATTGATTATGTTTATCATCATAGACAAAGGACATGATAACATCTCATCACTCGATGGTTTACAGAAGATACTGAAGATGTGAAAAGTAATAATTTCTACTTTGACATTGAGATTGTCATTCAGGATGCTTCTGTAAAGGAACTTCTTTTGAGACTTGTCATAAATCTTAGTCCACATGCACACTGCATTTTCATTTTGCTGTGACAATGATATCACAGTCAACTAATGATTTTATGTGAATGACTTATAAATCTTCTGTTCTGAATTATGGCTTCTTAGTATTCTATAAATTTTATTTTTTGCCAGCTAGGCAAGCTCCTGTCCTTGGATCCTGATGTCAATTACTTGAATTCTTCCTCATTCACATGTTACTAAGAAAATAGTATTTCCATGGATTCTTAGTGTTAGAGTTTTAGGGTTAATTAAATTTTAAGTTGTGTTTTTTTGGGTATTTTCATCAATGGCAAGAACCACTAGAGGGGGTTGCAAGTTTACTCAAGCTGGGCGAGTCTGACAAACTCAGCCAGTCTGTCAAAGACTCACCAGTTTTTGCTTTCGAGTGAGCAGGGCATGTTTAGGCCTTGCTTGACATAGGACTCATTAGACTCACCTGTTTTTCGGCAAGTCTGGTAAAACTGTTTGGATGCCAAATTGAGTATACAGAAGTCCCAAATTGCTCTCATCCAGTGGATGCATTTGCAAGTGCATTTGTTACATTTCCCATTGGCCATCCATGGCTACAAAACTTAGTGAAGCCTTTATCGAATCCGGGGCAAGATTCCCAATATCCACTCTACTTCTGGATTGTTCACAATTGCCTCAAATTTTCATGCAAAGCAAATGAAACAAGACAGAGAGAATAAGATTTTAGGGAAATTGTGGGTAAGGCAGTGGCATCAACGCCACCATGACCCCATGAACTCCATCTCATGCTCTATCCTCCTGCTTTTATTCAATTCTCTTTACTTTTTTTGTTTTTTGTTTTTAAGCTTTCTTTTTTAAATTCTCCAAATCCTGATCTTGTGTTCTCTTTGGATGAAGTTTGGCTCATACCTTATATTAAATCACAAATTTATCAAATTTAATGTATCAAACAGTCTTTAACACATATGGGGGTGTAGATAACCTTGTAATATTACAAAATCTCTAAACTGTGCACAATAACATGAATCCACCAATCATTCTAAAATTAATGGATTTCCACATACCTTTAGATTTACCATACCTTTATCAATTCACATTGAAATCATGCTAAAAGATACGGTAGAGAATGTAGCCATTAGATGCAAAATAGGACTTAAAAAGTTTTAATTGTGGGTATTTCAAATATTAAGATAATATCCAAGTTTAATGGTCACTCCTAGTTCCCTCCTTGTTTTGTTCCTATTAGATAGGTTTTTTCTGTCTTTAGCAGTTTTGCTTTCTTAGGTGTAGCTTTTTGCAAGCTTTAAGGCTTTCTTTGTTTGTACCTTCTATATAAGAGCATTCGCTCTCTCATTGTAAGTATCTGATCATATTCAATAATATATCTTTATAGATTTTGGTAACATGGTATCAGAGCCCAGGCAAGCGATTTTTTGGCGCCCGGATTAAATTTGTACGATGTTTCGAAGGGTTTGCTCAGTTCACAGTTTTTGTGTGTACCTCTGAAAATCAAGGGTTCCTGAGGTCGCATTTTGTGTGTATCGAGGTTTTCTTTCCTCTGTGAATCGCACCATTTTTGTGTCTATTTCGGTAGTTTTTTTAGTCACAACTTCTGTTTTTGATCACCATTTTGGGTCACGATTTTCTGTTTTTCATGGGCGATTTTGTGTTTCTGGTCATCGCGATTTTTTGAGGTTCACATTTTCCTGTAAGGCGTTTTTTTTTTCTGTGGGCATTAGTTTTTGCCGCGATTCTCAGACACGATTCCTGGCTGCTCTCGGCAATCTCTGAGGTCGTCTTTTTGGTGGTTGCACTTCTTCTGTACTTGATCGTGTTTTTTTTCATGGTCTTTTTCTTCCGGCGGCAGTTTGGTCACGATTATGAAAACCTTGTTTTTCTGATCCTTTGCAGGTTCTATGAGTTGTTAATCGCCGGCTTTGTGTTGGATATGATATTCTGTGTTATGTTTTTCTGTCTGGTCGCGTTTTCATAAGTGTCTTTGTGACTCGCGATTTTATTTGAGCCTTCAATTGTGGTTTCATTGGCGTCTGGGTTCGTGGTTGGTGTTTTAAACTCTAATGGCACCGTTTGGAGCTTCCGTGTTTCTTCATAAGTGCTATTTGTTTTAAAGCGACTCTTCACTCCAGCCTCCAATCAGCAGTGGTTTGTTCTTTTGGAAGCGTGCCTAGCAGCTTCTAGTTTTGGCGGACTCTAAAATATTTGCCTACAAGGTCGTCGGTTTGGTTTGACCTTTGTTTGTCTCCTATCAGCGGTATCTTATCGTATATGACGCTCCTTTTTGAGCGGGTCTCTTGTGTGTGGGTCTTTTGAATTTCCAGCCACAAGTCACAGAGATAAATGCTAATGAATCTCTTTGTAGTCAAAGTCTTCTGGTGGTCATGTGATATCTGCTGTCAACTTTTTTAGTTTCTCTTATTTGCGCTTACAACGCTCATATACATCCAGTTTCTTTCAAGCACAGTGCCTAGCACTCCGATTTTTGGCAGGCGGCCACATTTATCAGCCATGCAGAGTTCGTTTTACCTCGAAATCCGTGTTCTGATGTTCTGAGCTCTTGCCTTCCGTATTCTCGAGATCAATATCTTGAAATCTGTGTTCGGATTTATCTCGAGATCCATACCTCTGTATCTGTATCTCAGTTTTATTCCGTGTTTTCGGAATCTATGCTCCGTAAGCCGTGCAAGGGTTCTATTTTCCCTGTCTGTGCCGTCTATCTGCTTCGGTATCTGTGCCAATTGCTTATAATTTGTTTTTTCGTGTTTTTGAAAAACGTGAAGTATGGCATCTTTGACCAACATCCTATTGGAGAGCAGTTAGAAGTTCAACGGTAAAAATTACAACACCTGGAAGCAGTGCATAATGACAATCTTCAAGTATCTGTGTCTTGATCAGCTAGTTCTGGGGAAATCTACACGTCGTCAAGTGGCGAGTAAAGATTAGGAAAAATTCGATGAGCAAAATCGTGAAGCGGTGATGCTTATCAAGTTATCAGTGACTAATGATTAGCTGCCTCAGGTTTTGTCTGGGAAATCTGCAAAAGAAATCTAGGATTTGTTGAAGGATCTTCATGAAACGTTCTACAAGAGCCGTGCGTTCTCTTTGAAGAACATGCTCTTCTCGATCATGATGGATGACCAAATGTCTCTGCAGGAGACACTAAAATCAAGGACATCCGTGATCAGCGATTGGTCGTGACATGGCCGAGGAAGACATGGTAGTTATCACTCTGAAAAGTCTACCACACTCTTACGAGCACTTTATCGAGACACTTAATATTACTTCAACTAATGTTACACTACAGTTTTCAAATCTTTGCAACAAACTCTTGCAGCAGGATCGATGGAAACAACAGTTTGGTAGCAGTGCTACTTCCTCCTCCTAAGAATGGGCATTTACTACCAAGTCCTTTCAGCAGAATCAAGGCCCCAATCAGCCCTCTCAGCGATTCAACCAGGGTCCATCACAGGACTCCTTTTAGAGGAAAAACATCCAGTGCAATTACTGCCACAAGTTTGGCCATATGAAAAAGGATTGCTGGAAACGCTTGGCTGCTGAACAGTCCAAGTTTGAAGCATCAACACCATCAGCACATGTCGCAGAGCATATTGAGCAGAAGGAGTTTGCTTTCTACGCCTTCTAGGCCATCTCTTTTGCCTGATATTTCAGTTGCTTGTAGACCAGTCTTTCTCATTTTCGGTTTTCACCATTCAGGGGGGCAACTCTGTTTTAGTTAGTGCAGTGACCATCAAGTGGGGGTATTAAGATAATATCTAAGTTTAATGGTCACTCCTAGTTCGCTCCTTGTTTTGTTCCTATTAGATAGGTTTTTTCTGTCTTTAGCAGTTTTGCTTTGTTAGGTGTAGCTTTTTGCAAGCTTTAAGGCTTTCTTTGTTTGTATCTTCTATATAAGAGCATTCGCTCTCTCATTGTAAGTATCTGATCATATTCAATAATATATCTTTATAGATTTTGGTAACATCAAATACCATCATAATCACATAGTTTTATTTTGCTAAATCTATACACTTATCTTCATTTGTTTGTTTGTGTAGAGAAAATGAGAACATAACACATTCTTTTCACATAGAATGTCAAACAAGCAATCAAATACATGCTAATTAATAACAGCCAACAATTTGAAGGAGCATGTTATCCATCCCAAATTGATCATGCTATCCATTATCAACTGCATGAGTCAAAACAATGCCATAGCATGTCAAATTATCATTGCTGAAACAATATGTCCACCAAGTGATGACAACAAGCAATACTACAAAATGCAATATGAAGACAGAGCAATATTATCGGAACCCTTGTTCTCTATTGTGATTCCCCAAGGTTTGCTATTATTAGTAAAATAGGAATGCCAACTGATGCAGACAGGCTCTGAGTATCTAATGAAAGACAGGCAGAGCTTGCAGCAGCTATTCCACATTCACAACCGATGTTCAAATATGATAAAATCAGAATGTGTGTTATCCAGAATTTAGATGTCCAAAACAATATCCCACAGCCCACTACAACTATATCCCACAGCCCACTACAACTACAGTATGGAGATTATAACGACTCAGAAATTATATTTCAGAATTCAAACTACAAAACTTGGCTTACAGGCACTCAGCCCAGCTGATAGGGGTCACAAGAACTCAGACCTTCGTTAGCCTTTCTGCACGGACTGCTTAACGCAACCCAACTACAAGCATCAATGTTAACTCAGAAAATTCTACTTCCAATGACTAAATCTGGACGTCACAGTCCAACAATTCCCAGCAGGATAATTCTGATTCTTTACCCCTGCAACCCCTGTTCCTGTATACTTCTTTCACATACCTCTATCTGTCTTTCTTCACGTGTTTCTGTTCTTTATAAGAAAATATGAGGTGCCCAGCAAAGTAACTGCTGTCAGCCAGTGATTCACACAATCAGGGGTCAGTAATGATGCTGGCAGCCATATCAAGGCTCGACCAAGAATAGTGATTGATCGTAATAACTATAGGATTGTCTGTAGAGCCACCGGTCAGGAAGTGCAGGTGGTAACTGCCCAGCATAAGGAAAGGCGTCAGTCAATAACTACCATGACTTTATTGAGGTCGCACAGCATGGAGGAATAAATGCCTGTTAGAGTTTTTAATGTGCAAACATGGATGAATGGGGGTGATGTCAGTATAGAACAAAAACCAAAATTTGATTGACCATTAATTTTTTGGGTAAGCAGGATTGCGGGGGAGACCTGGATGCTCTTGCATCACCAACACAAATTGGCACCAAAGGTGACAGTTGGGCAGATACGTAAAATATGTTTTTCTGGGGATGTGAAATTTCAAAACATGGCCTAGCAGTAAAGCATATGAACAAAACCATTGGAAAATTCGGTACAAACCACAAGATAGAAATTTTAACATTCCATTAGCAGATTTACTACAGAATCAAAGGAGAGATAATATTGCACCAGACAGATATACTACAAAGTCAAAGGAGAAGATATATTGATGAAAATTTAAACTAGAATCACAAACGTATGCAGTATTCTATGTTCAATATGTAAAGCATAATTGTGAATTTGTAATGTCATAGATACAGTAAGTAATAAACATGTGTAGAAGTTTTGAGCAAGAAATGTCTTGAAAATGCTAGCTTGCAAACTGTACAGTAATTAATCCCATATTAAATGCCTTACCGATTCTTTCTTGCTACTTTGGTGGTCAGGATAAGTGCTTATTCATCCTCCAGAATCTCTTCACTGATTTATGAGCTAAAGATGCCCCAAAATCATCAGAACTAGTTTATTAATTATCCTCTACCATAGTTGCCAAGAAACTCCATTATAGGAACATGGACCGCGTACTTGTCCCGTACCCACAATTTATGGTGATTACTTTTACATATGAAATAGCCGTCTCCTTATTCATTTACTCGCATACCCTAATTTAATTGGTGTCCCCGTCCCCGTACTGGTACTGGTACCCCTACATCTCCTGCTAACTATGTCCTCTACTAGTTCATAGATACAGTAAGTGATAAACATGTGTAATGTCATAGATACGGTAAGTAATAAACATTTGTTATAAAAAGAAATAGAACATGATATAGTCTATTAGATATTGGAAAAAATACGATTACAATGAGGTTCATCTCCTTATATAGAGTTTGGAAGATGGAACCAATAAGCACGACACATTAACGGATAAACGTCAATGGTTAAACATGGTAATTATCTAAATACAAAAAAGGAAATAAAACGAAGTCACTTATGTCACTATGGTGGCTTTATTACAAAGATAAGCCTTATCCTCTAATACCCCCTCTTAAGGCTTACTGCACTAAAATCAAAGCAAACTAACATAATTCCTAACAAACTAAAACACCCAGAGCTATGAATTCTTCACACCATGTATTCTACAAAAGCTTTCTTTGAAAACAATTTGTAGACCAGGTAGAACTCCATCATGCTGCCTTGTAACCCTCGTAAAGGTGTAGCTGCTGAGCTGAATTCCTCAATCTCATTTTTTGTTGATCTACTAGTGTGTCCATGATATCCTATTTCTTGAAGCTGCTTCTGTAACAAGGACTATAAATTTGATGCATCAACTGAAATGTCCTGTATTTACATCACATGAGTAATTAATCTTGGCCGACTTATTACGAGACAGTGGCAGCGATGGAATTCAAATGAATTAAGTTTAGATTCTTTACAAGGCCGACTTCTTATGAAGGAAATAAATTCTATTATAGTGGCCGATCTCTACATAATATTGTGAGTTTAAAATTAAGGCCGACTACATAAGATAATTTATGGCCGACTATTATGCTTAACAAAGAGGTCGACTCCTTATGTTAGTGCTTATACATGGTAGCGCTTGAGTTTAAAGAAAATATAGTTATTAAAGTGGCCGCCTCTCATGGGAGAAGTCACCTCCCTTTGTGATGGAGCATGTCATCGCTTTCCTTTGATAAAATATAAAAGAAAGATAGAATGGAAGGTAAAAAGGTATGAAGTACAATGAAATATCATTCGATGTAAACAGATTTATAAGCATCTTTATGAAGCACAGCAGATGTGAAAGAAATAAAGATATATCAGTTAGATATCTACAGATCTACACAGGAAGATTTAGTAGAAAGATCAATAGAAGAGAAGTTTATTCAGATATAGAAAAAGGACTCTATGATCAGATTTATAAAGACTCTATGAGCAGATTTGAGCAGACTTTATGAGGTAGATTTGAGCAGACTTATGAGGCATATCGAAAGGAGAATTATAATTCGAATTAGAGCAAATGTGGAGCATATATGAGAGATCTATATATATATATATATATATATATATGCAATGATTGATAATAGGAGAGAATTATTTATTACAGTCATTCAATCATGCTATAACTCTATCATCCTCTCATTCTATAAATCTGTCAATCTATCATTCAATTATTCTATCCTCCTATGATTCTATGATTCTATTATTGAATCAATCAAACCAGCGGATATCCGAGGTATCAATTAGCAATCAAAGAAAGCTATCTTCATTGGAAGGAAGTCATATAAATCAATCAAAAGGAAATATATCAAGTATATATATATTGGCTATACCACAAGTGTTAACAGCAAAGAAGGCTATGTTACAATCCTTGAACCGAACTTGCAATCCATCAAGAGGTACTTTTAAGCCAATGAGTTGTCACATTTGATATGAATGTGAAATGCATATTAGGGGACAAGCAGTTGCCCTGGTCCCTTAATCAAGTAGCCCACCCCAAGTTGGATGGACAGGTGTTTCTGTCACTTGTGGGCCAAGGGGGTGATTATCCGGGATGGATGTAACCGCCCTTGGGCTTGGTAAGAGGTGTACCCGGCTCCCGACGCCCTATATGCTTTCTCATAGAGTTTCATTATGTGGTTGACCATTGGGAATAACCCTGGAATGATTATATGTCTACTCTGTAAATGACATGTATTCTTCGTGAATGATGTGTATACTTTGTGCTTCTAATATATGTATTGAACCCATTATTAATTATGCTATGATGATTTGATCTCATTATTTATGTTATGAAATATTGATCTCACTATTAATTATGTTATGATGATTTGATCTCATTATTTATGTTATAAAGTATTGATCTCACTATTAATTATGCTATGATAGATGAATTTAATATGAATGATGCTATGAATTGATAATTATCTAATATATTGATCTTTAATATTTCTAATGCCCCTTTCTAGTGATTATTAATGTATGCAGGTAAAGAAATCAGGGATAGCCAAAAAGGGGACATTACATCAACTCGTAGGATTGCAGCAGGAAATACAATACAGAGCTCATTTTGCAGGTTCAGTGGGACCTGGATGTAGCATCTGTTTGTGTAACAAATCTTGGGCTGAGGAATAAATAATCAGAAATCCCTGAGAAGCGCAAAGAGCAAGAGTTCGATCTTGGTCAAATGCCAGCCATTCCATTGCAGTAATATGCCCTTCATGACTTGCAACAACTATTGCAACCTTCAAATGGCAGTTCTGCAAGCCTGGACATTTCGTGCTGTCATTGCTCAAGGTCATAGCATGATTCTTCTACAATTTTATCAGACGTTCACGATTTTTTACTCTATTTTCATGTGTTTTTTTTCGTGATTTTTTTATTGCTTCTCATGCCCTAGCGACCCGTGACCCTCTACAAACTATGATCCGGATTCTTGTAATGAATAGGCGTGATTTGTTACTTGTGCCCTATCCGTGGCAGAAAATGAAACCTCAGTACGACTTAAAAAATGATGCAATTTCCTGCAATTTTTGTGACTCTAGGCGACTGGTAGAAGACAATAATCTGCGCGATGTCTGAAATTTTCGGCCCACGACTTTTTTTTTTTGATGTGCCACAATTTTTGATAAAAGAATACCAGCAATTTGCTAAAAATGGCGGCTAACGACCTGCAATTTGCTAAAAATGATGGCTAATGATCCGCAATTTTCTTTATGCTACATGATTCAATGACTCCCATGTCCTTCTACAAAACCCGCATGTTTTTTACTGTTTTTCCAACCTGCAATTTCCTTCAGCAAAACTTTTGTTGTGACTCTGTTTCCTGCTCTCTGGTGAAACCCTCACGCGATCCCCTGCTTTGATACCATGTTATAATAAGAAATAGAACACAATATATTCTATTAGATATTGGAAAAAATACGATTACAATGAGGGTCATCTCATTATATAGAGTTTGGATAACTGATAAGCACGACACGTTAAGGGATAAACATCAATAGATAAACATGACAACTATCTAAATACTAAAAAGGAAATAAAAAGTCACTATGGTGACTTTATTGCAAAGATAAGCCTTATCCTCTAATAACATGTGTAGAAGTTTTGAGTAATAAATGTCTTGAAAATACTAGTTTGCAAACTGTACAGTAATTAATCCCATATTAAATGCCTTACTCTTTCTTGCTACTTTGGTGGTCAAGGTAAGTGCTTATTCATTCTCTAGAAGCTCTTCACCGATTTATCAGCTAAAGATGCCCCAATATCATCAGAACTGGTTCATTAATTATCCTCTACTAGTTCATCACTTGCAAAGATGAGGTGGTAATAAATCACTGTATGTTTTGGCTACAGACAATATCATGATTCCATTAGAGGCACAAAAAGGGATTTCAAACAAATAAGAATGATTGTTGGAATGATTCTTGAAAAGGTCCTAAAGGCTGTTGAAAGAATGAAATTATATTAATGTCCATGGATAACCGAAGTAAGTTGGACTCGGAAAGTACAATCTGTTATAAAAGAGAAGTACTAGAGTAAAAAGACCCTAGGTTATGAAAAGCACCTGAACATAAGTACCAAAAATGGTGAACAAAGAAAGAGACGGTGAACAAAGAAAGAGATGGTGAAAAGGTCCTCTATTTTGTGCAAGTTCTTATATGGTTCTGTTAAAAAAATAAAGATAAGAAATTCCGAGGAATCGACTATGTAGGCTGGCAAGAATTACCAATTCAGAATATGAATTTATAAAAGATGTTATTTCCTCAACATGTTATCAATTTATAGAGGTATGGTATATGTTATCAAGTGGCTTTTGACATATTTAGTAATGGCACAATTCTCACATCTCTATTTCTACCCTGGATTGCAGTTTTACTTGTTGGATATATGTTGTATACTTTGCATGTTCTAAACCCCTTATAGACTATGCAACCTGCCACAATCGAACTCTCAACTGCAGAAGCTAAGTGCATGGCAACCACTCATGCATGCAAGGAAGTTGTATGGTTACAAAGGTTGTGTTTAGATATTGGTTTCTTATAGAAGGCTGTAAGGATAGATTGTGACAGTCAACGTGCAATTTATTTGGCAAGGAACCGTACTTATCATGCTTGAACGAGGCATATTGATGTGCAGTATCATTTTGTTAAGAGACATGGTTGATGCCAACAAGGTGTTGGTGGAAACAGTTGATACATTGGAGATGTTGTTGGCTTATTGATGAAGTCTGTTACTACTGAGAAGTTTTCTTGGTGTAGGAAATCAACAGGCATAATGCCCTTAGCAGCGGATTTATGTATGTGACCCCCATGCAAAATATTCAACAAAGTGGGAGATTTGTTGGATATGTGTTGTTTTCTTTGCATCTTTTACATCCCTTATAGGTTCTAGGGCAATGAACCTGTGAGAATTTTTTTTGGGGCCCTTAAGGTGGCTTTTTGGCCCAAGGTTTTATACCCATTGTATTGCCATACCACTTAGTAGTTTCCTAGATTGATGTGTATATAAATACTCACAAATGGTTTAGAGTTAAGAACAAATGCCAAACATCTTATTTTATCGTGAACAGTTGAGTTAATATAGAGAGTGTTTTTTTTTGTTGGGTTTTTTCTAAAAGGGTTTGCCAAGGTAAAATTTTGTTAGCATTGCTTCTCCTACATAAATTCGTCAGTATTTTTCTTGTCATTATTAAAATTTAGCTTCCTTGTCAAAAGGCATTTAAAATCCAAATGTAGGCTAAGGGGTTACAAGATTTTCACAAGGCTTTCTAATAAGCTCAATGGTTGTGTTATGCATTTATTCTATCCATTGGAAGATTTACCCACACATGGTTAGTTACTTGTTAGACTTAGGAACACTTATGGATAGTTATTTGGTACAACTGGGTACAACCACTTATGAAATCTGGATAAATAAATATTTTCGAAGATGAAAAAGTTGCTCATGATTAATTTTTTTATTATTTTAAGCCAACACCATGTGGTAATTGTAACACCAACATGGTGTAAGATCATTTATCACTCTTTAGCTTGTGGAGAAAGTAGTATTACATAAACTTTGTGGAATCACCATATAGTCTTTAGGAAAAATGGAATCTAGTTGGACGTGCAATGCAACAAGTGAAACCGGTACAATAAGTGAAACTGTGAAAGTGATGCAATGGGTGAAACTAGAAATTTCTTTTGCTGTATAAGTTTGCAAATCATTATGATTGGATGGAAGAGATAATTTTATGAGTACCAATGTTTCTTTGAGTTTTGAGGATAGGGGGATGGTACTTTTTTTTTGGATTTTGGGGGTTTGAGGGGGGAGGGGGGGAGGTATGGCTATTAAAATTATTGGTGCATTTTATTTTCCTTGCATTTAGTATATTTACTTTATTGCATTGTATGCATCTAGATAGGATAAGCTCACTTAGGTAGTTGTGTTAATCAATCACGTGCCCTTGTCTTATGCACATGATTGACACTTATCTAGTCTAGGTTGAGTTTTACTCCTATCATGCTAGGTCATATAGTTATCCTCACTTATTATGCATGTCTAGCTTTAGTTACCTCCATTTATCATGGATGTCTACCTTTAGTTAGTTTCCACCATTCATGCATTGCCTTGGTCTACATAAGCACAATCTTATTTGTACTTTGTAGCTATTCAACATCACCAATAATGAATTATTTTATTATTCATTTTGTTTTGCTATTTTCCCTCTGTCTCTTATTAACTTTGCATAGATCTACTTGTGGAAGGTCTGTTGGTTTGATGGTTCTTGGATTTGTGGAATATTTCATTATTTTTACATGGTATTAGAGCTTTGAATCTATAAGCCCCTTATCATTTTTTTGAGAGTTATTGTGAATCTTCTTTCTGGAGCATCCTAGTGAATTTTTTTGGGACTTCACATTGCATGCTTTATTTTAGTGATTCTTGAGTTAGATCAGAGCCCACCATCGTTTCTAGAGCAGCTGAGAAACTAAGGTTCGCCTTGCATTTTGTTTGATTTGGACACCCAAAAGTTATTATATTTCAATTTCTAGTTGCATATGTTTTTGGTATCTTTTGTGAACAGCTCAGTTTTCAAAGCACTTTGGCACAAAACAAAGTGCACCATTGCATCCAGAAGGGTCGAAAACCTATAGATTGACATAAAATTGGTCTAAATCAAAGCTGACAAATAGAGAATTTTTTCTTAGCTCAGGGATGCAAGCTGAGGTGTTATGGCCTACGCATTGTACAACACTATCAAAATATTTTAAATTTTTTTGTACTTTGTGTTGATGGGTGTTTTAGCACTCAACAACGCAGGTGTGATTGCTGGTTTCACACCTCTCTTGAAAAGTATCCTACCCTAGGTAAGACTACTCCAAGGTTTCTACAGCTAGGTCTTAGCGTGCTTGGAATGACTCAGTTGGAATGATTAGCTGTGCCAACAAGGGGTCTTACATGCAATTGACAGATTTAAACAGCTTAGACAACATTTCATGCAAACCCTTTATGATTTCAGCTGATAGAACAATGTAAAACGCTGCTGAATACCTAAGCTATTAATTGTTTTCAAAGAAAATGCAAAAGGGGATAGGGTTTTAAGGAAATCCTAAGTGACATTCACAATGTGTAGATTGCTGCAAGTAGACAAATGCTCTGAAATTTAACCAATTTTCTGAGTTACCAAACTGAAAATGAATGTTACAGCACTACAAAAAATGATGCTATCTTCAATGGAAATCGAGAAATTTTCATATTACCTTTATTCATCAAATACCCAATAAATGGCGCAATTTAATTTATGAAATGCAATTGAACTAAGCACAATTGATCAGCCCAGACTAACTTTGCACAATTACCTACCATCAACAAATAACTAAAAGTATGGATTAGGAGCATTCATCAGATACTTCCAACAAACCATGAACATTGCAAAAAGCACAATTAATTATTTATTGGAGATCAAGAAGCGAACTATGAAAACCAGATAAGCAAATACAATACACAAAGTCTCAAGATAATTGCAGAAACTTGCTTTGTATTACTTCAAATGGCAGAATGTCAACAATTCGGCATCAAGAATTCTCTCTCAAACAATGGAAATGGCAACCCTTTATATAGGAGAGAAGCCATACCAAGTTTTTGAATGGATGGTGGAGATTAACTCAACACCAACAGTCTAGATTTACATCATTGAATGCATTCATAACAGCGCATAACAATCCCGGATTACACTGTCTCTTATGAAAAAGACGAAAAACAACCCCCAGATACATTGAATCTAGACAATTTGACTACCCAACTAAATATATATATATATATATATATATATATATATATATATATATATATATATATATATATATATATATATATATAGAAAAGGTCATTTTTGAGGCATAATAAAGACAAAATAATGTCACATGTCACTCTAAACATAGCAGCTTACATTAGTGACGGGATTACATTTCAAAATATTCAAGAATATACTAAGATTCATCATCCAAGTCTACTTTGTCTTTTTCTGCTATCTTGTTGCGGTAGCTGACCCAGGCTGATAGTGCTGGATTGATGTCTGAGGGATCCGGGTTCTTGAGGTGATTGGCTTGATATCTGAACATCTTCAATTCTTGGCTATACCGATTATATATTTTTTCTATCTCTACTTCTGCCTTATGAAATGCATTGAATTCAGTCCTGAGGTCACTGACTCTGTCCAGTCTAGCCTCCACATCCAATTCAGTATCTTCAAAAACTATCTTATGTAACTTATTTTTACATCCTTTCACATTGTATGGCTCCAAATCATTGCAGCCCATCACCAGACAATCCTTCAAGGTATCGTTTATTTCGTAAATAAGAGCCAATATGTTCTCATCTGCTGTTTTGTAGGCCTCCCTGACGCTGTCAAAGACTTCCTTTCTCAACTTTATTTGCTGATACCAGTCGATGACTTTATGCAATCTATCCCCTGTCAAAATATTTTCAGACAACAGTCTCTGACCAGGCAAGTCTCTGATTGCTTGCACTCGAGGAAATATCTGAGAATAATATTCATCAAAAGAATCACATTCCTCGTGCAAGTCCTTCCAACGCTCTCGAAGTTGGACCAAATTCCTATGAATTTCGGCTGCAGCATCAATTGCCTTGCATCCTTTCTCGCACACTTTGATCATCCAACTTTGAGTGCCTCTTGACAGAGTCCGAACTTCACCAAGCTTGGACATTTCATCTCTTAACACAAAGGTGGGCACTGTCCTTATCTCACCATCTGAATCTACTGGTTTTATCAAAAACTACAAGCATGCCTGGAGCTCTTCATTCTGCTGCTTTAGCTCTTTCTTTGAGTTTATCTTTATCTAGTTGTTCCAGGATTAAAGTAACAGAACCTTTGAATTCATCAACCCTCTGAGCTCGTGTAGCTGGTCCCAAATTTACAGTTGTTATGGTATAATCTTCTGGCCTGACCTGCTCTTTGTTTGTATCAGCTGGTGGGACAGCTACTTCAGCTATTCTAGATCCAGTTTCATCCCTGTAAATCCTAGATTGCACCTTTGCTTTCTTCTGTTTCTTCGGCTTTTGGGCATGTGACAAAATGGCACTTAGATCTAGTTTCATTATTTCCACCTGGGGCTCTGGATATGCTACTCTGTTTTGCAACCAGTCAGGTGCTGAGGAAGAAGGTTCTTTAGGCCTGTCAAGGTCTTTATTAGCTGTATTAGATGGCCCCTCAAGTAGCCTTTGCTCCGGTTCTAACCCTTTATCTAAATCTTCTTCCTCATTTGCAAGGTTCCTCCAACTCACCAATACATCTTTTTGTGCTGCCCCCAAGATTGCTTATGTTTGGTTCTTTTTTGGGGGACTATCTAATATTTCAATTATTTCTGCACTGGCAGTTTCAGTCAAAGGTTCATCAAGTATCTCATTCTCTGCCTCGACAAATACATCCTTCTCCGGTTCTTGCTCTTGAAGACCTAGTTCAACACACACCTTCTCAATACCTGGCAGTAATGGCACAACCAAGGGAGTTGAATCTTGGTCCATGGATGCTTGGGAGATAGGAGCAACAGATGATAACGGCATTGCAATTGAGGACAAGTTAACTTGTGTCAAATTATCAAACATAGCAGACCCTAAAGCTGGTGAGATGGAAGAAGTTGGCAAGATGGAAGAAATGACTATGGGTGAAGTGATAGGTAGAGTAGGCAAAGGGAGTGAAGGTGACAGAATGGTAGAAATAGGAGGTAGCGCAACGGAATTAGAAAGTGAAATAAAAGAACTGGTAGGCAAGGATGTGATAGTGACAAAAGAACATGAGGTGGCAGCAATGGAGGAAATGGGGCTGCTAGGGGTGCTAGATGCCACTGCCAATGGACAAGAGACAGTTGAAATGGCAGTGGAGGGTAAGGTAGCAGCAAAGACATCTTCCTGGATAATGGTTACTGAGGACATAGGTGCAGCAGTGGAAACAACAGAGGGAGATGCAACAGTAGCAACTGTTGGAGAAAGTACAATAACATTCACATTTGGAGCAGCAGGAGGTGGAGAGGCTGGTAAATTTGCAATATCAGCAGTGGCAGCAGCGGCCTCTACGGTCTTACTAGTATCTTTCATTCTAGCTTTCTTCGCCTTCGACCCTTCTCCTGGGCCACTAGGAAGGTCTCTTTTCTTTGAAGCTCTTGTCCTGGTGGAAGGAGGCATATCCTTCTTCTGAGTCTTGGTAGAAACCTTCTTACTCTTCTGTGCTTTGGCCTTTTCTGCCAAGGATATGTGATCTTCACTATCTGATTGGGTTGGTTCTGCTTCATCAGTGATCTCTATGGGTTCATCCTCTTCTCCTCCGAATTCTTTTTCTGACTCAAGTGCAGTGTATGTGAGTTGTATCCCTTGTCCCTCCAAGGCAGCAATTTGACCTCTTACCCATGCTTTGCTTAATATGATCGGTCCCTTAACCACAGCATCAAGGGAGCTTTCCTCAACATTAGCCCAATTAGGCAAGGGAATTGGTTGGTGGTATTGTGCTTCCCAGGCATCATTATGCATTACATTTTCATCATCTTCAAGTCGATCAGGGACTGCAATAATATGAAATTTTCTTATGAATGCCAATGATAATCTGGGGTGGGCTTTCTTCATGACCTCATAGTCATCCATGCAATTTGCCCAAAAGTCTTCTATCTGCATCTTACGAAATAATTTCTTACTCACAAACCTTTCCATCACCTTATTTGGATCAAAATGATTTCTTTTGTTGTAATAATGGAGGTTGAGAAGTTGAAGTTCTGTGTCAGAGTGCTCAGCTGATGCCAATGAAGGACATGCATAGTTTCCTCTGCCTAACAGGATGGGAAATTGGACATTCGTTCTATGCAAATGCTTGAGTTTTTCAGCACAAGTTATCAGTTGTCTAGATAGTTCCAGAAGCACTACTTTATCTGTTGGATATCTAGGGAGTCTATAAGCCATCCCCGTGAAGCCTTGTATTCTCAAATATGTGAACTTCTCAAATTGAATATACAACCTCCCATACTTAGTGACTTCATTCATGGCTTCGGTGGATATCCTTAGAGCTGTGTTGCCTTGCAATAATCTGGTTATGTACATAGTAAAGGCATTGTTTACCCTCTTATAATGCATAAGAGATTGTGTCAATGTGAGTTGTGTGTAGCATTCATAGACCTTAATCTGGGTTTGGTCATCATTTCCTACTTCCCCCACCTTGTACAGTCCAGCATAATGATTCTTCCTCGCCAATGCATAAACTACATAGGATGTCCATCTGAAGAATTGTTTCTCTTTGAAGTTACTGAATGCCTCATGGATGTTATCACTTAGGATTTGTGCCCAATGGAACTTAGTACCTTTTAATATCTCCACAATTATAACAAACATCCATCCCTCGAAGGTTGATGCTGCAGGTAACCCATATAATCTGCTCAACAAAGTTACTAGATCTCCTATTTCATTATGAAAGTCACTCCTGTATAGCACTTGGGGAAACTTGACCAAGGCAGACCTTTTACTTTTTGCCCACTACTCATTCATGTGTTGATTCTTCCTCGCCAATGCATAAACTACATAGGATGTCCATCTGAAGAATTGTTTCTCTTTGAAGTTACTGAATGCCTCATGGATGTTATCACTTAGGATTTGTGCCCAATGGAACTTAGTACCTTTAATGTCTCCACAATTATAACAAACATCCATCCCTTGAAGGTTGATGTTGTAGGTAACCCATATAATCTGCTCAACAAAGTTACTAGATCTCCTATTTCATTATGACAGTCACTCCTGTATAGCACCTAGGGAAACTTGACCAAGGCAGACCTTTTACTTTTTGCCCACTACTCATTCATGTGTTGATTCTTCCTCGCCAATGGATAAACTACATAGGATGTCCATCTGAAGAATTGTTTCTCTTTGAAGTTACTGAATGCCTCATGGATGTTATCACTTAGGATTTGTGCCCAATGGAACTTAGTACCTTTTAATATCTCCACAATTATAACAAACATCCATCCCTCGAAGGTTGATGCTGCAGGTAACCCATATAATCTGCTCAACAAAGTTACTAGATCTCCTATTTCATTATGAAAGTCACTCCTGTATAGCACCTGGGGAAATTTGACCAAGGCAGACCTTTTACTTTTTGCCCACTACTCATTCATGTGTTTTCTGCATCCATTTTCATCTTTCTTATAGGTGGCTTTTGATCCTGCCTTATCTGGCATAGTCATCACTGAATGCCATGGGATGCCAAAAATTTCAGCCAAGGAGGGTGGACTTAGGTCAGCTAATACTTCTCCACTGGCAGTTTGTACTGTCCTTGTCATGGTGTCATATCTCTTTGCACAAGTAACAATCAACTCCGCACATTGAGCAGATGTGGGGAAGGCAGCAACTTCTGCAATCCCACTGTCTTTTACTTTCTTGGCTCTCGGGGTTGGATTTGGGCCAAATATTCTGAGTCTGAAATCATCCAGGTCAATATGACCTAGGTCTGTATCTCCCACATTCTTCCACCTAGTAGCAATCTTTGTTTCCGGGGGAATACCTTTGAACTCGTACCTCATGGCTTGGGTATCGCAGCAAATAACCAGTCCCCATTTTAGTTTAATGATTATCATGATATGCCGAAAAACCCTGACAAGTTCTGTTCCAAGTTCAGGGTGAATGATCCAGACAGGACTGTAGATGAGCATATTAAAATCTTTGAAAGTAACATGTTTATGTTGCAAGCACAGTACGAAAATGTGGCATGTCGATTGTTTTCTTATTCTTTACAAGATGAGGCTTATTATTGGTTTGCCAACCTTCCTACAGCATCCATAAACTCATGGCGGAATATGAAAAATGCATTTCTAAACCGATTTCGAATGCCCACTACTCCAGTTGATCTCTACCGGTCCTTTGTGGAAATTCGTCAAGGTGAAGGTGAGTTGATAAGTTCTTTTAATAACAGATTCTAGAAAGCCTTTAGTCGTTTGCAAGCTCCTTATGCCATAGGGCAAGATGCAACCTTGGACAAACTTACATCCATGTTCGTAAGAAGAGCTGATCCAGCTCCCGCTACTCTAGCTCAAGCATACACCGAAGCTGTCACTGTAAGAACTCAGCTAGGACAAACAACCACTGGTCCATTGAACCACATGGGCCCTGTAGCCATGCCAAATCAAATACCCATGATTAACCAAGCCTTGGCCAATCATACCCCTGTAATGAACCCGATTCCTAACCCAACTGCAACACAAGCTTGGGTAGTCCATCCAGGAAATCTAGTAGCTGAAATGCCTCCTGCCCAAATGCCTTTTCTCCAATCTTCAGAAGCAGCTAAAGCAAAGGAAGATAGAGACGATATTAGGGAGTTAGCCAAGCAGATGAAGAAGCTCACTGCAGAGGTCACTCACCTAAGGAATCAAAATGCCTATCTGCAGCAGAGGAGTCAAAATCAACATCAGTTCCAAAATCAGAACCAATTTCAGAATCAGAACTAGAATCAATATCAAAATCAGAACTTTTAGCAGCGACCAAATCGGTCTTGGAACACGAGGCCTAATAATGGAGGAGTGCCATCACCATTGGAAAATTAGAACAATGATACCCGACCTCTCGACTGCGTGATGTTGGCAGAAGCAACTTTGTCCACTTGGTGCAGACTGCACAATACAAATGCTCATTCTGAGCTGGATTGCCCAGAATTTTAGATAGCATCCAGCATCTTCCAGATGGAAATCCAAAATGCTGAAACTCAGGAGAATCCACCAATGGGGTATGAACTTGTCCCTTCGCAAAGTTATGATACTGCCCTAGTCCTTGATAGTTATACGTTTCCATTTCAAGATGATAATCAGCCTGAGGAAGAAGAGCGGATGAGGTAAATGCTTATCAGCGGTATAATAAAACTCCGTATAACTTGCGAAGTAGTAAGCCAAAGGGTCCTTTCACCACCTCCATTCCTCCGAATAGCTACCAAATTCCACCGGATCCAAAAGCTTCTAATAATCCCGAACCCCCAAAAGCCACACCTCATTCAGTACATCAGGGGGCTACTGCCGAGAGTTCTCAACAATCGGATATAGCAAAAATGGGGTAGTATGTTGCAGAAGAACTCAAGAAGATGAAGGTTAGTTTGTCTGTTTATGAGTTGCTAAAAATACTTTAGGTTAGGACAGCCTCTTCCAAGATGTGGGTGCAGGTATCAGAATAGATTCATCTCAGAAGGAGGTTCCTATGAAAGATAACACTGATAAAGGAAAGGAGAGAATCCATGTGACAGATGCTGAACAAAGGATGACGCTTTACAAAGATAAGAGAGAAAGTCCTCCTTTTCTCTTAACACTTAGAATATTTGGAAAGAACCTTCACAATTGTTTGGTGGATTTCGGTGCTTCCACAAACGTGATGCCTTTATCGGTATGCAAGGCACTAGGTCTCACTCCAGCCAAATCCTCTAGGAAAGTTACGCAGTTAGATAAGACTGAGGTAAATGTGATGGCAGAGTTGAATAGGATACACATGCAACTGGCTTCTGATCCCAGAGTGCAGCAGTACATAGACATACAAGTGGTAGATATTCCAGATCAATATGATATGCTTTTAAGTCGGGATTGTCCCAGAACTTTGAATGGCTACATGGCAACCGACTTTTCTCATATGTGGCTACCATGGAAGGGGCTGGCAAATCAGGTATGCATTGAAAGCGAACTGAAAATGAAACATATGATTACAGAGTATAACCAGACAAATGAAATTTTGTTTTCAGAAGTTGATTTGGGGGTCTAGCTTCCTCATGTTGATCAAACAGAAGAGATCCTTATGCTGAGTTGCAACCGATTTCTTGATCCTCCACTCGTAGAAAAACCGGAAAGCATAGAAGCATATGTACAATTAGACTCAAGATATTCCTTGGAAGAGGACGAGCCAGGGATATTCGAAGGATTCCGGGATTTTGTAGCTAAATTTGTAAGCGATCAAGCAGCTGTAGGGAAGCAGGTTCAAATGGAGGAGTTACTACTGCTGAATTGGTGCCGTGTACATGATGCTTTGCATTTTGAGTTTACATGTTTACTCTGCCAGGAGGCAGTGGAGCAAGTGTAGAGACAACTAAAAATTCCCATTGTTCCAAAGAAAGATCCAGCTGCCACAAAGGAGGAGCCAGAGCCTCAAATTAATGAGAAAAGATCAACAAAACAGGATGATAGCAGTAAAAATTTCCACCTCTGGACTTTGAGGTTCGATGGATCAAGATGTAGACAAGGATCCGGGGCAGGGGTTGAGTTGATCAGTCCCACTGGAAGCTCATACCTAGCATTGCATAGACTACAATTTCCTTGCACAAATAACGTAACTGAGTATGAAGCTTTAGTGCAAGGATTGCTGATGGCACTTCAGAAGAAAGTCAGAGTTCTTCAGGTGTTCGGAGATTCAGAATTAATTGTGAAACAAGTAAGGAAGCAGTACTCGTGTAATGATAAGAGGTTGAACAGGTATAGAAACCGAGCGTGGGATTTGATCGAATGCTTTGATGGTTTTAATATCCAGTTGATTCCTCGAAGGCAGAATCATGTTGCAGATGCTCTAGCTCAAACAACAAGCACGTTAGAGCCAACAACCACGGTAGGATTAAAGTTCATTGTCGAATTTGTCACGACTCCGTCTGTACTAGATAATGTCACGAATTTCCAAGTCTTTGAGGACGATAAGCATATAATCGACTTCCTTACTTCATCTGATGTTTTCACTGCTCAAATAATAGATAAAGAGGAAATAGAACTTGCTGAGATGGATTTAGGAGTTAATCTAAAAACAAACACGATTTTGCAGGGAATGGTTGAATTGGAGCGATTGTTTGATTCGGACAAGTTGGGAACCCAGAGGAAAGAGGGAGAATCCCCTGGAGGACAGTGCGATCCATTTAATTTGGGGACAGATGAAGAGATTAAGAATTTATTTATTGGAAAAGCCAGTACTGAAGAAGAAAAGGTAGGTATCATTCATGCATTAATAGATTATCATGAAGTAATAGGATGGAGCTATGAGGACCTTAAGACATATGACACATCGATCATTACTCACACCATTCCACTGAAGCCAGGAGCAAAGTAGTTCAAACAAAGACAGCGGCCGGTGAATGCCTTGTTGGAACCGTTGATCTTCAAAGAAGTACAGAAACTGCTGTTTGCAAGAATAATATTTCCTGTCAGAAATTCCGCTTGGGTAGCGAATCTGGGTCCGGTCTGAAAGAAAAACGGTGAAATCAGACTTTGTGTCGACTTTCGGAACTTGAATCGAGCATCTGAAAAGGATAACTATCCACTACCATCATCAGATGAAGTATTGCAGATTGTTAATGGATCATAGATGTCTTTTCTAGACGGGTATTCAGGTTACAACCAGGTAATGGTTGACTACAAGGACAGATTGAAAACATCCTTTACATGTAAATGGGGAATCTATGCATATCGCCGAATGCCATTTGGGTTGATAAATGCTGGTGTCACTTTCCAACACGCAATGGACGTGGCCTTTAAGGGATTAGTTGGAAAATGCATCATAATCTATATGGATGATCTTACGGTGTTTTCAAAAAGGCGAGAGGATCATGTGGCTGACCTGAGGAAAGTATTACAGCGGTGCAAAGACTATGGTATTTCGCTCAATCCTAAGAAGTGCATCTTTGGAGTAACTGAGGGTAAGTTGTTGGGGCATGTGATATTTGAACAAGGCATATCCATCGATCTCGACTGAATACAAGCAATCCTCAAAATACCACCCCCAACCAGCAAAAAGGAACTCAAGTCATATTTTGGTAAGATCAACTTCATGCTCAAGTTCATCACGGGTTTCGTTGAAATTGTCCAACCGCTCAATGCCATGTTGAAAAAGGATGCTAAAATGGATTGGACCCTAGAAGCCAAAGTTGCTTTTGTAGAGATCAAACAAGCCATAGCTAACGCTCCAGTCTTAGTAAGCCCAGATTACACCCTGCCATTTCATATTTACTCATTCTCTTCTGAGCATACCTGTGCAACAATGTTAACACAGAAGAGAGCAGTCGATGACGAAAAACCCATCACTTTCATGAGTTCTCCATTAAAAGACGTAGAGTTAAGGTATCCAAATGTGGAAAAACAAGCATACGCTCTGGTAAAGGCAGTTAAGAAGTTCCATCATTACATTCTAAGAAGTCAAGTAATTGCCATAGTACCAGACGTAGCAGTTAAAGCACTATTGATGCAAAGTGAGCTTGGAGAAAGGAGAGGAAAGTGGGTTACCGTCCTACAGGAATTTGATATGGATATACAGCCCATGAAGTTGGTTAGAGGGCAGGCATTGACCAAATCTATGGCAGAAGTGGGACCAGGCCTAGTCTCTCAGCAATACATGTTAGAAGATATCTCGAAAGATGAGTGGTATGGGGACATCATATTTTACCTGCTTAATCAGCGCTATCCACCACAGTTGAATTCGGTTCAAAGAACACTTAGACTGAAAAGTAACAGCTATATGATAAAGGGATCAGTACTTTACAAGAAAAATCACGAGGGGATCTATTTGAGATGTCTGGACAAGACAGAAGTAAATCAGGTGTTGACAAGTTTTCACGTGAGGTTCGGGACAGGCCACGGATCAGCGCATTCAACGGCCAATCAAATTCTTCGGGCTAGGTATTACTGGCCTATGTTATTCAAAGATGCTTACTTGCATGTAAGAACTTGCCACACCTGTCAAACCGCTGCAAACAGAGAGCGAAATGCTGCCATGCCATTGCAACCAGTTGTGGAGGTACGACCATTCGCTCAGTGGCGTCTCGACTTTATCGGTATGATCAATCCACTCCTCTGCAGGCCACAGGTATATTTTGACCGCTACTAATTACTGCACCCGTTGCTCTGAGGCAATAGCTTGTAAACAATGCACCACAGAGATAGTCATTAAATTTGTTGAAAAACATATTATCACTAGGTTTGGATGCCCGTTTTCTTTAGTTTGTGATAATGGTCTTGCCTTTTCATCACTGTGTTTCTCTAACTGGGCATTTGATTATGGGATCATCCTGAAATTCTTATCTAATTACTATCCACAAGGGAATGGGGTAGCTGAATCCACGAACAAAAACCTGCTTGAAGTAATTAAGAAACTGCTAGACAAAAACCCTAGGGATTGGCACACTCAACTCAAATTCGCCTTATGCGCTGATAGAATTAGACACAAGGTCGCTTTGGGAACATCGCCCTATCATTTAGTCTACGGGACCGAGCCAATCTTTCCCATTCACTTAAGGATTCCCGTCCTACAATTCATGCAAGACTGTCTTGAAACAGATGATCAGCTGTCTTCCCGATTAGCCCAATTACTGCACCTTGAAGAGAAACGCGACATTGCTCTAGAAAACTTTGCTAACTAAGCATCAGGGTGTAGTAAAGCGATGGTTCGACAAGAGAGCCAAGGTAAAAGCTTTCCGCGTTTCTGATTTAGTCTTGTATTGGGATAAAGCCCATGAGAAGAAAGGTGAGCATGGTAAGTTTGATAAACTTTGGTTAGGTCCGTATCAGATCTATGAGATCCTTGGTGACAACACGTATCGACTCAAGAGCCTTACTGGTGAGGAGCTCCCATTGCCCGTCAATGGCCAGTTCCTAAAGCACTACTTCCAGGCTTGAGAGGCAGCTTTGCCTCCCCTTAGTGTACATAGTTAGGATTGCTTGTTTGCTTTGGTTAGAGTAGGTTGCTGTTAGATTAAGTTTGCTTTCCTGCTTTCGCTTTTCGTAGTTTTTAGGTGTTCTTGCTTTTGTGTAGTTAGTTGTCCTTTTAGCTTTGCTTTGGCTTGCTGCGCTTTCTTTTGCGCAGGGCCTTTGTTTCTAGAATGTGGTGGCAGTTATGTAGACCTGCAAATGCTTTCTTGTTGGGTAAATTATCTGTGGTCTTTCTTTGAGAAGCCAAAGTTCCGCTTAGGTCTTCCTGTGGGTTCCACTGTTATACTAGGGGGTATGATGTCTGTTCACTGGAAAGGAGTCGTTAGTTGGTGCACCTTAAGTACTTTCTAACCATATATCTCTCACACTTTAAATAATCCTGAAGTAGCTAAGTGAGTTTGGGTGATCTTGTGTTAAGTGAAGAGTTTGGATTCCCAATTTTACCACCAACACCAATTTTGCAAATTCAGATGAGTGTGGCAGGCGGTACTAAGTACTGCTAGCCTACTGGGTAAAAATAAAAGGTGTTTTTCCAAGAACACGTCGGAGATAGGCAAATCTCCTGCAGGTCCGAGAAGTCCAAAAACTCCGCAGAAGGTTTAGAAAGGGGTGCTAATTGACCCTACGTCAAAATGTCTGACCACTGACCAAGGTCGGTGATGTCCCAAAGCCCCGCTAAGTCGGAAGTAGTCTAATCCCGCGCAAACCCTAATGTTTGAGATGAGACCGACTTAGGTCAGTCATTTGGGTCGGTCGGTTGCAAGTTTAGCGCAAGGCGATCAAACAAACCTTACCACCTTTGCATGAGATTGGGTATCACCCGACCTTGCGGAGTTTTCGAAGGTAACCGACTAAGTCGGTGAAGGCACATTTTGGCGCAAGGTCGGAGGGAGTTGATTTTGGCGCAAAGTTGTCTTTCTATGATTTGCGGGGGTTTAAAGCATTACGAACTTGCTGGACCTTTCAGTTCATTTGACCTAAGTCAGAGAGGTGATCTTTTAGCGCTGAGTCAGAACATTCAAAAATTAGCGCAAAGCAAACCTCAAGGTCATGCGGGACTTTTAGGATTCTCCGACTAAGTTAGTTGAAGCGATGGACAATGCGAAGTTGGAGAACTAAGTTTTTAGCGCAAAGACGAATTTGAAGTTTAGGCAGGGGTTTTCAAGGTCGCCGACCGATCTGATTGATAGCCATGTGTTAAAGGGTCGGTCGGTGTGTTTTAACGCAATTCCTGAATCCCATTTTTAACTTGTTTCACTAATCCGACTTGGTGTATTGGGGTTTGATGAACATCGTTTTCTACTTTGCGCATGGAGAAGGGTTTCGAAAAAGAAACATACTTAAGAATTTTACCCTTCAACGGTTTGAGACTAGGGTTTCAAGATAACAGACCCCAAAAAGGAAAACCCTAGTTTATGCCCTGAACCTTATCATGAATTTGCAACGTTTTCGAGAGAGAGAATGTATTCGACTTTAAAACGGAAACCCCAATTAATGAAAACCCTAAGGGGAGGAATATTCCTACCTGGTTTGTAGAAGATGGAGGGAGTTGATTGCACAAGCGAGGAGGAGGTTACTGGGTCGAATCCACAGGCAATGCAGAGCGATTGATCATCGCCTAGGAGCTCTCCAAATGTTTATGCGGTGTAAAATGAGCTCGAAAACCATATGAAATCCTTTTATTCCCCAAATCGATCACCATTAATACAGATGGTACGGGGTGTCAGTCGTGGTATTCGGTGGAAGATTAGGGTTTGTGCGGGATTAGACTACTTCCAACTTAGCGGGGCTTTGGGACATCACCGACCTTGGTCAGTGATCGGACATTTTGGCGCAGGGTCAATCAGCACCCCTTTCTAAACCTTTTGCGGAGTTTTTGGACTTCTCGAACCTGCGGGAGATTTGCCTGTCTCTGACTTGGTCGGTGAGTGACCATTCTAACGCGAAGTCGGTGAAGGTTGATTTTAGCGCTCAGGTCGAAGGTAGTGAAATCTAGCGCTAAGGTAGGTCTGGCAAGGAAACAACGCTGAGTTGGAGGCGAAGGATTCTAGCGCAAAGGTCAGACAGAGGGCATTTTAGCGCAGAGGTTGGATGGGAGCGATTTTAGCGCAAAAGACAATCAGACCTATTTTTATGAAATGCAGAGACTTGGACTTAGTAGATTTTGGGATGACCTATTAACATCAAACTTCTAACATGGCAAGAAGTGCATTTTGACCACTTTACTACTTAGGAGGTGGAAAACCCACTTGATACTCTAAGCCAAGATTTGAAAGAGGGGGGTCCCTGTTTTTCGAAATGGGGCGTGTGTGCAAGGCACAACACTTTGTATTTTAAAAAAATTGAAAATGGCATTTGTATGGTAAGTCCAATGCTTCATAACAAAGTTTAAAAAATCACAGGAAATCGCGAGTACTCACGTTGAAATTCCTATTGCGAGTACTCGTGTTGAAATTCCTATCGCGAGTACTCACGTTAAAAAAATTGAAAATGGCATTTGTATGGTGAGTCCAATGCTTCATAACAAAGTTTAAAAAATCACAGGAAATCGCGAGTACTCACATTGAAATTCCTATTGCGAGTTCTCAGAGGAAAAACCCACCGCGAGAATTAGGGTAAAAAATTGAGATTAATAGAAAACCGTGCCCCGACTCGCCTAGTAACAAAAACTCGTTTAACTTAGGGTATAAAATGATGTCACGATTTTATTTTCAAGTTTTGATTTCGGGATTTTGCTGTGGCGGAAACCCTTGCGCGCCGATTCTCATTTCGTGGTCTTGGACTCCTGACGCAACGGGATTTAGAGGTAAGTTCTCCATCATGATCGTACATCTATGAGTATGAATGATCAAGTTAATCAGGTACTTAGAATTTTGAAACCAATATTCTTACAAAATACATCACTCTTACAACATATGTGAAGCAATTAAAGCCCGATATACATACCCAATGGCCTCATTAAGAGGGTCGTGATTACTCTTATTATTCCTTGGGCATGTTTAAACTTTATGGCTACATTTGTTATGTTTTCTTAGGTGGCCAACGATCCTTGCAAATAGATAAATATCTGAGTTTGGCACTTGTGATTGGTACCCTATCCAGGAACTCAGGTGCCAAGAAACTAAACATTTTTTAATTTTAAGGTTAGTAATACTAGGTACTCTATTATAATTTATTAGGATCCTAATTGAAACCTAGTATAATTGCTATAAATCCCTGGACAGAAAGCTTGTGTATAATAAGAGATTCTATACCATTGCAATGACATATTTACAAATATCAAGAAAGTGGATGGGCTATTGCCTTATAAATCTATGTCAAGTTCATCCTATTCAAAGTCAAACTATGACCCTGCATAAACCAGTGACAGGGAATATAGACAGAGAAGAGAAAAAAAAATAAACAGATGAAAACTTTGATTTTTATTCAAATGATTTTGATCTATATATGAAGGAAATCAGTAATATGATATTATGATTCATAAATTCAATAATATGCATGTTTTTAAAGCATATTTTTCAAAATTAATGTATTTTTAATGTTCAATAACTTTGTCGAGTTATTGCCGAGTTTTTCCCTAAGTTTTTGCCTAGTCTCGAGTTTTAAAATTTTTTGGGTCCGCCGAGTAATTGCCGAGTTCGAGTTTTTAATCTATGCTTCATAAAAAAATTAATTGTAAAAAATACAAAAAAAACAATTTTTTTGATAGGGATACAACCTTTTACCCCACCACACGGTGCACAAGACCTGTAGCCCAATCCACGACCTTGCCATGGTAGGGTTTGTAGAGCCCTACCTAGGGAGGCTTGCTTCCTCGTCCCTACCTTTATAAGGTGGGGTGGCGGGGGAGCCTCAACCCTGAAGCATTCTTTCAAAACAAAACCAAAAATTTGCCTAGCCACCACTAGTAGCCGCTGTATTGTTGCCATCATTAGTCCATTGCCTTCAAACCACTATTGCATTGCCCGTTAGTTGCTCAAGCGGCGCCACCAAGCTCCTTCCAATGCATTGCTTTCTTGCCTCCCGCACTTAGCTCGACCACCACCTCTGTTGGTGGCACTGCCATTTTGTTGCATGCTAGCCATTGGGGCACCACCAGGGGAAGGGACCCCTCTCGATGCATTTTTCATTTTTGGAGGAAAACTTTGAATGCTCCGTTCTTGCTCATATTGTGTTTGTTTTTAGAGCTATTTTTCTGAAATGGGCTAGTTTTTTGAGTACTTTGTAATGATGCAAGTGGTTTTTTCTTTGGATGTTCAGTTTTTCCAGTAATTCAGTTTTCTCAGTGACTTTGTTGTACGGTTCTCATTTTGAAAACTTTGAAGGGCCATAACTTAGGCATATAGACTCCTTTTTGGGTCCTCTTTTTTTTTTGTAATTGTGTATTTTTTTTATATACTTTGTGCTAGTTCCTTTCATTTCTTCTTATTATGTAGTAGAATTGTATTTTCAACATCTAGTCCTTTTTTGGACATTGTGAGAATCCAATGCTAGCACTTTAAGATTTGTAAACACATTGAAATAAAGTGTCACACTATATCTTTGCATTTTGAGCGTTTTGCACATCTTATTGTGCCATTGCTATACTTGCAATACTTTATAAAGTGCCATGGGGGGTTTGTTGTGTGTGCTTGTAATGTCCCTTTTTATAGCCTTTCCAACGTCTTTGGAAGCTCCAACTTTCCTGGAGAGCGTTGGTTTGATCATGCTGAGATTTTGACAGTGGCAGTAAGTTTGGCAGATCGAGATGAGCTCAATGGTGCTTTTCGGATGTGATTCTGACTTTCTGTGTGCATTCCAAACTTCTTGGAGGAGATTGCTGTTTTTGGAAAGCATCTATCTGCATACAGTTCATCATCTTAAGAGCTAAGGATCTGTATGGTATGGTCAAAATCCAAATTTGAAGTCATTTTAATAGTTTCCACAACATTTGTAGTTGTGGGGAAAATAATTAAAAAATTAAATAATTAAATGTTAAGTTGTCGAAAAGTAAAAATGAAAAGACAACTTATATTTAATTATTTGAAAGGAGTTTAAAGTCACTTTTTGGAGGGAAATAAGGGGACACAAATAATAATATTCTGTTATTCCAAAAAGTGCTTATAAAACGAGATTTGGAGGAGAGAAAGCTCATTTTGAACATTTTATGAAACCCTTGTTTATTTGGGAGATTAAAATAGGTTCATTCTTCAGCCGAAGGATGAAAGCCCTTTTGGCAATCAGTTTTGTGGACGAAAACCTACCTAGCTGATCGAACAATTTCATATAGAGGTTGTTGTTGAGCTGGACAATTTGTGCCCTATGTTGTTTGTGTGAAGTTTTGAGGATTTTGATGTTTTGGAGATTTGGCTGTTCGCAGATAATTTCCAGATTTGTGTTGCCACAATTTTATGATGAATAAACTGAAATTGAAGATTTCAGTTTATGAGATTAATTGTGAAAAATTCTGAATTACAACTCAAAATCATTAAATGTTGTGTGAAGTGAAAGCGATTTTTACAAGTAATCAGTGCTGTGTGTGCAAAGGATTTTATTATTGCAGACAAACCAAAAAGAAATCAGAATTATTAATTTTTGCTCAGACTATACCCGGCTGTGCCATTTGAGGTACATCCTAAGGCAGCCGTACCATCAAGAAAGACATTGTTTCATATGATAAGGGTAGCGATTAAATTTTTAAGGCTTTAAAGCCTCATTCTTTCCTAACCACAGCCTTTGGGATGTAATTCCCTACCAGCCGTACATCTTTGGAGGGATTTTGACATATTTTCAAATTAAAATAAAGGGTTAACAGTTGCTGTTGGTAGTAATCAGAAATTATTTCTGAGTTTGGGTCTTCAACAACATCAACAATTTGGTAACAAATAAGGTCAGAATTTAATACTTGATTTTTATATGTATATTTGATCAGCGTATTGCTTGCATCAACACTTCATATGTATATCAGCTGTGATTACATGAATATTTTCTTGAGTTGTGAAAATTAATTGCCATAATCATATTATGTTTATTTATGGTATTTTTGAAATACACAAGGAAAAATCAGTTTGGCATAATCAGAAATATTGATTTGTTCAATGTCTGCCAAGTGTTGACGAAATGCCTGTGAGTGAAAAATCAGAGAATTGCAAGTTTGTTCAAAATTTTCAGTTCGGGTCATTCCAGTGCCTTGTTTTTATAGCCATAACCTTGTCTACTTTCATATGCACGTGCTTTGTTGTTGCACACTTGTTTCCAGTTGCAAGTACTTCATATTGGGTATTTTGGTATTGCTTCTTCATTTTCTTGCACTACTCTGTTGTGATACACAATTTTCAATGAAGTTGCCATTCCTCTGCCCTGTCAGCATTAGGGGGGATGTTTTACTATTTGTATTTGTGCTAATGCTTCCTTGGTTTTGTTTTAGAATGAGCTAAGTACCTAGTCCTTGTTCCTATATGCTAGGTAGATGTAGTGGCTAGTTACCCTTGTATTTTGGTGAGATGGAACACGTACCATATAGACACTCTTGCATACTTATTTATTGAAGTTGCCACCTACATTCTTCAATTGATCAATGTTTATGAGACTATTGGCACCATTTGTTGTGCCATCTGCATCTTTGACTGCCAAATTGTTGCATTGTTGCAATATATTGGTGTGAGTTCACTCGCTGTGCATTGTTCAAGTAGTGTTGTTTTGATCACTCATGTAGATTTGTGGATCCTTGATCCCGATTTCATTGGAGTTTCTTTGATTCTAGAAATATGGTAGTTGTTCTTTGGTAGTTGTTTACAACGCCTTCATGTTTCTTTAATTGCAGTTCTTCATGGTAATGTTCATGTTACTAATCTTTCAGGGACAACTATTTCTTGGGTGGAGGTTTTTTAGTCCCTCTCATGTTCTCTCTTTTAGAGGGGAGTTTTTTCCTATGAGTTTTCTCCCTTTCTCTGTTTATGAGGGAATCTTTTGTAAATGGGTACTTGATCACATAGTTCGCAAACTCGGACTCGATAGAAATTATCAAATGACTTTGGCAAGGATTTGGGGCCAATGCCCCCAGTGGGGTCGAGGGCCAGCCACCGTGAAGACCTTCAAAACCACATAGACCTTCATGGCACATGTCATTTTCATAATTTTTTGAAAGGCAAAAAACCATGTTTTTTTAGTCTCGCAAGATTTTCAAATAGACTCACCAAAACTCGGCGAGTACTTTTCCGATTTTTGTTGTATATACACACCAAAAACTTGTCCCATTTGATTCGTGAGTTTACTCTGTGAGTACTTGTTTCGAAAAAAATCTGCGATTACTCGGCGAGTTTTCCAACTATGCTCGATTAGGCCTAGTTGCTAAGACCCATCCATTTATTTGTCTCCCTAAGTTTTGCTTATGGGGGGGTGTTGGTGCATTTTATTTTCTTTCATTTAGTTTATTACTTTATTGCATTGTATGCACCTAGATATGATAAATTCACTCAAGTAGTTGTGGCAATTAGTCATGTGCCCTTGTCTTACACACTTGATTGACACTCATCTAGTTTAGGTTGAGTTATACTCCGATCATGCTAGGTCATTTAGTTAGTTCCAACTATCATGGATGTCCATCTTTAGTTCGTTTCCACCTTTCATGTATTGCCTTGCGCTATATAAGCACAAGCTTATTTGTACTTCGTAACTATTCAACAACATGTCCAATATTGAATTATTCTATTATTCATTTTGTTGGCTATTTTCTTCGTGCCTTTTATTAGCTTTTCATAGATCTACTTGTGGAAGGTCTGTTGGTTTGACGGTTCTTGAATCTTTGGAATATTTCATTCTACCTACAAAAATAATATAAGCATAGGCTTATTTGTACTTCGTAACTATTCAACAACATCACCAAAATTGAATTTTTTTTTTTTGGTTGTTGGGGATGCCCTGACATTCTCAGGATGGTTGAGGGATGCTTGGACATCCCCTAGGCTATCTCAAGAATGGCAAGGCATTTTCGGACATCCCGTAGTGGGGCTTGAGCACCAAGGATGGTGGGGGAACGTTTTGTCCCTATCCTACCATCTCCGAGACATCCAAGATGCTGGGCCTGTGGCTGGGGATGCATCCCCATAGATCCCAAATGATTACCATAAAGAAGAAGATTTTCCAACAGATATGAACAAAAACATGAAAATTATTTGAGGGATTTGACAACAATACTTCCTCACCTATTTTCTCAATGGTGTGGGAAGTTCGTTTTCAAATACACGTGAGTTGCATCTATTTGGCAAATAATAACAAGTTTCTGCATTGACTAATATTATGATAGAGTTCCTAAGATATTATGATAGAGTTTTCTTGACTAATATTATGATAGAGTTCCTAAGATGAGGTAAGAGTTTATTGAAAGTCTAAAGTTTGAACTTTGATGCATGCGATGAACAAATTTAAGTGGTGGGGAATCCAAACTCCGGTAATTTAGTTAAAAGCAATTTCAGATGGTGGAAAAAATCATTAAAGTTACTTTCTTTAAAGACAAGTTCTGAAGTTCTATAAAATTTGAGAAGTGAAACTGAAAAGTATTTGATAATGACTTTAATGATCAAAGTAACAAGGGTTATAATGTATCACTTTAAGATTACATTTGAAGGGAAGTTCAAGTTGTGTTGAAGAGGCAATTATGAGTCATGACTAATATGGCAACACACTAATAAAGAGGAGGACAATTGGAGACTTCATATAGGCAAGAGTGTTTATAATCTTACACTTATTTTTTTAAACTCCAGATTTGAAGCTTTTTGAGTAGAATGGATTCAGGTAATTGCAAATTGACAGACTAAACAAATGCATTGTTTTAGATCTAAGTTACCGGTTCTGGTACTGGTTTGGGTTTGGGTTCACCGGTTCGGTTCGCAGGTTCGGTCAAATTTTTTTTTGGGTGTGGGTTTGTCCATACAAAAACATATAAAAATAAAAAATATATTCATATTTGCAGCAGTAATTAAGTATATATATTATTACTACTATAATCTATTTATTTTACTTATATATATAGCAGTAATAAAATATATTAGTAAAATAAGAGACATATTTAATATCCATTTATAAAATATATAATGTAGATATTTAAATAATAAATATAACTAAGAAATAAAATATATATTAATATAAATATATTAACATATTTTATATTTATTTTAATTTATAGAAATATAAAAAATAATTATATATATAATATAAATAAGAAATATACATTAATATAAAATATATAAATATAAACATAAATATATTAATTTTAATAATTAAGAAATAAAAAATATATTAATATACATATATTAAGTTATATAAATAATAAATATAAATAAGAAATATAAAAATAAATTAATATAAAATATATAAATATATTAATATTAATATGAATACAAAATATATAATAAAGTTATAAACAAAAATATATTAAGACGAATATAAAATATATAAATTTTTAGCGGGGCTTTTATATGTGAACATTATAGTGCTGGAAAACTGTCTCACGCTGTAAACAATTCAACAAAATTCACGAAAATTTTTTTGAACGCCCGAAAATTTTCTAAACTCGTCGGTTGTTCCTATCGGCGTATTCCTTAAAAATTTTCTGAACGCTCGAAAATTTTCTAAACTCGTCGGTTGTTCCTATCGGCGTATTCCTTAAACCTATGAAAATCAATGCCTTTTGGAAGCCTGCAAATCTCCAACGAAGGAAAAAAAAAAACTAAAAAACGTCAAAAAAACCATCGCAGTTTTGTTCACGCCAGCAAAAGGAGGACGAATTCACCCTGGGTTTGCCCGGGTTCATCGCAGACGAACCCACAGTGTTCTCGACGTGCCCTGGACGAATCCCTTGGCGGACCGAACCAGAACCAGGATCGGGCGCGAACTGAACCGGGACCCTGTGCCTGTAGGAGGAGAACCGGTATCATAGTTTTAGATTTAAAAGAATCTTCATCAATTATTATTGGTTAAGGTGATTCTCTAATGATATTTGTCAAGTATGCATTTTTTCACTGTAGTGTTAGCCTTTAGTGTTGAGTATTCTCCACTATGATATAAAGTATTGAGTCTTAGAATATTGTTGCCGAGACAAATCTATTTGTCACGTGTTTTGGGTGGTTAATGTTTCTAAAATTATGTACACCTTAATATTACATGTAAAATGTTGTACCATGATGGAGGGTAGGTGTTTGACAGATTTACTCTTAAATGGTTAGTTCCTAGGATTAGGGTTGAAGTAAGGGTGGTTACTTGGGATGAGTAGTTACAGCTTCCTATGAAAGCTGTTTAATTTAATTAAGCATATTATAATAAAGAATATATATATTCAGTTTTTTTTAATGTTACAAAATTCCTTGAGAAGCATTCAGCTTGTGAAGGAAGATATAAAACCTGAGAGAATAGAGAAACCATAAAACTAGAGTTTCGCTGAGAGTAGTCAAAGAAATCTAGTAAGCTACATCTTTGAGATATGTATTACAAAATAGATAAGTTTCAGATTCAATACAAAGAGCAGAGCATAAAGAAAACTCCTGAGTCCTACTCCTGACTATCCTATGGTCCTATTAAGATTGCATTGACACATCCCTGTATTGAGCTGCGAAGGAGGGCGTCCTTCCATTTTCCAAGTACATACCATTGCACCTTCATTACCCATGTCCACACGTACATTCCAAGGTTCCATTTGACTGGCCCCTTAATTGACATTCATGTTCTTTGAAATTTGGGACCATTTTGGTGTGTAGTATTTCTGGAAATGTTGGTAAGGAGCAGCTCCCTCTCCTTGAAGACAATCAATGTGAAGAATCCTCTCTATGGCTTCCATTCTATTGAGAATGTTTTTAGCAATGCCTGAGGATAGCCAGACCCCCTTCCTGGTTTTTAGCAATGCCTGAGGATAGCCAGACCCCCTTCCTGTTTGTTAAGGGATCCAATATTGGCCTTCTGGTTGTCTTTAACAGTTTGAAGAGATGAAAGGTATGTGCTTGCTGAGCAGTTTTGAGTTCAATATCTTTGAGTAGGCCACTTAAGGAGTCATTGATGTTGACTAAATGATGCAGAGCTTACACCACAAACACCACTAAGGGTCAAATCAAACTACTCAGTAGGAAAGAGGATGCAGGGGATGGCAGGGCAAACAAGACTCTTAGGCCCATGTGGACCTAGCTGCTCCATTTGACTTCAAGCTGGACATGACTGTCCTCTCTTTTTCCATGGTTTCAACACTACACAACAACACCATCTTTGGGTTCATATACCTAGGCTCTTTGCCAAACTTTCTAGGGACCCTAGACCATCTATGGTTGACTGTCCCAAGCTCACAAAACCATCAAAATGCTCAGGAGGTACCTCCGTGTACCACTTCCTTCACAACTACTCCAACTCCCTTGTAGCCCTCAAAAAGGGACTGTCATGCAATAACTTTTGGTACGGACCTCCAACCAGGACTGTGATGGACTTTCTGAGTACCCATTATCAAGTTCTTCCACATGCTAAACATGCACTAGGGGGTCTTTTGGAACACAGGCTTCAAATTATGACTGTACCGATTCCTAACTAGGCCTAATTAGGTCGGTTTTACACAGCAAGTACCCACAAACTTCACTCCAAACTTTAAACTCCTGTTCCAAAGTGCCCAATGGGATGGAAATAGACTGATTTCACAGGTTTTGGGGTTCTAAGGCCTTTCAACTTCATTCTATGGTCAAAACCTCACTCCACCAAAGCTAGTTTGCCAAATTCATGATACAAATAGACTCAATGGCTCCAATCTTCACCTTATACTTGCCCCCTGCTCCTGGACACAAAACCCATTTAAAAACATTCCATCCTAAACTCATCCCACCCATTTTGGGGTTCTAACACAGCAGGATGGGTTAAGAAATCAAAAACCTCACTAAAACCCTTAAAACAAGGGTTTAGGAACAGTCGGCACAAAAATTGTTATAAAATGCCTAAACTTTGATGAAAATCCCTCCTACCAAATGCAAATGAAAGGTGACTTGATCCTTTATGACATTCTATGCATTAGAGATCTTGACAATCGGGTACAGGACCATACCAAGCAAGGGAACAGCAGCAAAAACAGTAAAATACAGAGCAGATTCAAAGAAAATGTATGTCAAATGTTGCAACTTTTGTCAAAACTCCTCCAATCTGGCTTCAAGACATAGGTAACATCATACATTTCACCATTTTGCAGATTGAACACTATGACTATGCTGTACGGATCTGGGAATATACAAGGAACAGCAAGAACACAGTCAAAAAAGAAGAAAAACTGTGATTTTCTTCCATTTTTTCTTTACAACACATTTCCAGCTTCATCTCCCCCTCTCTCTAGATGTCTAATGGATAATATATTAAGTCTACAATGAAATCCACGTTCATCCTCTCTTGTGCCATCATGGAAAAAGAAAGGCCTAAAAAGTAGGCATGGCAGCCTGTTTTAATGACAGTCATAAAAAAGAACTTTCTAAACTTATCCTACACTCTCATCACTACTCAAACATGCCATAAATGGCTTTATGCAAACAGAATCCACTATGTCTCTTATTAATGAGACCATTACACCCAAAATTTGACTAAGGAACAAACTATCTTGACTAGGAAAAATGACTAGAATCATGAACTTGCTAGGTGCCCTGCACCACTAAAGCTATGTGGATGGTGAAGTCCTTGGTTTTAAAATGCCTAGTGGAATGCATTGTATTGTCATCAGTAGGATTAGGAATGGCATTGCTATTATCATCAGTATTTGCTGGTTTATCGGTGAGCAATAGGTGGACTCCAATCCAAAGGGGTGTTGAATGGTGTAGGGTACTCTCGTTGTCTAGAGAAAGGGAAATAGGGTGTTGGGGGCAGTTTTGGGAGAAGGGATAGAAGAAACATCTTTGAAAATCATTAAAATGCTTATGATCTACGTACTGTATCAATTTTGAGCCAACATCAAGAAGGAAATCCCAATAATCTCTGCCCTAGGGTAATTGTCATCATTGAGGAGTTTGAGGTTTTCCTTCATTTGCATTTTAAAATTTTCTAGAACCATCTTTTGTACTGTTTTCTTTGTGCCTTTATATTTTCTAAGTGATATTAATATAATCTAGAGGGAAATTTGCAATCTGATAATGATCAATTTTATGATACAGATATGCATTTTGGCAGAAGTTTTTCTTTGTAGTTTTCCTATTTGGGTATTGTAAGAGGGGTTTGTTGGGATATTTTCTCTATCTGATTGGATTCCATAGTACAACTTCTGTAGTTGTGATGTGTTCTTATTAAGGTGGTCATATGAGAATGTGGAATAAGTGGCTGTCGAGAAACTTACTTGGGACATAAAATGTGCTCGACTTCAGCTTGTGCGATGATTGACCTAATTTATCAACTTAGTAACTATTGTTGAGTGTTTTTGCTATAATTTCCCTGTAAGATGATATGTGTATGCTTATCGCCCTGTCTTTTTAAGGATTCTCAAGCTTTTGCCTAGTAGTTGTATGAAATGATTATTCCACTTATTTAATTTTCCATACATGTGTAGTATTTTTTTATTTGAGGTAATTTAGTTTGTACTTGAGTATGTTAGAGGAGGAGGATGACATGAAACATTTGTTTCATTTTAATATATTTTGTATATCCATTGTTTTTGATATTGTTTCTCTAAACTTAACTAGGAAGATCGATCAAAAGATTTAAAGGCAGATAATATTCTAGCCTCTTTGTTGGAAATGGGCTATTCTGACAATGAAATCTCTTCAGCAATTGACATAAATGGTATGTTCTTTTCCAGGTGACGATGATAACTTTTAGTGCTTCAGTTACATTTTATATTGATGTTTGAACATGAACTGTGTCCCTTCTAACTTTACCCTGTAGATTCCATTTTATAAGGAATTTTAGCATATTAAGGAATTGTGTCTCATCATAAAAAGGAAATCCTATCATGTGGTTCTTCCAAATAAACTGAGGTGAATTCATTAAGTTATCTTCATTGGAATATATGCAGCTAGAAAAGGTTTTGCATGCCTTGATATTAAGTTGAAGTCATGTAGCTGATTTATTTCAATTACCTTTTAGTCTTTTCCTTTTCGGTAGTGTCCTAGTGTGTTTTTCTGAAGAGCTTGCAAGAAATTTTAGTTATTGTGGAGGTTAAATATTTTTCTCATTCTGTAAAACAAACAAGCAGAAGCTCTTGATAAAACTATCTGAGTCAAGATTGAAGTGACATACATGAAGCATATTGCTAATACATCAACAAGGCAAGAAAACACGATGAAAGCATATGTTATGTGAATGAATTTTCTGGTTTGCATTGTTTAAGGAAGCATATTGTTAATGACAATGGTTTTGGAATTGAATGGAAATGGAAAATAAGAGTGATTAGATCATAGAACTTTATTGATGGTTTTAGTCAAAGCTTGACATGGTCAAGGAGATTTATTTTGGAATAGTAATTCCACAAATTTTGAATACTAAGAATTCTCTTTGAGCCCTCATGTGTTGTACAAAGTACTTCATATTATCCTAAGGATTTAAAGTTAAGAAGAAGGGTCCAGTTTGTTCTAATGAGGACCCCATTTTGTGGGCTTAATTGAGGACAAAAAACTATTATCTACAAGCATTGTGAGACAAAAGAAATAATTATAATAGGAGAAAAGAGAATGTGCCTACGTCCCAAATATAATAAAGATAAAATACAAATGCTTCCAAAGCTTATTAGGACGAAATAGATGGCACCATAAACGAGTGGCAATGAAATATTTACTTGAACTCGGAATTGAAGGGCTTGGGCTACATCTTTCATGTTAGGAATAATATCACTAAATGTAATCTTAGGAGATGAAAGTTAGTGGTCAGATTAGATGTTAAGTAACCAACATTATATGTATCATGTTAATGAGTTACGGTGTTCTGTATTTTTTGTATTATACTTATTTCTAGTTGTTTCTAAGTATGATTTCATTTGAGTAATTATCTAACTCCAATAATCACAGTGTTTTTTACTTGCTTCTCACTTCTCTCATGTATGTCAATGCTCTAAAACTGGCGTTCGACCTTATTTTGTGAAACATGAGAAAAAGATGGGAGAGAAGAGAAGGGTTGAATTTTTGTAGTTCTAAAGATATACGTGGTTCACAATGATCATCTTTAAATACTGTTGAGCCTGTTGATAAAATTACTTAAACAGTTTTAGTAAAAAATGAAAAAAAGATAAATCTATTAAATATTTCAAAGGTGAAAGAGTAAAGTACTTTTAAAAAGCATCCATTCCATGAAATACCTAACCAACAAATTACCATGCACTCATAGCTCCAAAGAAGATAGATCAAGACTGTCCATGACATTGTATTCCACCAAATAGGTTACATTTGATGGAGGATAGAAAGATTCCTTGTTTACAGTTGTAAGCAGAAAACAACCATGAAAGCCATGTTCCATCTTAGATAGGAAACAAGAGGCAAGACTTGAAGACCTTAGAATGGCTATGACAGAATCCCATTTAAAGCAGTTGAATGTGTCAACCTCAACATGTTTGGGTGTAAGTTTTGTTAGTGTAATAATTAAGAGGGGAGTGGGGGGTACTACCCTTGCGGCCCCCTTTGGGAGCCGTGTGGGGGTACCAACCCCACGATTTAAAAATTAAAAGGTTTTTTATATTCAAAAGAAAAAAAACTCCTACCCACCTCCGCGCAACAACTCTGTCAGATTACCACCTCCATCGGTGGTGCTACCCACTAGCCGCTTTCCAGCCATTAGAGCACCAAGAAGGGTAGAGACTCTTCAATTCATTTTTCAGAATTGATGCTCAACTTTGGGAGGGCTTTTTCTTGGCCATACAGAGGAGTTTTTATTCACAATTTTTTTATGAAATACGGTAGAATTTCATGCTTTTCGCAGTGATGTAATTGGTTTTTGCTCATGATGCCTGATTTTTCCAGAAAATTTAGCTTCTCAGAGATTTAGCTAACTTTTCTCATTTTTGCAACTTCAAATGCTTGTACTTTCACATATAGACTCCAATCAATGAGTCATTTTTTTTGGAGTGCAAGATTTTTAGAGCACTACATCGTGGTGTCATTAGTTTGATCTAGTTTTTCTTTGAGATTAGACTTACAATTTTCTCTCACATTCTTGAAATTGTAAAGCAATTGGGAAACACAAACAAGTATTGTAATCACACTAAATTAAAAAGTGCCATAAACATTACTTAAAAATAGTGTCTAAATTGAGCTATTTGGGGGGGGGGGGTGTTAATGTAAATGTACTCAACTTATAATACATAGGCATTTTCGTAATAATGAACTGAAGTAAGGTTCTATCTTGGGAGAGGCTTAATCCATGGGCTTCTAGTGGTTTACGCAATAGGAAATAATGTGGGATGGGCAGTGTAGTCACATGACATGCACTGTGATTCCACCCAGCTTGATGAAATCTCACACAGAGTTGCATCAACTCTTCTGGATCCCCATGTTCTCTCCATCATATCTTGCTTACAACTTGACACATCCTAATTCACATTGGTTCACATCTCCAATTGAGAGCCATTCATCTATGCTAAATGTTTCCGAATCTTGCATTTGATTCACATCAGCTCACTACTCAAATTGAGAGCCATTCATTATGGTAATTGATCTTGAATCTTTATGGTACTTGATCCCATCGGTCAGTTGTAGTCACAGTTAAGCATTGACATCAAGGTACACAAGCAACTTCCAAACTCATTCATTCATCTTTCTCTTCTTCCGAGGGGGGGGATGGGATCCATTTTGCTTTTTTCATTTCTCCTAAGTTGCACTTATGGGGGGTTGTTGGTGTAATATTTATTTCACCTTGGATATGTTTTATCCTAAGTGTGATATTGCACCTATTAAATAAGTTTACTTAGGATATTAGGAATAATTAATTGTCCTCATCTAAGTAGCTAATAATGACATGTGTACACCTTAACTTGAGGTACACAAGTGCCACCATTGCTTCATCAATCCTTGATTGATGGTAGTTAGTTGCCACCACTGTTCAATCAAGGCCACCTTTGTCTTAGTTAAATTGAGTTAACTAATCTACTAATTGACAATTCAACTCTTGACCTCATAGTTAGACTGAGTTAACTAATCCATTGATTGGCAGTTAAACTCATGATCATTGGATATGTCATCTCCTCGAGTCATGCATCCAAGTGGCCTATTTATATGTACTTTATCCATTCATTTGATGGTTGATTTGATTTGATTATTGATTTCCTCTATTATGGAATAGCTTGTTTTCTTGCATATTGCATCCTTTGTTTAGTGCTTGCAACTATTGTAACTTTTTGTATGCACTTAGATCTAGGGTTGTGTGATTAGGTTCCCACCGAATCTTACAAGTCCAACCCGACTTATGGAAGAACTCTAAATCAAATTCACACCAAATGTTTGAAGAAATGCAAGAGCAACTAAGTGTCTGTAAGAAGAATACAAAGACGACACAATCATTAGCTAATTTATCAAGATTTGCATCCAAATCCCTAACCCATTAGAAGTACACTTGTTATGTTTAAGATTGGAATCAGCTAGCCCTTTGTCAATAGGAAGACTCACAAAACTGTCTTCCTTAGCATGCCGTGTCTTCCAAAAACTACCCACACCAACCTTTATCTTCACTCCTCTCATCACCATGCCACCCAAAAAGCTAGTATACTAAAAACTTTGGCCACCAAGGCCTTTTGTATTTGTGATGATGAAAACTTAGACCAAGAGATTGCCCACCTTTCCAAAGTCTTCAAAGTGAATGGGTACAAGAGAAAACACATTGTGAGAGCGTTCAAGCAAGCCAAGTCTTGCTTCAACTCCAAACCTAAGGATGTTAACCCTTTTGACCTCCTAATTGTCATTCTCCCCTACATTGAAGGCATTTCTAACAAAATTTCTAAGATTCTTCTTAAAAAGGGCCTCCAATGCACCTTCAAACTCATTTCGACTCTAAAAAACCGTATCCCCTCTCCCAAAGGCCCTAGAGACCTCTTTAACTTAGGAGTCTACAAGATTATTTGTTCATGTGGCACCCCATACATTGGTGAGACGAGTCGCTCTCTTAGCACTAGGATCAAAGAGCATAGCGCCAACATGAGGCATGAATAGGTCCTCAAATTCACCCTTGCAGAGCACTCCTCCATCACCAAACGCCACATCTGCTTAGAAGACACTCAAATCTTGGTCAAAGAAGACAACTACTTCAAGAGAAAACTCAAAGAGGCCATAGAAATTAGCAATCACCCGTCCAACCTCAATCGTGATGATGGATGGAGTTTGAGTTTCTCTTGGCAACCGATGCTAACCTGCCTTAGAAACCACTCTCCCCACTTCATGATCTTTCTCCGCCTCCCGTTCTAGTCTTGCCCCATTATCTCCTTCCTTCCCTCCTTTCTTCTTGGCACTCCCAACACCCTCCCCCCATTGTCTGTCCTTTTAGGCCATCCATCGCTTCTCCTTTTTGAGTCTTGTCTTCTTTTTACCTCTTCCCTTGCATCCACACCCTTGCCCCTCCCACTTTTTTCCTATCCTTGTTGTCCTTCTCAATTCCCGCTTCTCCTTTCTTCTCTTGTTGTGCTTCTTATATCATGGCCCCTTTTTGTCCTTTCTCCTTCCCTTTGTGATCTTGTGTCTATTTGCATTTTTGTCAGTTTTTTTGCATGTGCATAAATACATATATGTACACATATGCTGGTATGTATATATACATGCATAATTACACACACACATAGATATATGTATATCTATTCAACTGTTTGCTTTTATGGTCGTATATTTGTCTAGTTTTTATAAGTTTTTTCCCTCTCTTTTTAGTTCTCATATCCTCTAAATGCATTCTTTGGTGTGTCATTCTACTGGCATTTTCGAGCCTTTTCTTTTTCTTTTTCCTTTTTCTTATATATATATATATATATATATATATATATATATATATATGTTGGCATGTATATATGTATGTATATTGAGGTTCATATTTACTTTTATGCCACTTGTATTTTGTTTGTATATGTTTGATTATGCATATTTATGTTTTTTTTTTGTGTATATATTCTCACTTGTAGATTATGTATGTATATAAATATATGTTTGTTAGCCTTTTATGCATGTTTGCACATATGTTTGTAATTGTGTATATATATATATATATATTGGTATGTATATATATGATTGTATGCACATTCGCCTTTTTTTGTAAATTTGTATAGTCCCATATTTTTAATTTTATATTATTTGTGTTAACTTTTAAAGTAGTTAGTTTCATTTTTCCTTTTTCCTTTTTCCTTTTTACCCCTTGTGGTCTCTTGGTTCTCACGTCACCTCACTCCCTTCCTCTTGAGGATAACAGAGTGTGATCTGCTGTTGAAAATCTGCTGCTGCAATGGTTCATGGAGTGTGATCTTGATTATTAAAGGCTTCCTAAACTGCTGCAATTTTTAACATAATTTTGTTTAAATTAGCAAAACAAGTGGTGGAGTTGTTCTAACAAAAATTCAAATTCAAAGAATTTTTTAGATCACCAATCTCTTTTCATATAGAAGAGTCATTACAAATCTTTGAGATCATCTTCAAAATATTTTTTTTTGGCAAGCATTGGTGCTTTGCAAAATGCATTCATGTAGAGGTTGTTGCCCAAAAGGTTGAAAGTTATGCAATGGCCTATCTCTCTATTGAGATAGAGTTGGAGAAGCTAGAGGCATCTATGAGGTGATTTGAAGAATGAGAAGTTCTCAAGTCTCCAAGTTTCTGGGATGTGAGGATGGGTTTCAAGGATGGCAATTTTATTATTTCCAGAATTTGGGGATGGCTAATAAAATAATATACAAAATTAATATCTGAATTTTTAAATTACAAATAAATCAAAAATTAATATGAACAAAACCAAAGGAAGTTGAAATTCCAAAAAGTAAGTACATTAACAATTCATAGATTCCACAATCCATTTGATAGATCAATAATCATAGACATAATGTGAAACAGACTTATATTGAGAGATGACGACATAATGTCGCATCATATATAGTACATAGGTACATTGAGCAACAAGCTCAAAAATCAGAGTTATCATCTGATTGATATCTCAGAAACTGCTCCACTTCATCTTCCTTTCTTTTACTCGTCTTCTCTTTTCCTTGTCTCTTTTGGTGAATGCAAAACAACAATGGGCATGGGTTTTAAAAGTTTTTTTGTTTGGTGGGCCTCTCTTTTAGGATTTTATTTATTTTAGATTTATTTTTTCTGTTTTTTATGTGTTTGATGTGGGGGCTGCCCTAAAGTCTCTAGGACAACCAACAGACGTTGGGATGTCCAAGGGACACCAAGGTTCCCCAAAAAGACCAGAAAAAAAGGGAACATCCCCAAAGCTTTCAAAAAAGAGGGGATGGAGAGGGGATAATTCTTTACCCAGGGAGAATTATCTAACTCTACTTAATTTGTGTTTTACTTATGACTTGTCCTTAACTTCCTCCATTCAATCAACGATTTGTTAAAGACAATATTCTTTATTTGGACACCTTTGTAGAGGCTGCTAATGCATTCAATGAGGAAAAAGTGGAGGTATTCTTTATCGATGATAAAGTTGCGTGGAATCATTTGGTCTTGAGTATCCTGTGTGGTATTCAACGCTCTATTGTTGACCAATGGCAATATATCAAACTAGGAGTAACTGAATTTCCCTCTTGCTAAGAAAGTCATAATTATGGATAAGAGGCACCCATATTACTCATGACTTCTCCCCTTTCAAGCAGCTTATACAAGGCTAAAGAGCTGGTTAGCAGTTTTCTTTCAGGCAAGCAAGTGGGGATGAAAGGAATTCCATTGGTGGTTTGGAGATAACATATAAGATGCATTTCTTCTCCGAAAACATTGTAATTGAGACAGCAATATGGTTTCTTTAGGATAACACAACACTTTAGTCGAATTAATTAATTATGACATAATGAAAAGGAGGACAATCCAAATTAATAAGAAAATTGTATGTGTTGATGCTTCAGACTCTATCTACTGAATGGAGGCGGATTTGTTGAAGGTGCTAATCCTTTATAAGGTATAAGTGTTACTGAATAGGTGTGCTATTGCAAGTATGTTTGTATATTCATTTCCCATGCTTCTCAAAGAATGAAATTACTGAATTTCAGATTTAGCAAAGTGACAAACTCGCCTTAGAAAATCACATTGCGATCCCTATTCTTGGGTGATATTATAATTTAAAAGGTTAGGGTAATGTGTGAGTGCACCAAGAGTGGACCAGGAGGCCAGTCTGTGTAAATTGTTGTTATGCGAACAGCACCTTGATTAATAATTGGCTTATGCTGGTCCTGTTATGCATATGTAAATCACACTTCATAAATATAAGCAACTACCCTTGCAAAGAAAATTATATCAATCTTTTGTATTTCGTATTATTTCAAAATGACATCAATGACTGAGAAGCCAGATGCCAGATGGCAGTAGATATTGTTTCTATATCAACGGTTAATTTTAGTAAGGAATAGAAGGAAGACAGATATTCTATATGCCAAATGGATAATTGCATTAGAATGACTAAACTTCAGAAGGTAAAAGTAAATAAATGTATCTCTTGTGAACAATCATACTTGATTTTTCAGTTATCAGTGGCCAGACCTGTTACATCTGTAACAAAATATCCTCATTTACTGAACATTGGTCAGAAGCCAGATATCATGATAGATTTGATATTGGCAAAATTTAAAAATAGGCATAATAGCTGAACTCGTGAACAATGGAGTGATTTATGTTTAACTCTTACTGTAGTTCAAAAAAGACATTTTTCCTAAATTTTCAGTTTGACTTAATGTAGTAAATTTTTAACCACTCAATTTCCATTTGTGCATTTGAGAATACATACCTTGTCCTTATTTCAGTTTAATCTAATGTTGCTATTCCTTTCCCTCTCTGAAGTTTCTCATATTTTTGGTGAATTTGCATGCATATGTGAATATTGAATGAAAATTTTATTACTTGTTTGGGTGCAGGGATTGATACTCCTATAGATGAATTGGTCGATTTCATAGATGCTTATTTATGTGGGAAGGAAAGCGGCAAATATGCGGAGGATGCAGTTGTTGGAAACTGTCAGGATAAGGTGTGTACAGAATCTACAGATAGCTTTCTGGCATACATGCTTACACAGAGGATAGCTAAATAATATCAGTAAATGCACAGTTCATAATCTATAGATTGTCATGAAAGGATTACATCTGTTATATGTTTCCATCGGATAGTGCAGTGATTGATAAGGATTAGATGCATAAGTTAGGTTTCCTGGATGCATGCAGGCATGACCAGGAGCACAATATACTTGGGAATAAACCTTTCAAAATCGATATGTTGTTAAGAATGCCATTACCTTTGATGCTGTTTTTACTTGAAGTGTATTGGACAAATCTAGTCCTAGCATCAATGCAAGAGTTTTAACTTCCAATGTTCAATTGCATTCATGATCACAACTATTAGTTCTAGATGCTAACAGAAGTAAATAAATTCTTTTTTTTTTTATAATAGCATAGTAAATGTCTTGAAGTTAAATGTTTATTTCCATGTCAGCTTCAATTTAAAGAAGCCCTAATATTTAAATGTTCATGGGAAAATTTAGATGAGTTTATTATGCACTTTGAAAGTAATGCCCTCTTGCTTCTATTTTGTATTACTCAAATGACCAAGATGTGTCAGTAAAATCTTAAATATGTTCTTTTACAATCGGGGATACATATCATATGGTTCATGTTCTGTAATGCAACATTGCAATATGACAATTAAGAATCTCAAATTTACATCTGAATATTGGAGAGTTGCCGGCAATATAGCTTGCTAGCCAAACTAGTTTTAAGTCGGAGAAGATGATTCTTCCTTTTCAGTCTTATGCTTTTACCTTAATTTCCAAAGATACCTTATCATATAATGTCCAACTTCTAGACCGGGACATGCCTTCAGCCATTTGTTATTGACTCAGAAACCTTGTCCCTGCAGATACTGATTTTGCAACTAAGCATTATTTTGCTGCAAAGTCTGTCATTCCATTAGACAATGAACTAGAAAGAGGTATACTCTGATTAATATGTTCAACTCTCTGTCTCACTTACTCTCTCTACAGAAACACAAAATAATATAAACAAGAGGCATTTCTGCTGATTTATGTATATACAAATACAGGATTATCATTGAATGTAATTAATCTTGGATTAAAATAGACTGTAAGAAACTAAGGCACTGATCCAGTATCGTACATACTGATAGATTCATGCATATGCAACCTCACCATTGACCTCTATGTTGTTCTCTCTTAGGTCTTTAAGGACTGAACAAGGACCTTTCCCTCATAAGGAAATTGACGGTGGTTGATAAACTATGTAGTAAATGCTATACTAAGCTTTTTTGCCCTCCAATTCCCCTCCAAGATAGCTTCTATCAAGTTTGGATGTGTGCTTTGAAGATTCTTATGGAAGAAAACATTGAGAGGACAAAGGTTTATGCTTGGATTTTTCTTATCTATGTACCTTGGCCAAAGATAAAGTTGGATTTGACATTATTGATATAAGATCACATGTAGCACCCTAACAGGGAAACAGACAGTTTGGATGATAAAAGGGGAAGCCCCTTGGAAACCTCCTGTGTAAAATTAAAAAGGCCTCACATTTAGTAGTTATTAGAGGCTCCTAGAATCTGAATGATTCTCTTGGAGTAAGTTTATTCAAGATAAGCAGCTCATTTATGCTTTAAAGAACACAAGCTTGGCAGCTGGTCTCTAGCCAATTGCACTTGGCACAGAAGTGACCATCTAAGTGTGATACTCAGTTTCAAAGCTTTTCCAGACTTTCCTCTCATCAACAGGCCATTTGAGTGATCTCCCAGTTGGCAAGGAAGAGATTCTTAAGAGTTTTTAAACTTCTTAAGGGAACTGTGAACAAACAACAAAATATATGGAAACATCGATTAGTGTTGAATTGAGATCTAAGATTAACATGGGAAGACATGCCCATCTATTTATCTCTTTGCTCTTCAATTCCATTAGAAATACTTGTTTAAACTACAAGTCAATCTCCGTCAACATTGGAGAGGTTGTTGTTGGAATTATTTCTATTATTATGAAATAAGGAAGCTACGCAACAAAATTCAACATAAGTTGTCTAATTTACTTTTTATTGAACCAAAATTAGGATGGATTGTCTTGAGGAATGCTGGTTTGCTTGTTGCAAGAGTATAGAGAAACTTGGTTCCTCTTCCAAATGCAAAAAATTCCAAATTATCCTGAAGAGAGAGTTTTTCACTACAAGAGTGTCTAAACCATAGAAGCAATATCATTCTCAGGAATTTCTTGGCATCCCAAAAGATAAAGATATTTTTAGTTTCTCAGGATATTATTGGAAAAAAACCGGGAAAAAATTGGGAACCCAAAAAATGCAGTAAAATTAAAAAAAAAGAGAAATAACTGATATTTTTTACATTAAAGCCATACTAATTGCATATAAAGTGAGTGTGAAAGTAAACAAGAGTGTACACCACGAATTTTGAAATATGGATTTTTCTCATTAATTTTGAGATTGCCGATTACAGATAATGTAATATAAATCTCTTTAACAATGTTAATAAATGACTGCCAAAATGATAATGAACCCTTAATGCAATAGAACACAACTAATGTAAATACTAAATACGACCTATTAACCCTATCGTTCTCCTTAACTATCAGGTCCAAGAGACTAATCTATACACAAAATGGTAACTACAGTTGACAACAACAGTCTCCCTAACCTCTTCAAATACCTCTTATTAAACTTACAGTAGTGGCAAGTGTTTCTGGGCAGCAATGTCCTATCATAACAACGTTTCATATTAATCATTTTGATTAGTAATATTTCCTATAATGTTGACAGCAGAATTAATGCCCGTATTAATTGATCACAAGACTAATAACGATGCTATCGAACACTGTACTGATCAAGAATGTATAGATCACAATAATGACAAAATGTTATTGATAAGTGATCAGAAGAACATTACTAATCAAAGAAGGATAGTTATGTAAAAAGACAAGCATGATGACAACAATCTCAACTGATACGACATTATTAACAGCTGATATGTAACAATGAAATTTCCAAACAATTACCGCAATAATACAACCATGTTTACAAATGAAGTAGCTACAACAGTATCCATTGATAAGTAGAAATGGCAACAAGTCACAACAACACTAACATTTGTGATGCTATAAAAAAGACAAGTCAAAGGATAACATAATCATTTGACAGTTTTGTCTAGTAATGGCTATTCTCACAAATCATAAATAATGACAGCAGCGTTTGCTGTTGTCAAAGGCCACGGTGATAATCACTAATCACAATAACAATAGTCATGTTCTCTATTCACAAGGTTTTCAAACCCGATTATACCAAGTGTCTTCACAACTATAGATAACTATGTTCATTTTTGAAATAACAACAATAATAATTGGTGTTGCCCCTTTGCAACAGATCAAAATCCTATACAATAATGACACCTGGTAATCTTAACAGCTACTTACACCATTCAAGGTGTATAACCTGTTTATAAAGTTCAAGAGAAGAATGATAAAAAAATTGCAGGTCTGATGCTTATACAAATTAAAAAAAAACTAGTTTATTGTGCTATTATCAGTGATATAACACCAATAATTTTGCAATATATTGGTGAAAATGTCGGTCAAAGTCACGGTCAAAAATATTTTGAAAAACTCGTGGTATTTTCAAGAAAATGTTGGGAACCCTACTGAGAAAAGATATATCGGAACACATTGGGGTATTTTAAAGATATCTACTTCTATGGTCTAAACAGCTACAAATTGCTCAGCTATAAGTATGGTGTATGGTTTGATACTTTCGCTTGATGCTTAATTTTTGAGCTATCAGGTGGAGTTCTTTCTATGCAAAGCTATGCAAGATGGTTTGATGGCTGCCCTGAATTGAAAAGGTCTACAATCAGGAGTTGTGATTGTTTTTAAGCATTGAGTATGCATATGTGCTAGTCATAGTGGTGATATAAGGGATTCTTAGATTCCGTTGAACACAATATCCATTTTTCATCTAAAGACATAAAAAAAACATGAAATTTTGATGTGCCTGGATTGTTTTGAGAATACTATCTCTACCTTGCCTCCTATCCATGGTAGGGGTTGAGCGCATCGCTCTTGCTTCTCTAGACTAGATTCTTTCTTGCCACTTGTTTGATCTCTTTCTTCACTTTTTCCCTATGTACACCGGGGATGCATCCTCTATTGTTTTTGACCCTGTCCCCCACCGGAAATGTTTTGGGGACACAGGGATGGGTAGGAAACATCCCCCGCCATCCCCTATCCTGAGAAAAAATAGGAAATGTCCCCAGTACAGCAGAAAAAAGTGGGAAATGCCAGGGGATGGCCATACTCAGTTCTGATTGCTTTATAGACCCTGAACCTGATTCTGCAGTTTATACTTTATACTCTTGATGACCTGTTAAAGAAAACTCAAGCAAAGCCACCTTTCCTTTATTTGCCATTAAATAAACAACAAGTAGCTGCTAAGTTGGCTGCAAGCAAACGAGATCAATAAAACAGATAGCAGGGCACCTTTAAAGCATGAGTGGAGCTGCTATCACTGCACGTGTTTTTTTTTAAAGTTTCAACCTTATGCAAATTCTTGACGCAGTTACATTTCAAGAAAGGTGGAAGATATACATACATAAGTAGAAAATAGGAAAAAGGAACATACAATTTTTTTTTTCTGATGATTGGAAAGCAGAATATTTCTGATTATGATAGAAAAACAAGCTTCAACCTTTGTGAATGATTTCAATGGATTTCTTGTTCATGCTGTGAGGACAGCTTTATAGCAGTTTTTGGCATAATGTTAAATGATTCTTCTTTACTGTTATTTATATGCCATGAAGACAGCCACATGGTTGTTTTCTATGTTGCAGCAGCTACATTGTCTGTAAGGACTCGAAATCAACAAATGGAGACTGTGAATAAGCCATCTGTAAAAGGCTACAAGCATGTGTATGTATAGCTGCTGTTTTGTGTAGAATTCCCTCCTTAACCTTTCGAGTATAAAATGCAAATTGTTTTAATAACTTGGTTATCTGGGTAGATCTGGAAGTTACATAATTATAGAAACTATTAAGTATATAAATTAATATATATACACATTGACAATGAAATCAATGAAAATTTGTTAACTTGTGTGTTGACTGTAATGTGAATTCTCAATTCAGCTCTAATGTTATGTAATAAGATTCTATGATGTATAGATGAATGCCTTATCGTATGAATATTTGAAATTATCTATATTTTTAAATTTTCCCTATTTTTTTAATCGCTGTTCCCTACCATCCCCTAAAAAATGGCCTGCCAAAATATCCGTCTCAGAAACACGTCCCCCCATCCTTGTCATCCTTATCTTGGAAACTTGGTGTAACATAGCTTTTTCCTTTTTCACTTAATTAATTTATTTTTAATGCCTCCTTTTAGTCATAATGCAGAAAGCATTGTACAAGTTTCCGAGTTTAAAAATTACATAAAACATTTTTACCTTTTTTGAATGCGGTTCTTATTTTAAAGAAAAGGTTATCAATGATGTTTCCTTTCTCCAAGAATTTGATCTAAGAGCTTCCTGTCAGATCATGTGTAACATCTAACAACAAATCTTTTCTTTGGAGATGTTTATTTTATTTAATCATCTGAGCCTGAATTATGATTTATATGTGTGCAGAAGCAAAGGATACGAGCTGAAGAGTTAAGTGCAAGTAAATTTCGTAAAAGAAAGCAAGCAGCCATTATCTTGGATGACATGGAAATAAGCTCATCAGCTGCCCAGAAGAGAGCAATAGGAGAAAAGCAGAGGAAAGTGTTAAAAGATGATAAATACACAGAGAGTATGCAGTACAAACAAACTGAATCTGCAGTTAGTGTTGAAGTCCCTATTCTATGTGAGGAACTAATTGGTTTTGGAGTTCCTGGGAAACCTATTGGCCGGCGCTCTGAGGAAATGAAGGTGTTTATGCAAGGGCCACCTTTTTTCTATTATGAGAATGATGCTTTTGCACCAAAAGACATTTGGAAGAAAATATCCCGGCATTTCAATGGTGTGGAGCCAGAGTTTGTGGACTCCCAGTACTTTTCAGCTTCTAGAAGACCAAGAGGTTATGTGCATAATCTTCCAATAGAAGGACGGGTTCAAGCATTACCTCTGCCCCCCATGACTATTCAGGAAGCACTTCCTCAGACAAAGAATTTTTGGCCTCCATGGGATCAGAGGAAAAAATTGAATTGCATAGACACTAGACGGTGTGGTCGTGCCCTTTATGAAGAACTCAGGACTATAATTCAAAATGCACAAGGGGACCTGCAAAAAAATGAACAGACATACATACTTGAAAAGTGCGAGGAGTGGAACTTGGTCTGGGTTGGGCCAGGTCGGATGGCTCCTCTAGAGCTTGACGAGATGGAATCTATATTAGGATTTGAAAAAGATCATACTCGTGGATCTTCTTGTCGGACTGATCGCTTTCAATGTTTGGGTAATTCCTTCCAAATAGATACGGTTGCATATCATTTATCTGTATTGAAAGAATTCTATCCGAATGGCCTCAGAGTACTTTCTCTGTTTTCTGGTATTGGTGGAGCAGAGGTTGCTTTGCACCGTCTTGGGATACATTTAAGGTGTGTGGTTTCTGTGGAAATATGTCCAAAGAACAGGCTTGTTCTCGATAGTTGGTGGACAAAAACCCAACAGACAGGTAAGTTAATTCAGAAGGAAGATGTCCAAGAATTAACTAGTGATGTACTGGAGAACTTAGTAGACATGGTAGGAGGTTTTGATCTGGTAATTGGTGGTTTCCCTTGTAACAACTTACCTGGCAACAATAGCAAGGATGATTTAGAGGGGACAAAAAGCTCTCTTTTTTATGAGTTTCCTCGCATTGTGATGGAAGTGAGGCAAATAATGCACTCAAAAACCACAGCTAACAATTTTTCTTGATCTATGTCTAGTTTCATTTTTACAAGTAGCTCAAGTTCAATAGACAGTTTGAAACATCGAAAAGGGTTTTTACCAGAACACCATACGCACAATGTTCTCTACTGATTTCAAATTCTCAAATTAAAATACTACATACTGAAAAAAAGTGTAATTTATTCATTTAAAACTAGTTTTATAAACAAGATATACAATCAGAAAATACTATTTGCTTTTATGAGAGATCAATTTTCAGCCTTTCTGAATCGATTTGAAGAGGACTTTTTTGAACATTAACTCCAAAGTGGTTTGTCATGGACCATATTAGAGGCCTGGTTGAAGCCTTTCACTAAAATGTTTATTGTCTTTGTTTACATATGGTTTTTAATAATAATTTAAGAGGGACTTCCATGGGCTTAAAAAGTATGAATGCTGTTTTATAATGATACAAAATCACCATATTTGTTGTTTATAAACTACTTGAATTTCCTTGCAGTTTTGTTGAGGTGGAGTATAGGGAAACGCAGAGGGTTAAGGTAAACTCTTTTCTTAGCCCGGAAGTTCTGTGAAAACCAGTATCCGATGTTATTTTGGGGGTCAGCTTCCAGGAATTCCAGTTGGATAGGGCAAACCCTTTTTGCCGGGTATACAGAGGTGACAGTATTGGGCTTTTAACGTTCATGGAAGGGATTGGGCTTTTCATAGTGGTGGATCTCCCTCTTGTTTGTGGTTGGAGCAATTCCCAGGTCAGCAAGACTGCATCTATCCTAGGTGCAATCACTGCAGTAGAACACACCAGGGGTGGCAGCTTGGAGAGACTACTTCGTGGTCGGGTTATGAACCCAGGCATTTAATGAACAGGCTCAACCGTTTGAGCGTTGGGTATCACCAACTCAAAATCAAAATCCAACGAATTTCTATGCAGATAACATTTAGGAAGCGGTCCCATGGGAAGGGGCTTCCTAAATTATCTCAGCAGCACTGCTGAGATTTTTTAGGAGCATTTTACAGTGGGTGGTCCTATGAATTTTGTAGTTGAGTGTATGCTTAAAATTTTAAGCTCCAACTTTTATGGAAGGTGGGGTCTCATGAAGTTTTTTTAACAATAATTTATGCTAAATAATCTAGCAGAGATTTTTTAGGAAACTGGGGAAATAAAAATATAAATTGGAAAAATTGCCTCCAAAATTTCCCCTAAATTAAGTGAAAAAACTGGTAGTTAATTCCCTAAGCTGGTGGGGGAATGTTTCAGGGGAATGTTTCAGTCCCACCCCATCTGCACCTGCTCAAAAATAACCTCCTAAACAATAGCTGCTCCTATTTTGGAGGAGAAAATTCTGATTTAAGCATTAGCATACTTTCTGAGTTCCATGGAACTCTTTGCTCCACAAAAATAGATCCTCTAGCAGCTCCATGGGATGGGACCGCTTCCTTAGAATGCTGGTGACTTTTAGAAGACCAATAGCTTTTCTATTATTGGTTAATGCTCAAAGTATAAGTTTCCTTGATAATCAAAACAGCGTCTTGGCAGATTACCTTTCCAAATTTCCACATTAATAAATTCAGTTGAATAAACTAGCTTATTAGCTAAAGCAATTACCCACGGACTATGCTTGTAGGATTAATTATTATTGTGGTTTCAAAGTCACATGAGGGATTCCTTCGAGTAGCATATAAAGAACTTAAGTCGCTTGGCAAGACAGAAGGGTTATCACAAGAGCCACTGAAATCTGACAATGCATCTTTAAAATAATTGTCTTCATCTAACATTTTTGTTACTGATTCTGGGCTATATTTTTCAACATCTTCGTCAAATGTGTTTTGATCATCATTCTTCAGCACAGAACGTGCAACATACTTGCATGTTGAAGACACGTGGCCTCGAAGTTTATCTTCAATTTTTAGGGAATGCAATTTCATCCCCAAAGTCAGATCATTCTCCCGTTGTATAAGGATCACCTTGCCTCCAGCACAAAGTTCCAAAAGCATTCTCTCTTCTCTAAAACTCATTCTCTTCTTCACCCTTCCCATAGATAAGAAGCTTCAACTCTATCAGAGAACCAACAACAGACAACTTTGCCAGCTCCGATAGAACTGCTGGTTAAGAAAGTTCATCTTCAGATTCATCGCTACTTAGATCTCCAGGCATGCATATAGATGGAGGAGCAGATGCTTTACAAGAGACTTCATCCATTCTGCCTTTGCACTGTTGTCTTTGAACTGCAAAATCACTGTGCTAGATGATTCCAATGCCTTTTGGAGATCGAAACCCCTGTTGCTTATGGCCATAGAAAATTCTGATCCTCCAAGACTTGTAGCAGGTACCTCTGAAACTTGTTTCCCACTTATGCTGCAGGACCGCTGATATGTTTGAGAAGTTTTGGACTCCAAGATATACAAGTATGACCCAGCAAGTACTAACCAACAAGGTTGCCATTCTGCAACAGAATTACCGATTCCCCCCCAAAAAAGAACCCTGGCATCGCCTGCAAGATCTGACGGGTGCCAAGATCTGAGTACCATTCCATAATTTGTTCCAGCCACTTCATCATTTCTTCCACCTTTCTCATTAAACATCGCCAATAAATTCATAACCCTACTATATCTTGCAGGTGAAAAGTGGAGCCCAAGGTTTGGCACTTGAATTGAAATTCGTGTCGATGGGTAGCTTGGATGCTGAAGTTTGATCTGGTCAATTAGCCATGGACCATGCTTGCACACATTTCCTATGGTCTCGTAAACAGAGCATATGAAATTTGTATGACGTGGGCTTCTAACACAAGGGAACCATAACGTATGACCAAAGAACATAAAATTGTTCTTATAAATTGCCTCCAAAAAAGTTCTGTTGTGAATAGAAGTGGAGCATCGAAAGGTTATGACCTCCTTATAACAGGAACCAAAATGTTGAGATAGTTTTGGACAATTATCTAAAGGAAACAAGTTACCTTCCTAGTACCACCAATATAAGGTATTGTAATGGTTATGCTAATAGTTAATCATATTTGTAGTAAAATGTTAAAGAGTAACTAGAGGGATGTAGTAGAAGACACAGTATTTCATTTATAAATTTAATGTATTAAAATAACATCTAAAATTAGATGCATTAGTATTACAATAAATTATTTGTTATGATTAAATGTACAAATAGCAACACAAATAGATGCACTCAATGTACAATATTTGTATTACACGTTTATAATCCTTTGATGGATTATTCATTTGTCTATAATCCTTTGATGGATTATTTTGTTAGACCTTTAGTTTACTTTTACCTTTATTACTTTTAGTTGAGCTTGAGCTTTCGATAGATGAGTTTGGCATGCTCTGCATGTTTGGAAATCTTTTTGTTCCTATGCATTGAAACAAAACATTATCCAACTAAAATCAGAAATTTGTAATTACTTTTATTGTAAAGCTATAGTGTAAATAATAAGAAGGTGGTGTTTCTTAAGTAATTTGAATAAAGTAAAGAAAATATAGTTTGGATAAGGAAATAACTATTTCTAAGGCAGTGTATCTTAAGTAATTTGAATAAAGTAAAGAAAATATAGTTTGGATAAGGACATAACTCTTTCTGTATTGGGTTATTATTGGGAGGCATCCACTTATACATCACAAGGGTTTCGATGAATTAATTAAGAATGGATGTTTTGTAAGTCATCATGAAGAGGAGAATGAAAAGAATAAATTGAAAGGGTGTTTCATACCTTAATTTGTTATAATGAGAGCAATTGTAGGTGTGTTGCTTGTTGTTTTTGACAATTGTGAATGGATTATTTTGCATTCTAGAGTAGCGATCGAAGGAGAATGTTGGTTCTACAGAGACATTGATTTAACTGTAGATATAACCATAAATATTGATTGTGTTTCTATTTTATCAATGCCGATTGTAGCTTTATTTAATGCTAGGCCTTAGGATTTATGTATAGTAATTGCCCATGCAATGGATAGTAATGTTTGTGTATCGTTACCTAGTGATATAGGTATTATAAGTAATTTTTTTTTGTTGATTTGGTTCCATGGTGGATCATTGTAATTATCAATTCATACTATGATATGTGAAGGTAAATTTGGTGGCTTAGAGCCAAATTTGTAGGCAATATCTACCACCTCTCTAAGAGATCCATTTACAAGGCCCACTTGAGTCCATAAGTTTGTTGTTGGCATGGTTTGTTGGCCTCTATATAGTAGTTCCCATGGAAGTTGGTCATCATTAATATGAGTGTTTGATTTCTTGTGTGTTTATTGCAATACTTATTACAATTGGAAGATTTAATAGTTTGAGCATTTTTCTGTTGTTTAGTGTCACTTGATCACTTGTAGCAAGAAGGTGCACTGAGTTGTCAAATTCTTCTTGTTCAGTTGTTGATAGTAATTTGTTTGTTTGGTTCATTAATAGTTCCCAGTCGAATTTGCATTACATATGTTATATAATGTTTCATGAAAGTTTTGAGTTGGAGTGTCACTTTTTTGATGAAACATTGTTTGTAATGTAATGTAACAACTATAGTAAATTGTTGCCATGAGTGTGATGCATAGATAGGTTTGTATATAATAGGTGATAGTTGGGGAAGGTCATCTATAAGAACTATCAATATGCCACTCAAGCAAAGGAGTGGGGAAATACCTCACATAGTCTACTGACTATCTTTAATAGTAGCCTTGGTCCTATGAAGCCCATATCATTGATGAGGATGTATTTTAAGTGTTTCATGTCTTCTTGAAATGTTGTCAATGATTGTCCCTATAGTAGTTGCATTTATTTTATTGGAATTTTGAGGGCCAAATGTATAGTTGAGGCATGTATGTTAAATGCAACAATTCTTGTAGGAGTGAGAACAAGGGGTGGGTTTGGTTTGTGTGGTAGTGTACTTTGAAGCATATTTCTTATGCAAGCAATCGAGTAGGATTTTTTAATTCCTGCAATTCCTTGAATGATCATATTCAAGGGTTGCTTTGAAAAATGATCATTATAGTGGTTTATAATTATGATAGGTGCTAGTTTTGTTTGAGTGACAATGTATAGTTTGGGGCATTTAACTCTAAGGGGCAGTGGTCATCCTATCGGAACATTTTGTTTGTGTTAATGAATTGACGTGCAATGCCATGTAAATGTGGAGATACACTATACTCATCCCACCTATTGTCAAAATCACATCTACTGAGCATTTGCAATTCATTTAGATGCACATTGTTAGTAACTTCCATTTCTGATAATAATTCTCATTCATTCATTCATTCATTTATGTTGTATGTCTTGTGTTCATCTCATTATTAGTATCTTTTTCCTCTTCATGGTTAGCTTCTATTTCAATTGTGTCATCAATATGTTGTACATGGTACTTGTTTGCATTCATGTGGTTCCTGTGATTATTTAATCTTTGTTAAGACCTATATCTATGTGTATGCCACAAAAATGCTTGTATAGAAGTAACTCACTCCAACTGAATGTTTCAAAATGTTTTGAATCTTGTTTTGGAATGGTGTCGAATCTCAGAAATACATTTACAAGTGCTTTTTCTTGCCTCTTTCCACTTTGCATCCTTTGCAACATACAACATATGAGAAAGATTGTGTAAATTTAATAATGCAAATTGTGCAAATTCAAATAGTATTATTGTATTTAGTTGTAGAGGGTGTTGCATATAGAAATGTAGGTAGGTAGATTGTAAATTGTTTTTATTTATAGTTGTTATTTGATGAAATACTTTTTGACCAACATTTAATGACATAAAAGACTAGTTGTAAATAACAAGAGGTAATTTTTGGATCATATCACATGCTTCTTGTGCTCCTATATCATAGTCTACAACAATCTATGACATGAACTTTTGATATGCTATCAAAGCATGGTCTTTAAATCTTTGATTTGTACATATTCTTGTAATAGTCTCTATTAGCTATCCATATTGAAATCATTGTTGGATTGTGTATGTTTAATCTATCATAATTTCTTGTAGATTCGTATTTTTTTGCCAACATCATTGCATAAAAAGGTAGAATTAATTTGTTCTTTCCACAAAGATTTGTATTTACATTCTACATATTTGCCCTTCTTATGAAGACATGTTCCCTAATTGCATTTTGTGTGCCTTTGCACACAATTAATTATATTTTCAGTCATTAGAGAGATTTTTAGAAAAGATCTCAATTGTGTCTACTAAGCATGGATCATCAAGCGAAGATCAATGTCTTGTGTTATTTCTTTCATATGGAATATGAGGGTTCAAAGCACTGATGTATTTGTCAAAGAATGTTCTTACTCTTTCTATTTTGTACTATTTTGTCAATTAAGGTTGTCTATGTTTACTACTTTATCAAACCAAAGAAATCTATGTACATGTGCAAACCCTCAATGTTACCATTTGTATCTATACCAATACTCTTTTGTAGAGAGGAGCTTTTCATTGACCTCTCCACAGAAGATTGTGAACCATTGATGTAGATGTAGGGATATGATATGGGGGTCATTGATTATGTTATTTGTGTGGTTTTTATTTGTTTGTGTTGTAGATGCTATGTCAGTTGAAAATAATTGTTGTAAATTTGGCCATTTTGTATCTATAGCACTTAATGTGAAGAATAGAGTGGATTTGGCCGATCATATTTGATAGCTCACAACGACATTTGTTCCAATATGATCCTGTTCCTCGTAAGGAAGATCCAAAATACTTATTACAATTGTGTGTCAAGGAGAATTTTTAAGTTGACACAAGTTTTCAATAGTGGTTGGTATGCTATCTTCTATATTAAACATTACAATAAGTCCATGGCTATGATAACACATCATTAGATTTAAGATAAAATGTTGAAATCAAGGATGCCTTCTAAATGTATTGTCATGGAATCTCATTAAGTGCAATGCATATTCATGCAATTGGACTTCTCTAATTTGGGGTTGCATTTGTAGTATGTTTCCATTTGGAAAGAGTGTGGGAAATGCCATATCAAAGAGGCCCTTAGTATTGTATTCATTTATGGGAGATGAGCCCAGATGGGGCCAATCAATAATGTTAGCATTTTCATCTTTGACTTGTAATGTTTCCTTAATGATTTCTAACTCATAACATTTATTTGGTAATCTAACCATAAATGATGACAAGTACATTGATTATTTTTAGTTTGATCTTGGGTAGTGCAAGATTCAATGTTTGGCACCACTATTTCCTCATTTCTAGTTTCAACAGTGTAAAGCATGTTTGAAATGTCTATACTTGTTTCGAGGAGTTGTGTTAGGTAGTCAATTATTCATTTCAACATTGTTGTAGTATGGGTCATATTTGATCTTGTATTGTAATGTATCTCTAACACAACTTCTAGTAATGCTTCCCTTATGCATAGAATTTGAGAACTATTAAGACGTTCAAATCTACAATTCTATGTGGAAGAGTTTTTGCAATTGTTTTGATATCTGGTGGGAAGTTAATTGTGTGACCATTGTATTTGTATTACCCTCCATGAACATGGGTTACTTGTAATATTGGATTCACTCACACTATGAGCATCTCTTCTACTTGAGAGATTTTTCAACATGTTTGGTTGTTCGTTAGGTATGTTGGGTCCTGAAATCATTGCTCACACACTTAGAGGGATCAACTCACTTCAAGGATAGGGACTTGTCATTTTGAAGGTGAACCAATCAACTCATCAATGGAATGTGAGGGATTAGAAGCCAATTACTAAGAGTGGACAAGCTCTCCTTCAACTAGATCGAGGGTGTTTCTAGAGGTATCCTTAATAGGACATCTAAATGATTAAGATGAATCATGACCAAAACAATGGTATCTATACTCAATGTACACTTGACCCCTATATTTTTCACTAGGTCAAAGACTAATTAGTTGCCTATGAAATCTCTTATTAAGTTGAAACTACAACCTTGCATATGCACCTATAGAGAATAATAATATGATATCCCCACAAATGAATCCACTTAACATTTCATACACAATTGCAAGGTGTAGGCATACATGACACGATTCTCTAATGATATTCTAGATGTTTGAGGTCACTTAGGATGTTCACTAGGTTTTAATATTGAATTATGAAAGCATGTGAAACCCTAATCTACTTCTAAACTACTAAGGATGGAGGATTGATTAAAATAAAGAGTGTTTGATCTCTCACCAATTTGGACCGGTGCCTACTCCATTGGGCAATAGAGTCATGAACTCACCAAATTGGACTGGTGCCTACTCCATTGGGCAACAAAGTCATGAACTGTAAGGAAGAGGGAGATATGTTTGCAAAACATATCTAGAATCAAATGTGCACATTCATACAAATCAAAGATAACATCTTATGCAAATGGACATACTTAATAATTCATCTCAGAACTGCCATGAATCACATGAAACAAAGGAGAAACTATTACAAAAGCTTTACAATGCATTAGATCCTATCACACATACATCAAACCCTTATTGCATTATACTAGTAAACATGGCAAGAGAAAATCTATAATTACGATTATGCATCCCTGTGAATCATTACAAACTACCATGGATACATATCCTTACATACAAATGTTCATTACAAAAAACTTCCTATAGGTTGCAAAACGGATTCCATCTCTTACAGATCAAATTGACAACATTTGATGCCCTAGATCTAAGTTAAAGCACTTGCAGTCAAAAAATTGGCTCAACGATCAACCCTTTGAACTATAAATAGATTTGTATTTATAGTGTTTCAATTTTTAGCTCCTTGGTTGCTTACGAGAATACGATGTACTATAGGAGGTAGAAGCATTTAATGCAAAATGAGGAAAACTCACAAAATCTGCATCTAAACTACATGAAGACAATCGATAGCTGAAGACCAACCACCACATTTGTGGTTATCCACATCTTCCTCATCATCCACTTTTAAATCTACAAATAAAATCACACCCTTGGGATGTTTGATATTGTTTTGGTGGAAAAATTACATTTGACAAGTTACAGGAGTCAAATCTAGTATTAATGGTGTCCTAGGAAGTTATTGGCACATTCTGGAATGTTACAGAGAAGTTTGAAAATTTTGTAGAAATTCGTTGTAGGACAAGATATGGGAAATGAAGATTGGAACTGGATGAAGGTGGTAACCCTGTAGAGAAATCATGCAAAACTGAAGGCGGGAAGTGGACGTGGAAAGCGGAGGGAATGTAGAAAATGAGGTGGATATCGGATGTCAGAATGACATGAAGAAAATCCAGAAGGCTATTGGGTTTTTGTGAAGAAGGAAAATGAGTGATTTGAAGAAATGTGGGGTTTGAATGCATAATTGGATGCTAGGATAAGATATGGAGTGAAGGGAAATGACATCTTGAAGTTTATGGAAAGTGCGCATGGAAGCGGAAACTAATGGAATTGGCCAAAGGGAACTTCGTGGAAAATCAACAAGGAACCAGGTGTGGGAATAAGATGTGCTCGACAAAGGCGATCTAGAAGTGAGGAGATTTTCCACAAAATGGATGGAAGGGATGCAAAAAGAGGTGAGAGATAGGAAGTGGAAATGCAAGAATGAAATATGGCTCTAAGATGAGTTTATGAAAGATAAAAGGGAAGAAAAATAGGAAAAGAAAGGGGAACCAGAGGTAGGAACTGGACATAAACATATCCAGTTTGGAAGGGAATTTTTGCCAACAGGATAAAAGGTGAAATGAAGAAATATGGAAGAAAGATGAAGGATCATAGGTCAAGCGACAAGAAGAAAAATGAAGAAGGCTTTTGGAATTTTATGGAAAGTAGAAGGGAACATGAACTAGAAGTGGAAGGCTTGAACATGATAAATGCAAGAAATAAAAAAGGAACTAGATGGAAGAACTGGATATTAGAACTTGAAATATGAAGTCTGGTAGCCTATTTAAAAGCCACAAAATGAAGGAAATTGATAGAATGAAAAAAGACCAAGGAATTGATTAAATCTATAGAACTTTTAGGTGGAAATGGAAGTGGATATCGGATATGGGAAGAATGAAATACATCTGGTAGGTGAGGGAAATTTTGTAAACTTGAAGAAACATTGGAAAATGACTTAGAACTTCCAAGACTTAGAATTTTTATTAGATTTTTGCAACTTCAACACATGATGGGAAAATGGGGGATGATAAAGAGCAACTTCAAGATGAAATTTGACCAAGGTATGGCCCATTAAAGATTTCTTAGATCGGTTATATATGGTGAGCAAAATGGGACAAGTGCACGAAAAGGATAGACAAAATTTTTATAAATTTTGAATTAGGTCCCAACTTTGGTTTTGGTTGGCAATGTGTGCCTCTTGCAGGCACAATAAGGATCCAACTATCTCCAGGACGAAAAACAAAAAGGCAAAAGGGACAAGGAGGGAGGGGGAAAGGCACATAAATATGAATATGTACACAAGACAAAACAACACACAACCAAGGACATGAGGACGCAATGACATTTGAGAAGGTATGGTTGTAACCAAAACTTGAAAATAATTACCAGTCAGATCTTGTATGGAATATCCATCGCACAAGGCCATGGACAAACCGCTAAAGACCACTTTCCTCTATCAAAGACAAGTTGAATGAAGGAGTTTATTTCCTTTAAACCAAAATTACACTCACCACCCAACTGCAACAAATGGTGTTTTTTGCAAGCATGCTTAATCGTATAACCAATGTTTGAGGAGCTAAGATCAAACTCATTATTAGACCAATTACAAAAATCCACCCACATATAGTAGGTGCATGATCTTCTCCATTCCATCTTTCCATACATTTCATGCATGCTCACAATAGCATAAAGTGGATCACTAAAAACCAAGTCAACACCAATACTCATGGATGAAAGCAAATATGAATCAAGGAAAAAATAAAATGCCTCCAATTCACACGGCAAAGAAAAGTATACTTGACTACAACCTTGGTTAGCACAAGGAATAAAATCTTGTATTCCAAATTGGAATGCCTCAAGCTCAGGTACACCATCAAGTTGGGATGCAACATACTAATTTTCATGTTCATTAGAGTACTACAACTCAACATCAATTTTACTTATATGTTGGACCCACACAAATGATTTAATTTCAGGCACATCACTATCATCCATAGCATTAGAAACTTGACCTTCATCACAAAGAAAAGCTTCATATTCACTAGTGATCACATCAATATCTTGGATAATTGGTGGTCAGTATACATTACTTTTGCATGTGTTGATACACTTTTCAATATTTGAATCATAAGCATGATTCAAACCACAATCCAAACCATCAACCAAGTTCAACATCATGAGACATTTCAAGTGAAGAATCAAATTCCTTAAATTATCTCTTTTTCAATCTCATCTTAGCAACTTGTGTCATATTCACTACTAAAATCAAACTAATAACACATTTCTTCTTTTTCCTCATCCATTCTAACAAGATTTTCTTGTGGCCCACTAGAAGAATGTAATTTGCATGGGGAAGACAAAAAATCTTGCACCAAAGAAATAGGTTCTCATATACATCCACATGATCACCACTTTCATAACTATCAGGGGAAAGGTCTTCAAACTAAAGATCACTATTTGCACTATCATTTGTCTCAACAATATATCATTGAGTGCAAGCACATCCATGCCACTCTCATGCAAACAAACATCAGTAGCTTCATCATCATTCAATGGAACAAAGAAAGAAAAAACATCAAACAAGGAACTAATCCCCTAATTATCCTTGATATCACATGCATGTACACAATCAACACAATCAGTTTCATGAACTGATCCATTTTATTTCTCATTTGTGCACATACCATCCTCTTTGTCCATATCGCTACCACAAACTATAGGGTCACATACCTCAACCTCAAGTTGAGAGTCAACTTACATATCAACATTGTCATCTTTAGAAAGTGACTCATCTAGCCAAGGTAAGTGTATATACTATCTTCACCATCTGCATTGTTGTCCTATGGTGTATCACAAACTTCTATCCTCATGATTACACTCTCATACTAATCAGATGTTATATTCAACTTGAATGTTGCATCCATTTGGTTGTTAATCATAGCAGCTTTTTCATTACCAACACCACTATGTTTGAGAACAATGTTACAATATAATCATCCCTCATTCTTTCAAGGGAGTCTAAGCATTCATAAGCCTATTGTAGACTTGTTAGCTTCAAATCCTCCTGCACTAAACTCAAACCACCCTCATAGGATTCAAAGAACATGTCAATGCAGACAAGGATATTAGGTTTGAAAGCATTTGGAATCTTGGAAACATCAACAACAAACTTATGACTAAAGTTCATACTAGATTCACCCTCTCGCCTTTTGATATTTACCAATTCTTCAACAAGAGTAGCAAGGTCTAGATCACTTGCAAATTCTTCATCAAAGGTAGCCACAAGGCCTTTCCAAGAAGCAAAGGAATGTTCCAAAAAACTATCAATCCAATTCCATTCCTTTCCACATAGAGACCTAACAAAGAATCTCATCCACATGTCTTCTTCTTCAAACTATTTTTTTTTCATAAATTCTAAAAATTCACCAATATGTGTTCCCTTCATGAATATCATACCAATCAAATCTAGGCATTTGGTTGAAGACCTTGACTGTCATAGTTTGAATTTCATAATCAACTCAAGAGAGGTTTAGCTTCTTATATGTGGTGTCTAGGGGAATGATAGGGGATTGAACAACTTATCTTTTTGTGGCAGCAAGATAAGAATTGGACTGCAAACTAGACTTAAACAACCTAATTTGATTTATAATTTCTTTGTACTACAATTTGGACTCAAACAACTTGATTTAATTTTCAATTTCTTTTTGCTACCTAACAAGTTCATTATGATTATGAACATATGCTTGCAGGTTTATGCATGTGTTCTCATAAGGTGCATGGCTACTTGAATAACATGAATAAGCATCACTAAAAGACTCATAGGTATCTACTCCAATGTAGTTTCTAGGGCTTGATACATAAGAAGATGCATATGAAGGAGTAACACTAGAGTTATCATTATCAAATCAAGAAGCCATGACTAAAGCATCCTATTATGTAGGGAAAAAAATGAGGTCTTATGTATTTATTTATCATGAAAGAAACTTTGTGTCAAAAGGGAGGAAGAAAATACTTGTGTACCTTTTACCAACAACTGTAAGTTTGAGATGCATTCTTGAAGCACTAATAACAAATTGACATTAACAACAATTGAACTAAATCTTGATAGCAGAGTCACCACCTCTTTCAAAAGAGGAATACCTAGAAGCACATATGATCTCCAAGGCAACAAATTGATCTGGGTTCAGCTAACCAACAAAGTCTTCAATTAACTTAAACCTATTAATGTCTCCTTGGTGCCATTTTGTTGGTGTAAATTGATGGGATGCCAACTTAAAAAACCAACCAACTAACAATGATGCAAAATTTATTTTAGGTTACAAGAGGTGTGAAGGATGGAAACCAAAGTTAAACTATCCCTGACAATGGTGTGATTCTATTGGGTCTTGAAATCGCTTCTCACACTCCTAGATGGATAAACCCACTTCAAGGATAGGGACTTGTCATCTTGTTGGTGAACTAATCAGCTCATCAACAGAATGTGAGGGATTAGAAGCCAATTGTTGACAATGGGCATGTTCTCTAATGTAGGAGCATCCAGGTTCATGGGCAATCCTGCACACAAATTTTATTTTGCTATTTTGTTTAATTTTTCTTAGCTCACAGTTTTATGCATTTTTTAATTTTTGTCAGTTGCGGTTTCAAAATTGTTTGGTTTTAAGATTTTGGAGGTTTGTTGCATGCTTTGTAAATCTTATGAGGTTGTTGGGATGCATATTTTTGAAAGGAAGAAAGGTACGCGGAATAGCTTCCTACATTGAACTAATGAGGGGAGTGTTATGCAAAATTTTAAATCCTTTTCAATTACAAATATGTGATACACATTAATAAAGAGATTAAACAAACATCAAATGCAAGAACAATGCCAAAGACACAAGGTATACGTGGGGAAAACCCTTTCAGGTGAAAAACTCCACACTCCAAAGCACATCCCAATGTATTATTCAGTAAACAAGGAATGGTTATAATACAATTATAGAGCCAAGCTCTTCCAGTAGTTCCCAAAATGTCAATCCTGGAACAATTCTGGTAGCATTCTGTACCTGCAAATGAACCATTCAGCTCCAACTCCAAGCACCTGTATAAATAGAGAAGTACTATGAATGGAGGTAGCTTCTAGAGCAAGTCAACACAAGAATCTCATCCAAATCCATATGGCCCAATTTCCAAGGCCATAAAATATGTGTATGACACTTGTAAGAGATTCCTTTTTATCCCTTACAACCCCCAAACTTGGGCGCCCCAAATTTGCCCAAAAAAGGTATCACGGATGCCCTTTTTGAGCTAGAATGGATATTAGCCTATTCACCATTCCCGTAGGCTAATTCACTTGGTAAGGGAATGTCTTGGTTGAGCTAGGACTTAGAAGGGTTGGAAAAATGAATGTTGTTGAGGTTTGAAGAAATGAATGATGGCTCAACTAAATGATGGCTCAACTAATTTTTCAAGCTGAAACAAAGTAATATTTTGGCTATTGGTATTTTTATATTATTTTTAAGATAGTCAAAAATAATAAAATAGTTAGCCAAGTATTGGAGTGGCCAAATTAAAAAATAAAACAAATGACAAAATAAAATAATATTTTATTTATTAAAATATTATATTTGGAGAGTGGAAAAAAGAGAAAATGGAAAAAAGGACTAATGACAATTAATATAATATTTTATTAATTAAAATATTATATTGTATTTCATGCAGTGGCCACTCAAGGGTAAAATGGAAAAATAATAAATTATTATTATTTTATTTTGGCCACCCAAGTTGAGGAAAATAAAATAAAATAAAATAATATTTTATTATGGAGGTGGACTTGAAAGCAAAATAAAATAAAGTGAATTTGGGCACCCAACTTGTGGGTTATAAAATGGGTGTTTGGGAGTCATTTGGATCATATTGTGAATTTGTCATTTAATACTTGGAGATTTTCTCTTTGGTTGTAACTTTATTTCAGCAGGCTTCTAAGGACGAAAACCCTTAGAATTTGGTGGTTTGGACGAAAACCGACTCCACTTTGTGAGGTGGATCCATCCAGGTTTCATCATTAGATTTAATTGTAGGATTTTGGTGTAGATTGAAGCTAGGGTTTGAAGGGAAATTGATCATATCAGCTAGGGCTTAATATTGGCACTAGGGTTTTGAAGTTTTATGCAAATTTGAAGGACTTTCTATGACATATTTGTAGGTTACAACTACTAGGGCTTGTAAATGAAAGCAAAAATGGTACGACTAGCTTGAAGAAGGTTTTGGCATTGGAATTTCATGATTTCTTGGTGGAATTGATAGGGTTTTGAAGGCAGATCTGAATTATATTATTGTTGTCTACTAGGGTTTCTAGAGCCATTGTCATCATTGAAAGTAATTTGCAGATCTGGGTAGTTGTAGAGGCAGATCGTAGACTTGTTTGAAGAAGAAATACTCCTATAATCATCACCTAGGGTTTCTAACACTCATTGCAGTCTAGCGCTCATCATAAAGGAAGAATCTTGGCACTTGTATGAAGATTTTAGTCATTGTTTGCATCATAAGTTTATATCAGACCATTCAGATTTGATAGATCTAAACTTTGAAGGCACATTCTCCATTGGCATCAATTATCCATCATTTGGTGTCTAGGGTTTAAGCAATCCTTTGGAGCAGATATAGCTCTATTGTTTGGAGGTGAAATCTTGGCATATAAGGAGTTGTTATCTCATTGTTTCCATCAACATTTGCATATCAGACTTTTCTATGAACAACTGCAAATAAATCAGACTTCTATTTGTCATCTAAGTGTTATGTATGATCCCATATTGTTAAGGAACACTAAATCAGGTATGTAGTTGATGGTCTATTGTTCCAATCTTTAATTTGAACATCTCTTATATTGATGTTATAATTATATTAGACTATATCAAATCTAATTTACTTTGTAATCAGACATCTTTAAGTGAATCTAAAGGCATAATTTGGTGTTGATATTTTATTATCCATGATTGCAATCAATGAGGTTATGTTATCTTTCATTTGGCATATGTAATTGCATTCAAACAAACATCAAACACCCAAAAACATCACTATATCAGTCTCAGACCAGATTGCACAACAAGTGTTCGACAAAATGTCAAACTTGGTAAATTGAAAATTCAAGGCAAAAATAGATAGGGTTCTTACATACTGTCAAAAGAATCTCGGTATGTATTTCTTATAGGTAGTTTAAATCAAAAGAAAAAGCTGATTAGATCAAACATACATGCTTCTCAAGTCAAAACATGACGAGTCCTAAGGTGAAGGCATTGAAATAACGTTGGCCCCAAAAAGGTTGATTAGTCATACAACGCAAGGGTCGACAAAACGTTTATACAGGCACACTTTTATTATACAAACTTTAACCAACTCACAGGTCGTTACCTTACATTAGTGTGGCTGTTTTAAAAGAAAATTTCCCTAAAGGCCCTTGGCATAAGGTTGAACCTTTTATAGTTTAAGGCCGACAGTCAAGCAATATTGGGTGGTATTAACAGAATATAGATAAAAACCAGGCCGACTATTAAGCTGACCGTTTTAAAACAAGGGAGGCAAAATATAATAGTTATACATGCTACTTATAACCTAAGGCCGATTAAACGAATGTCAAATCACCCCCTGAAGCCTGCCTCACTTAGCATTAAAAAATGGTTTATAGGAAAGAGCAAGAGGTAAAGTTTTCCAGGCCAATTTAAAAGAAAAAGAGAAGTCGTTAAGCTACAAGTAAAGCTGCTCCAAAAAGAGGTTATGAAAAACCGATTTAATTCATCTAAGACAAGACATAACATGCCGCCATTATGCTTGCCGTTTCAATGGAGAAGGAAGCCGTTTAAAACAAAAAAGATGACGATTCTTTTTGAATAGAAGATTTCAAGATTAACTCTAAACTGGCCAGAAGGTCGATCCAAATTAGAAAGAAGGAAACCGTATAAACAAACATGTAATAAGAAGATGTTTAAAGGGAGACTAAGAGGAAAACAAAATATTGGTCGTTTCACTTTAACTAGGCTGCCTATCCTTTTATATAGTCTGATTAACAATTAGAAAGGCGGTTTATGTCATCTAAAAACAAGACAAGATCAGGCTGAAACTTTTATGCAGGTTGCTATATATATAAATATAGGCAGATTTAAAGAGAGAAAAGAATGGAGAAGGTCGTCTAGACTTCGTTTAATTGGTAAGCTACTTAACTTCAAAGGTATTACTTAAAAGAAAAGTGAGCCGAATGTGTGTGTGTGTGTGTGTGTGTGTGTGTGTGTGTGTGTGTGTGTGTGTGTGTGTGAAATCAAAATGAAGTTAAAAACACAAAGACAATGCATAAAAACACAAAGATTATACCTTCAAGATGACCCATAAATTCTAGATGAGGTAGAGAGTGTTGCACCCAAACACCCTAGCTATACCCAAGATGCTCAATGAGATGTGAAAGGCTCTCAAACTATGCAATTCACTAAATAGACCTAGCTCAAGAGGAGAGATTTTGGCATGATAACTTTGCTCAAATTGTGGATGTTGAAATGGCTTGAGGAGTGTTGTATTTATAGGCATTTTGGGAGAGGATTTGGTCCAAGGGTGAAGATTGCTTTGGAAGATCAATGGTGGAGGATGAAAGTGATGTGGAGGGCCTATATTCAATCTTGGAAAATGGAGGGCTAGGAATAAAGATGAATTTTAAATTCATCTTGGGAAAGGGGTGGAGTTAATGAGGTTGGGCGAGATGGATTATAGGTGAATTAAAAATTCATATGGGGAAAAGTAAAATGAATTAAAAATTCATTTGGAGAAGAGTGGGATTAAATGCTTATGACATGTGTAAGAGGTTTTAATGAGGTTGGTTGGCATATGTGTATAAAAAATTATTTTATGTGGCATAGATAATAATTTTTTTATTTCAGATGTGTGGGGGAGGGTGTTAATCGGGGTTTGACCATTTTAATCAAGGTTATTAGCCTAATTAATATGGCTGGAAAAAATTAGGAAATGACTTAGTGAGGGGTTAAGATTAATTAAATAAGATTTTATTTAATTAATCCAAGGTCTAGGGTCATGTAGGTTAGGCTACATAATTAAATAATAGTTATTTAATTAGCTAGGGTAGGGATAGGTTGATTACTAGGCTGAATTAATTAGATAAGCATGATTTACCTAATTAATTGGGTTTAGGAAAAAGGGGAATTAATCATATAAATATTTGCACATTTATTTAATTAATTGAGTAATATTGAACTATTAAATTAATTAAATTAATTCAATTTGGTAGGATGAAATGGAGAAAACATAGGTGTTGAATATGATAATTAATTAAATAAAAATTTAATTAATTGTTTGGAAGGGGAATTAGTGTGTTTAGTGATGTCGGGAGTCAGTTAGATGGCGAAGACATTTTTAGGTGTCTACAATATATATATATATATATATATATATATATGGGTCGATTCTAAGCAAAACACAGCAAGCTGAGTATGGAGACTACAACGATTAAGGAATAATACAAAAGGAAAATCCATTTAGTAAGGAACCTAAAATAAATTCTCCAACGTGAGCTTGGGTCGATTCTTTTTTTGTATCGGACCCCCCAAAATCACCTCCAAAGAAAATGCCTTCTTCTTTCTCAGTTGTTGCCTCCTCTTATGTGTGCTTGTTTCTTTTCTCTATCTTTCTGAGAGTCTCTCCCCTTTCTTATTGCCTGCGCCTCTAATTAGGGAGTTGTAATTTTAGAACTCCATGTTCTATATTGGAGTTGACTTCACTTGCATGGCATTATGCCTTAATGCATGCTCCAATTATTATATTTAGTTCTCTTTTTTTTTCGGATAAGCGCTGCCAAAGGGGGCAACTCCTGTATAATAATTTTGAACCCAAAAGATTATTCAAAGCATGCCCTGGCCACAAGGGGTGCAACATCACAACACAAAATTGTGTTTTCTAGACCTACTCTTTTAACATGAATGAAGGCCAACCCATTACAACTCAAAATTTACTACTTTCTTTGAGGACCTTAATGACATTGAGTGCTTCTGTCTTGGAGGAGTTTTCTTCCTCCTTACCCCAGTCCAAGCATGTTCGGCTTTAGGGAGCAGAAGCACACCATCACTCAAATCCCCCGGTGCAAACTTCCCAACTTTGTTGTCTTCAGAAGTGACCAAAGAGACGCTTGAGGTCGCGACATTGGATTCCTCCAAGGAGGGTGGAGAGGTGGCAATGCAATCATCTATTGTCTTCGGATCAGCCTTGATCTCATGAGCATGGCCAAGCTCCAAGACCGTAGAGGTCGGGGACACAGCTAGAATAGATTCTTCCAGAGTGGGAGAGAGAGGAATTACATTCTTCTCAGGTGGAGAGACAACATAGTGGTGGGATTTAGCCCCATCCCACCATGAAGGCTTACTGTGAGGAACAACATTGGCATTCACACCAACACTTCTACCACACTGCGCGGTGACATGATCTGTAGCAAAGTAGATTTTGCATCTAAAAGCTATTTTCTCATAATCAATTGGTTGACACCAACACCCATTTCCAACTTTGAGTGAAATTTCTACTGGAATACCTCTTGTGACATCCATCTCTACGCACAAGTGAGTGAAAGTCGTATTTTCAAAGTTGATCGTTTCTTTTGAGATGCTACATAATTTCCCCAAACCATTTCCAATTTCCTCGAGACAATCAATTTCCCAGAACTGTAGGGGGAGGTAAGGTAAGCGAACCCACAAGAAAGTTGTAGAAAATGTATTTGTTTCACAGATCAAATGAGGGGAACCAAGGTTTCATGCATAAAAGATCACCTTGGAGAGACCACGTCTCGGTATTGAGCACCGACTCTTTATCTTCCAAAGATTTGAATTCTAGGATTAAAAACCCTTTCGCACATGGGTAGATGCTAATTTCATCCTCTAGATATTCCTTCCAGTTTGCATCAATCCATGAATGGAGATCACAAAGTTTAGGCCATACCTTCATAAACCTACAAATCAGGGCATGATCCTTCAAAAATTCCTCTCTGTCAAAGACGATGCTGTCCAGGCATATCTCAGGGGCAGGAGAAGAGGGTCAAGCAGAAAAGGGGGCTCATTGAGGCACCACTGAGGTTTGCAGATGGTATGGCGCCACCAAATTTGTCTGAACATACTATTTTGGTCCGATTTGAGCCATCCGTCCTCCTAGATTTTAAAGCCCTAAGGGGTCCGAGCAAAGCAGGCCCATCGCAATCCAAATGCTGAAGATTCATGTCTTGAGTTAGGGAGGGGGTATAACCAACAGTCCGTGGGCCATATTTGCCTTCCGATCTATGATGGTGACATCGCAGAATGGAGGGGCGTGAGGCGAGGGCATCCAAAAAGCTCATCGACGGAGATTCTTTGCCATTAGTGACCAATGCTTTCGCAATATCCTAGTCTGTGGCGACCTCAGCGACCCCCAAACCCTTGCAACCATCGTTCACAAAGAGAGTGCAGAGTCCTGCAGAGCCATCCTTTGTGGAACGAGTGCGGAAATCTGCAGAGCTAGGCATTGCGCGAAAGTTTTTTATTTTTAGATCCCTTTAACATAGATGTATCAATTAATTTAAATTCATATTTTGATCATATCTAAATTTGTTATACTAAGTTTTTTTTTACTAGACCAAGGAGTTATATATATATATATATATATATATATATATATATATATATATATATATATATATATATATATATATATATATCAATTATATGTTTGTTATGACAAACACTTATTTTTAGTTTTAACTATAATATTATTTCAAGCAAAATTAGATATTTAAAAAGAATAACACTTAAAATATTTAATTAAAAATCAATTGCAATAATATATTAAATAGTTATTGAAATCACATTGATATCGTGCACTAGAACAACATATTTGAAACAACGAGATTATATCTACTCCGCCCAAATCATTCACGCTAAACAAAGTTCAAGAAGAATAAGCCACAAACACTCAATGAAATCATTCAACATGCAAAAGGACATGATGCTTCATGACCTAAGTGGTGTGTACAGGTATCGGGGTCCATCTTGTCAGTTCTTATTGGGCGGCTAGAACATTTCTACCTTAGCCATGTTCTCATCTTTGACGAGTACCGGCACTCAATCACACTCAAATCGCATCAATAGGTTAGTCTCCAAATAATAGCCGGAGCTTAATAAAATATAACTCATAATCACATACATTTATTTAATCCATATAAATCATGCTAATTACCTGTTATACCTGTGTAATTTACCCAACAGTGAAAGCATTTAAGGTAATAATCAATAGCTGAGTTAAACAAGGTCGAGATGTGACACAAGTGCACATGTTAAGGGGGGGGAGAGGGAGAGGGAGAGAGAATAAGCATTTCAAACATTAAATCAATTAGGCCATATTATAAACTTTTCTCTGCAGTCATCAACAAGAAGACAAGCAAAATTGGAGACAAGAAAATAATGAAAAATGCATGGTGGATTATTAGTGCATTATATTGTCTTGTGTGTTATTCTATTAACCCAAATGTATATCATGCATATTAGGATAAGTTTGCCTAGGTAGGCTTCTATTCAAGTAAGTTTGACCTTAAGAATGTAACACATTAGGGATGTGTCTTATCAAGTAGTTGTGGCTAATCACCACTCCTCTTTCCTAAATTAAGATGACTCTTAAGAGTATTTCCTATAAATATTGCCCTCTTACTCATAGTGGAGTAATGAATGAATGGATGGAAGATTTTAATAACGTCCATGAGACCAGTAGCCTATGGGACCAAGAACAGCACACCGTCCCCTTAAATAGGACACCCATGGTCTATGAAGTTTGTAATCTCTTCTTGAGATCAGACCTTCTGCTGTGAAGTTTGATCAAGAGGTTAGCAGTTTTGCCCAATCTTGCCTCCTCGAACACGGTGCTTAAATTGATGATTTTCAAGATGTCTTCATAATTGGAACAAATGTCACTAAATATTGGACATTCCATGATAAAGTGTTGTTCCGTCTCCACCACACCTTTGTTACAATCCATCCATTTATTGTGCAGGGTATCTGCACTCTTGATGCCTTTGCATTCCCTTGTATGGAAATGGAATAGATCCTTTTATAGTTTACAATGTCGGGTGACTTGATTATGGGTCTACAGGGGGCTTATAACATATGAGACTACCTCATACTTCCAATATGTAGGAGGTACCTAACTGTGCTTCTAATATGAGGCATACATACCCTACCCCCATCAGGGTTTGAACTTATAACCTCACTTTCAAGAGGAACCTCACTTTCAAGAGGGCAATTCAGACTGTATAGAAAAGGGAGTTACAAGATATTAGTAGGGAAGGGTACCTAGATTCTTGTGACCCCAGCAACCCGAGGCGACACGGATTCGATACCGTATTATTCCGTGTGTAAAGTACTCCATCACTGTGGAACGCATGTGTCAGCACTGTGCAACTGAAGAATTCACGGCTTCATTAATTCTGATAGTTTGATTTGTTTGTGATTTCATTTTGTAAACGACAAAGAAGCTCTGGCACAAATCAGGCATCAACATTGGGCCCTGCTCAGCACTGCCATTGCTTTTAATATGCCCGCCGCCCGCGTGGTGAATTGGAGCTTCGCTTTATATTATCTTCGCCATGTGTTTTTATATATTCTGGCTCCAATTTCTAGAATGAGTTCATCCTGTCTAGTTGAGCTGCATGTGCACCGTAGGAAATTTGATCCACTTTAGGCTGTTCTAATATACTTTTAATGTATTTAGGGTTAGATTTGTTTCCATTGGTGCTTTTGTCTTTTCTCTTCTAATATAGGCACATTTAGTAGTTTTTTATTTAAGATTTTTTCTAATTAGTTTTTAGGGGTCGACGGGACGATCAAGCCATTGAAAAATATAGATGATGGTCACAGATTTGATTCCTCTAGATTTACCTCTACATGGGTAGAGGGCAGCTCATGCCGAGGTTATAGCGGTGTGTGTTAGGACTGGGGGCAGCGCATGTGGAGGTTATAGTGGTGTGAGATTATAGCGGTGTGCGTTAGGACTGGGGGCAACTTATGCAGAGGTTATAGTGGTGTGTGTTAGGACTTTGGTCCTGGTCATGCGGAGGTTATAGTGGTGTGTGTTAGGACTTTGTGGAGGTTATAGTGATGTGTGTTAAGACTTTGGTTAGGACTTTTTAGGACTGAGGTTATAGTGGTGTGTGTTAGGACTTTGGTTAGGACTTTGCTTCTCAAATCCCACTAGGTATTGAGTATTGATTCCTCTGTTTAAAAAAAAATCCAATTAATTAATATATGTTTAGGTAAGTGTTAAGTGTAAAAATTAATGAAGTGTAGGGGCTAAAGTATAATATGTTGGAAATTTACAAATTAAAAACAAAACAAAAATTGTATAAAGTAGCACAAGTTTTTAAGTGTAAAAATTTATGAAGTGCAGGGGGTAAAGTATGATGTGTATGGTGGAAATTTACAAATTAAAAACAAAACAAAAATTGTTTAAAGTAGCACAAATTTTAAGTGTAAGAATTAATGAAGTGTAGGGTTAAAGTATGATGTGTATGTTGGAAATTTACAAATTAAAAACAAAACAAAAATTGTTTAAAGTAGCACAAATTTTCTATCCAACATATTGTGTAAGATGGTTTGTACTTTTTACATTTGAAAATTTGCACAAGTTTAGACAATACCTTAAAAAAGTGTAGGGGGTGGAGGTGTTTAGTGGAATGTGTATTAAAAGTGCAAATGAATTTTCGTTTCCATTTAGTTTTATAGAGTGCATGCCTTATTAGTCTTTGTCATGGCAGGGATATTATTGCAATTAATCTTAGGAGTCAACAGACCAATTATATGATTGTATTTTTCTTCTTATAAAGTTTCAACAATATCTTCTAATATTAATATTGTGGAAAATAGCAACACTAGTTATTTCTCTGATATGTTATTGGCTTATGTTAAATGATTTGACAATTTTATGTCTTATTGTGCTACTATTTTACATTAAGTTTTCTCATTATTTTTAAAGGAACAATGAAAATTATTTTATTTTCTATGATTGAAGTAACAATAACACCTATGATTTATCTTCAATCTTCATTGGTTGTTGTTAATATAGGTGGCGGATTTATAGTTCAAATAAGTGTTATGATCGTAAGCAATGCACCCAAAAGCTATGCAAACATATAAACTAATTAACAATGGAAGTGACATTGAAAGTACATTTTGAAATCTTATGAGAACATGTAAGAGTGTGTAGATGGCAAGTCATTGTACGTATTAAGAGAATTTGTTGACTTCCATGCTTGGAAGTGGGCCCAAGATATCTCTTGGATTCAGATTTATCAGTCATACCTCCCATCTCTATTGTAGTGTCAAGTCCCTCTATCCTTCATTCATAGGCCAAATAAACTTGTCATTAATGTTTATTTTTTATCATCATTGAAGAGTCAATTTTAAATTTTGATTTATGAGTAGGAGACAAAATCATTTGCTTGTGTGTAGATTGAATGGCCAATACAATTTAGAGGGGCAGTGGAGCATTGTAAGTGTTGGATATGCCATCATAAGGAATCTCTACAGGTATATTGAATTGCATGATTTTATAAAAAACAAATATGACCTTAAGTTCTAAGGCAAAATTGACCAAAGCTTGCATATACATGGACATATTATAAATTCACAGGGACTAACTGAATTACATATTGTAAAGGGTAAAATTTGGATGATTGGTTTTTGGTAGTTTTGTGTGTGTATCCTCCTTTCACCCTTTCATTCAAGGACTTTGGGTCAAGTGGCAATGCGCCATCATACCCTTGGTCACTATGAGATGTCGAGAAACTTGGATTTGTATGATTTGATTGTCAATTGTGTCCAATTATGCTCAATTGTAACTCAAAACCCTAATTATGCAAATATGGAAGCAAACAGACGAATATCAGAAAATGTTGTTATAGAAAGATGTAAAATGACAGATAAGTGTGCACCTGTTTTCGAGGTTCAGAAGTGGAACAGTCGGGGACTAATGAGTGGGCGCCCTAGTCCAGTACCATGCTTTTTATTGGGATCTGGGAACTCAGCCTACAACCTATTCCTGTTGTATCAAAGATTTTTCCATCACAAAATTTAGAGGACTAAAGAACGAGCGCCCAAGTCCAGGGTGCTATTTTCAACTCTGATCTACAAATCCAACACTCTGTAATACCCTCCTACAACTCCACCTTTCCTGTATCTTCAACCTGTAACCTGCAATCACAGAAACTTTGGGAGGGGGTTGTGGTGTTTAGAGGCTTGCCTCAGTCAAGTCCCAGAGAGACATTCAAGTCTTCCGAACACCATTGTCAGATAGAGTGCATGCCCTTGGGAGACAGAGGTAAAAACAAAATGATAAATGCTTAAAAACACAAATGATGTCACCTTGTAGTGAAGATCTCATGGAAGGAAGAAGCTCTTCATGCCATGAGGAGATGATTGCTTAAATCTGTAAATACAAACACATAGACAACACAAATCTACTCTTGCTACACAATGAATGCCTTGAATCACCTTTAGAATGCCAAAAGATCACAATTTCTTGCTAGTAATCATCTAGTTGTAATCTAGTTTACAAATGAATGCCTAAACATGCTCATATATGCAACTACAAACACTCTTGCCAATAATTTTCTAATTCAAACTTATCGTGTCGGCATAGGACCCAAATAACGGTCACAAGCCGACACTCAAAATTTGGGACTATCTCAAAATAGGGTAGGACTAGGGCACGGGCGCCCAAGTCCTCCCTCCCTATTTTGGTTAGGGCTAGGTTCAAGAGATCCCCCTAGGTCCAATTTGTCGTGAAACTTAGGGCTCATTTCATCGGGATGTCAAAATATGATGCAAGATGTCCTAAATGCAGATAAAAGACTTGGGAGCTAAACCTTATGAGGGAAAAGCCCCCAAGGGGACATTTTCTGACGTTACACATATTATTTTTAAGTCTTGTGTGGAATGTGAACATTGTTAAAAGATAGCATATTGTAAAATCCTCTTATGCAGAAATGTTGCCTCCTATAGGATAAAATATGCATTAGAACTACTACACAAGGCTTTAGCCCAAAATACTAAATTCTTAGATGTCATTGCAACAAAGTTCATACACACAAGAAAAGTCAGTCCGCTACAAATGTGTTGAACTTTGGTATTTTGATGTTGCAGGTTGCATGCAAAAGGAGGCCTTTAGATCCCTTAAATAATTTTTAAAAATGAAAAGAGTTCAGCTTTACATCCTAATTAATTATGGGAGTACTAGATTTTGATGGTGGTTTTAGCACGCAACAACACAGATGAAATACAGGGTATCTCAACTCTCTTGAAAAAGGTATCATATCCTAGATAGGACTGCCCCAAGGTTTATACAATTAGGTCTTAGCTTGCAAGAACAACTTCAGTGGAATGTATCAGCTATACCAACTAAGGGGACTTACATGCAATGCAAACAAACTTTAGTGCATTAGGGTTTGATTGCACATAACCTTGATCAATTTTTGATTTGGCAATGCATAAACCAACTGATATATACCCAGATTGCTACATAATATGTGATTTCAGCATGCAATCAACAATTTGCCAACTTGCATTTACTAAATATGAAATCTATGACAACACTATGCATGTTTATGAAACCTAATCTAACCGGATCTGATAAAGAAAATGCAAAAGGAAAGGGAGAGAAAAGGGGTAGAGAGAGATCCTATAGACAATTACAAGAATGATCAATAAACAGATAGACAGATTCCCAACAACAAATGAATCCCTGTTTAACCAGGCAACCCACAATTCCACATAGAGTGTGCAATCTTCTAAGGAACCATAAGGGTTTTCAAACTGTGGAGGATTCATCAAACACCCAACTCCTGGCGCAACTCAATGAAATCACACAATCAAACTTAGCTCATATAATATATGCCCAGATTAACCATGCACAATGACATACAATCAGCAAGCCATCAATGGTATGGACATGAAATCCATCAAATATCTAAATGATTAATCACATATGCAACTAAATAACTAATTTCAGATTGACATGAACCATGAAATCTAAAATAAGACAACACAGAAACACAAATTCCCAGCAACCTGGAAAACTTGCTTTGTATTGACTAAATTTTAGCAGAGTATCAACAATTCAATATCAAATCTTACTTACAATGAGAAGAAAATGATGGCCCTTTTATAGAGAAGGCACACAAATTCCCAGCAACCTGGAAAACTTGCTTTGTATTGATTGAATTTTAGCAAAGGATCAGCAATTCAATATCAAATCTTACTTACAATGAGAAGAAAATGATGGCCCTTTTATAGACAAGGCACCATACCGAGTTTTTCAATGGACGGTGGAGATTTACTTAACACTGAGGGTCCAAATTACATGGCATTAAATGAGATATAATAGTTTGTTACATTTTTGGATTTGCATTTGTCTTGACAGAAAAAGATAAAATACAGCTTGCAAATACATTGAATCTAGACAATATGGATACCCATTTGACTGTTTAGGAAGAAGGACCAATTTCCAAGGCCAAAGGAAGTCAAAAGGAAGTCATATGACCCTTGAAAATATGGGCCGATGTGGAATGATGGGATTTCATGTGCTGACTGGATCATCCTGTTGCTTGTCACTTTTGAGTTGTCTAGTAGGACAAATGAATTCTCCAATGTGTTGACTAGTCAAGAGGGGTATGTGGCACATTTTTGATGTAGGAATGTCCAACTAGATGCTTGTTGGACCAACATTGCATGACTGGATGACTGGGACAGCTGTGAACAAGTCTTGGACATTGTACTGGATTTGTAGGAACAATAGTGATATAGGCATGATCTTCTCTGTCTTCAAGCTCCTGGGACTTATCTCCATCATCTTGGACATCATACAGAGTTTCTTTTGTAGGTGTAGCAACAATTTGGTTGACAAAATGAAGATTCTACATTTTTGGGTCAACACTGCATCTCTGTGTGTACATCTTTCCAAGACAACTCCAACAAGCTCCTTTTGTGCTTCCAGCTCCTCAAATATGCAATTCACAATGTCAAGCATCAATTTCATCTTAACAAATCATTTTCTATCAATTTGAATCAAAATATATTTATTTGTAGCCTTGGATCACTCAAGAACAACTTAATGTCAATGTTACTTCCTTATAGACAACATCATAAATCTAGTGATTTTCACATGATTTTCTATTTTTTTCACCATTTTTAAGTACCCATTTGGCCAATATAATGATCTGGGATTTTTTTTTGGCCCTTAAGATCTATTTGGATACTTTTATTTTGCATTTTTAGGCCATTTTTTGCAAAAAAACAAGATTTTTGGGGGTCACTGGATATTCAGGTGCAGTGACATTAATTGATGCAAAACATGCTCAAAATCCACACTCACATGCTAAAAATGTCCATCATGATATAATAGATTGATATGCAATTCAAATTCATCAATAAAATCCAAGTTTCATGCCAAAAAAATGAGTTTTTTAGGCCAAACTGTCAAAAAGCAAGCTTTTTAGGCCTCACTGGATATATCCAATGGAGGTCATTTTTAGCGATGGCCTTCTTTATACCTCCGACGGGGATTTTAGTATCAACCAGATCTGCATCGTTTTAGGCTCCTATCAAATAGCGCAAATTTTAGCTCCCATAAGACATGCACAGTTGAGTGCAAATTTAGCGCAAATCCCCTTAAACGCCTTTTAGCAGACCTTTCAATGTCAACCGGACAAGCAGGGATATTGGGTGCTATTATATATATCATGTTGGACCCCCTTTCACTGCTTACCGTAAACCCGCCGGTTGAAGTCGTCGACGTCACGGGGCCGCGGTGTATTACATTACTAGTCACTTGAAGCCTTTACCACATTGCCGCAAACCCCCTTTGAAACTGTCGTGGGGCTGTGGTATATAACACATACACCACTTGCAATCCTTATACCGCAATACCGCAAGCCTCACTTGAGACTGCTGTGGGGGTGCGGTGACCTTTTTGCCTTTGCTCCTTACTGCGATGCGGTCGGTTATCTCATTACCTGCTGCAGGATCGTGGTGACATATTAAATGCCACCCAATTTTATACCGTTGACCCTCCATTCACTTTTGAGACCGCCACGGGGCCGCGGTAACCAACATATGTCACTTTCTTTATACCGCTAGCCCGCAATCCCATCTTGAGACCTTCGCGGGACTGTGATAATCATTATCTTCACACCGTGATACCGCAAGTGGATTTTGTACATGCTGCGGAGAAGCGGTAACTGAGTCTTCACATCCTTTGGTTACCGCACACCCGCCAAGGGTGTTTAAATGTATTACGGGGCTGCAGTAAGAGACAAAAACACATCCATGATAAAAAATACAAATAATTTTCACATGGACCATGATATGCTAGGATGCTTGTGAATGACTGTTGGAACAATTTTTAAAAGAAATATGGACCCCCAAGATGGATTGTTGTGAAATTTGACATGTTTTTGCAACTCTAAGACATGGAAACTAAGAATTTCACTATGATACTTCCTGCAGAAGTAGTTTCAAGGACAATATCCAATGACATAGGATTTTGACACAAAATGCAATAATACCTAATTTTAGTAGAAAAGGCAACAAATGACTATTTCTTAAGCACAAACCTAATTAAGACTCCTCCAAATCAATCATGAAAGGCATCAAATGACTTCAAACATACCAAATGCTGAAATTTGAACAAATCCTGCATTCTAAGCACAATTTCACTTTCTCATTATCATAAGGAGAAAAGGTTGAGACTCTAAGCCAAAGCAAAAAAAGGGGGTCTCCATTTGGTAAAATGGGGCATGTGTGCAAGGCACAACACTAGCTTTTCAGGATTATTTAGTTGGTTTTTTTTATTGGGGATGTCTTGTCTTTATTAGTCAACATAGAAAAATATGCATTAGTTATCTTAGGACTTATCTTTAAAATTTTATTGCTTGATTACAATTGTGCGTGCCTCGTGTTAAAAAGGCCCATGCTTTCTAACTAGATTTTAGGCTTCAAGTTCCCACAAGATATATACAAGTTGTTTCTTGTTGTTACACATTGCATGATATCTTTTTCACATTAATGTTTAATGTTTAGGTGTCCTAATTTTTATATTGTTTTCCTTTAGACCATCTCTATTATATGTAATTGATCATAATTGGTTTTGTATTTAATTATTTATTATCATGATTTATTTCTACTTTGTTGTTCTTTTTGTTAGGATTAAGGTGCCATCAAGCTTGTAATTCCTATGTAATTAATTACTCCTAATTTATTGTTTGTAAATCACCCATAAGGGATGAAAGGTTTCACCAACAACGATCTTGTTTCAACCGTATGTTTATATCTGGTCCCCGACGCTAATTCGTCTGTGACGGGGGGTCGCAGGGGGTATCTAGAAAATTTGTCATTAGGTCGCAGATTTGACGGTCCATATTATGTTAGTTTTCTTGCCCTAGAAGGCAACCCCCTTTTATAAGGATATTTGTACTACATTTTTAGCAAAGTTGAGAGTAACAGGCACCATTGGATTGAAGACCGAAGGAGAGGAAGTGCATGTATTGTAATATCATATTTGAAGATAATACAATTTGGAGCCTCTTTTATTGGTGGAGTTTTTTACCTAAAAGGGTTTTCTCCACGTTACATACTATGTTATGTGTTCAGTTCTTTATGCATGTTATTTCTGTGTAGTGGGTTTTATTGAACTGTTGCAATCTCCATTGATTCTACATTGTTTAGAGGACATAAATAAGGTTTGAATCAGATTTCTGTTGTGTGGTTTGCACCTTCATTTCTAACACTTTTTATTTATAATTTGGTTGGGAGGAACAAAGATATTAGGAAGACATATGTTTGGGAATAGTTTCTAACTAGATTTTGGGATTTAAAGTTCCCTCAAGACATATACAAGTTGTTTCTCATTGCTACACATTGCATGGTATCTTTCTCACATTCAATATTTGGATTTCTTTATCTTTTTCCTAAATACTTTGATTGGGAAGAGTCCAAATGTTAGGAAGAGATTCATTTGGTAATAGTTTAAAGATTGTAAAGATTGGTGAAAAGAAATATTGTTAACTATCACACTTTGAAGAGATGATTGAAAATAAATTACATTATCTACATATTATAATTTAAAAATGTTTAAATTGATCATTACTATCCTACCCATATTAAAAACACTTAGAAAAATATAATTAATATTATAAGTTTTTTATTTATTTAATATTTTTATATTTAAAATATTAGGGGAAAACAACACACAATTAAATGAACAATATAATTATTGTTTTTAACTATAGAGTGAGGGTGATATGGGGACCCTTGCCCAAGTGAGAAAAAGAATAACAAAAGGAACAAAGATTATAATTAATATGGCTTTTACACTTTATAATTTTAGAAATTTTATGTGTAAACCTTCAAGCTTCATTGTGAAATCTTCTTGTGATTAACTTCTCTTCATCAACAGTTCTTATAGTTATAGAAGAATCCTAATTTGAATCATAATGGTGGTTATAAATGTTAGTAATTGGATCTTCCCCATAGGACCTCTTTTATTAAATGATTATTAATATCTAGGTTAGCTTCAATTTGGTTCAATTATTATTTTATTCCTTGGCTTTATCTTGTAATATTCTTTGTTTAGTTGGGTAAATGAGATGAATTCAAGTAGTAAAATTGTTGAGGCTTTTTATAATGGAAATTCACATTTAAATGTTCACAAGACATGTTACGTGTTTACAACGTACAAATGTTGAATGTTATATTGAATAAACTACCGTGTATTCAATTTTTGGTGTGGCATACCTAGCAGATTAGGTCAAGTCCATGTCCTTGATGAATTTGATGGAAGAGATACCCCTTGCTTGTGGCATCTAATTAGGACACAATCCCACAAAAGGATATTTAAAACATTTGTTTACATGTAAATAGTATAATATTATTGTGTGTTTAGTAAAAAAAGAGCTCTTACAATAAAGTATTTATTAGATATATTTAAATTTTTTAAAATAAAACTGGTTAATGGATACTTCCAAAAAACACTTTGGAAAAAACTATAACCTATGTTAGTTGAATGACTCATATTTCCTTCTATCTATTCATTATACAATGTATTGGGTCTGCTTACACAAATATTTCCAATCACAACTCAAGTCATGAAATCTTGAAACAATGCAACTTAATGAAGCATGAAGATTTTGTTTTGAAATAAAATGACCATATATAGATTAATGGTGTGTTAGAAATCATATCTCACTTATTTGTATCATTTTGAATTTTTTGGATACAATTAATTGTGTTATAGTTCATTACTTCCTTTCTAAGGCATTTTAATTGGGAAGAGTTTAAATATTGTGAGGGTTGTCAGCAACATAGTAAGCTCTAAACTCACACTTTAGAGCAAGAATTAAAGAAAATGAAATTTATTATACACTTTGATAGGTCCCTATAGATCACTTTAGTCTAAAGGACATTAAAGGTCATCATTGTCTTCAATGATATAGTTGCTTGAGCCCAATAATCACTTATCAAGATTAAAACCTATAATTAAAAGCTAAGAATGACAAGCATAAAAAGCTGTGTCCATCCTCCCCATTTAAGGGTTAGGAGGGTATGAGAAAAAAAATGTAAAATATTATAACAAGATAGGCAAAGAGGAAGAGGAGAATTGGGTTCCTCCTCTAAAAGGTGTTAAGAAACTAAATTTTGATGGTGTAGCAAAGGGACATTTGAGTATTGCAAGAGGTGGTTTTGTTATAAGAGATTAGAAGGCTCATTATTTTATTGTGGATCTCTTTTTCTAGGTATTTTTTCTAACAATGAAGTTGAATGGGAGGCTCTAATATCTAGTTTGGGTGCAACAATAATGCTTAATCTCTCTAATTTGCTAGTGAAAAGATATTCTTTAGTTGTCATAAATGCTCTTAAGAAGGGTTGGAGCCCTAGCTAGAAATTTCAAAGATATATAGAGGAGGTGTGTTAAATGAAAGTAAAATTTACTCAAATCTTCAAGAACTACAATCATAAACTAAATATGGTCATATATTGCTTAGCTAACATAGATATAAATAAAAATCTTGTAACTATGATCTATAGCCATGTGGTGTCATCTTGGGCTCTCATAGAAAAATGGCTCTCTTTTAAGCCTCATTAGGGTTCAGTGTTTGAGTATTATGGTGGAAATATGAGAGAAGTCATTTATTATCCTTTTATTAATGAAGAGTTCAAGGATATTATAAGCATGTAATAAGGCATGGTGAGCATTGAAACATCATTGGGATGATACATGGTGGAATATTTGTTATGGCGGGATGGGTTATAATTAGTCTTGGCTTGATGAGTTAATGAACAACAAGGAAGACTAGTAAGATTCAATGTTCCATTGGGAAAAATGTCTCAACCTTACGATTACAAAAAGTGCAAATTTTGGGTTATAAAAATGAAAAAACTCAATTTTTGGGATACAAAGATGATTTTTAGCCAAAATAACTATTTAAGGTTGTCCAACACCACTTCCAATGATGCTCGATGCATAGATCACTTCGAGCTCTATAATTTAAAAAAATGGACTCAATTGGCCTCTCAGAACAAAAGTTATGGCCTTTAGAAGTTGGGCCTCCTGCATTGAAAAATGTAGAAACATGTTGGACACAAAAAAGAGCTATAAGGGGGAGTTACACATGTTGACAAACTTATGATGCATGCTATGACACATCATAAGGCATCTTTGATTGGAGATAATGGAACCCTAAGGATTTGGGTGCTACTTTTGGGTGGTTTTGGCTCATGGTTTTCTAATTACCATTTGATGGTTTCATGTATTGTAACTCCTATATAGTAGGTGCTTGAGATGGAGGTTGTGTGGAAGAGTCTTATAGATATTATTAAGTTGCCTCTAGATCTTTGGTTGGTGATACTCCTGTGAAGGCTTTCTCTGCAAGTATATTGTAATTTTATTAAACTTTCTGAATAATATGTTGGGCTACTTTTGGAGTTTGGGATTTTTCTCTCTCAAGGGTTTTCCCCACGTAAATCACTATGTTGTGGTATGAATGTTATTTATGTTTATTTTTGTATAATTTTTGGTAACAATTGTAATGATTTGAAAATTTTTGCATCATCCTCCTCTTAAGATTAGTGTAGGAAGTTATTCAACTACCTTAGCTTCCTTACAAGTGTTAGTAGAGCTTGATCACCTTGGTTTCAGTTGCTGGTTGTTGGGTTTTTTGAACTAATCTGGTTTGAGTGGGAACTTGTGCAGAAGATACATTGTGATCTTGTTGTAGGAATTTTTAGATGGCGAGCACATTAGGGAGAATAGAGGTAGAGAAATTTTTTGATAACAATTTTGAGATGTGGAAGTTAAAGATAGAAGATTTGTTAATTGATCGAGATTTATGGGATGTTGTTGATGAGAATATTTCAAGGCCTGTAGATGCTACTTTGGCTGCTCAATATGATGTTATGGACCATAAAGCCAAGGGTTTAACCAGATTATGCTTGACAAGCTCTATTTTAGTAGGCATGAGCTTTCCATAGTCCATATAAGTTATAAAGAAGGGCTTTGGATTTGACTGTGTGTATTTCTTTAGAAAGACCCTATTTTAATCAATATCCATGAAGAGACCTCTATGAAGAAACTGAGGAAGAAGTTGTATTTCTTGAGAATGGAAGAGGGTTGATGAATTGAAAACCACCTAGAATAATTTAATATGTTGGTGGATCAATTAGCATCAGTTGGTGTAAAAATGTATGAGGAGGAGAGATGTTATATCCTACTTTGTTCTTTGCTTGATTCATGGGATTCTCTTATTATGACTATTGGGAGTACTTCAGTTATCTTGAAAGTCGAAGATGTGGATTTTTTTTCTTTCTGAAAGAGATGAGGAGGAAGGTATCCATTAGTGCCAAAGAAGCCCTGAATGTTTGTGGAATACCTAAAGAAAGAGCCAAGAAGAATGAGAAGCATGACAAATCAAAATCCAAGTCCAAGGGGAGATCAAAATCTTCTGGAAAGTCCAAAGTTATTTACTAGAATTGTGGTAAGCCTAGACACTTCTATAAGGAGTGCAAAGAAGAAAAAGAAGAAATTTGATTCTGATTCTAAATCCAAGAAGGAAGATGGTGATGTGTTCATTGCAACTTTGGCCACTCATCAAGGTAATGGTGCATCTTTTCATATGACCTCTAATAGAGATTAGTTTTATAAATATGAAGAATTTGATGGAGGTAAGGTGTACTTGGGTGATGATTCTTGTTCAAATATTGGTGGTCGTGGTAAAGTTGAAATCAGATTTATAGATGGTGGAGTAAAAATAATTAATGGTGTGTTGCATATCTCTCGGTTGGCACAAAATTTATTATCTATGAGAAAACTAATAGATGTGGGTGTGAAAGTAGTCTTTTTTGATGCAGGATGCAAGATGGTTCTAGAGGTGATATGGTGATTGCTAAAGGTGTCAAATTTGGCACATTGTATAAGCTTGATGCATACACTATTGAGTGCAATGGTACTGCTATGAAAATTAAGTCTGTGACTACTTCATTGGAAAAGGAGATAGTTTCCTCTTTAGTTGATGGTCATGGCTTCTAGGTACCTGAAGGTGTGTTGTCCTCAAAATTAGTTGTGCTCATTTTGTAAGACGACCCCTACGAAACTTGTCCGTTTCATAGCCTACATCTCTAAGCACATTTTTTGAGGTGAATTTTTGCCCTCATATGTGATCATCTAACTCTTGAGAATCATTTCGAGCATCTCCTCATTTTTGTTTTTCAACGTTTGCGAAATTCAAATAAGTGAGCAAACTCGTTAAATCAATAAGTTTGATTGTAAAGGAGTTAGAAGATTTTAAGTGTAACATGCATAAGCGGTTATTTTTGCCGCCATTACATGTTTAAGCCTTTTTCTGTTTTACATGCAGGAGCGACGATTTTTGCTGCTCATGCATGTTTGTGTTGTTTTAACCTAATATGCAGGGGTGACAAAAATTGCCGCCCATGCATATTGCTCTTGACATATGTTAGAGCGGTAATTAGCATCGCTGGTGCATCTTTTAATTGTCTCGAGTTAAACTCGTGTGCATTTATTGCACTTCTATTTTTTTGATTTAGGGGATTTTAAGTCATTTTTAAATCTTTTGTTTACCGATTTTCTTTTGTCTTATCATCTACCTTGCTGAAAGTTGTGAATGCCTGAGTCAACACAATGGAAGTGAATTTGAAAGAAAGTATCACGTTTTGTGTTTTCATCATTGGCACTTCTTCCTGGTAAGTTCATTGCCCTTCATCTATTTTGCTTTGGTAGGGCTTTCATTCATGATATACTTGTTTAAATCTATTGTTTCATAGTTTAGATCTTGTCTTTCATTTTTGTGTTTTCATGATGAAATCCTAGAGTCTTGTGTAAACCCTAAAAGCATTTTCATTTTAGCTTCTCTGTATGAGTTGATTTTTATTTTCCTTGTCATTGTCTTTGGATTTGTCGGGTTGTAAAGTTGTTTCTTGTGTCGGTTTTTCTGAGTTTCCAAAACATGCTCAAGAGGTAGAATTACCCATTTATATGCCAAACCCTTTCAAGAGGTGTTGACATGTTTGAACGGTTTAATATGCCATCTTTTCGCGTGTTTTTGTGTGTTTCTTCCCTTTCCATGTAGAAGCGGTGGAATTACCCACTTGGGCATATGAAAACCTAAGTTTCCTATCTAATATGTAAGGGCGGTCTTTTTGACCGTCCATACATATGATTTACCCTTTGCAAACTTGAACATGTAGGGTCAGTGAAAACATCCGCCCATACATGAGACACATGATTTACCTTGTGCAAATTTCATACATGCAAAAGCAGTACTAATGATTGACTTTTCAACCTTTGCCTAAGTTTATCTTCCAACATGCAAAGGCAACCATTTTGGCTGACCTTGCACACAACAAAATCACCAACTTGCAGAGGCAGCAGAATTAACTGCCCTTATATTGTCAAGCATTACTCCTGTTGGTTTTTTCCCAGACTGGATGCTTATTCCCAGATTTCCCTACAAGGTAGCCATCGGTGATCAACAGGATCTCTGGGCCAGGGGCCAACAGTGTAGGAGATAGACTCTATATTTTATCTCCTCTTCTTCTTCAGGCTCTGCAAGACCTAGGGGGGTATTCCCTACTCAACATCCATGAGGATATGCATACAAGGCTGGGATGCTGACAGAAAGCAGATAAGTCCTCCTGTAAGTAGACCAAAACTGAAAGATAAGAGCAAAGGGGCTAGCTTTGGGCCTATTTGCAGTTGTAGACAGAGGACTGAGGTTCCTAAAACTAATTCTAATGTCCTAATGGTTGTTTTAGATTTTGATTTGGATTTTAAGTTTGGATGCAAAGCTAGACATGGTTACAACACAAAAACAAAGCAAGATTGGTGCCTATCCAGGGCCTAGAGTCAGTAGACATACACCTGTGAATGATCAGCATGAACAGCTAAAACTGGATTTCAGGGGGATATACGTGATATCTGCCTTACAGATATCTCCCAATACAGAGTGTTAAGTTATCTCTACTTATGGCATCCCTACTGCAGTATACCCTTCCCAATGTTCAACCTGAAAACAGTTTAATCTACCCCTTGAGCAGAAGTTAAAAGATCAGACATTCAACATAGGAATTCTATGCTCTAGAATCTAAACATTACCCAAATATCCAGATTCAGAAGAAGAATACATGCAATACTAGAGACAGAATTAACAAAACACATGCTAAGATAGCATTTCTCATATAAGATTAATCATGAAATCAGTGGGTTCATGCCAAAAACATACAACAAGAGATACATAAACTCACAGGTTAAGCTATACAGAACAACCAAATCAGCTTGTTTTGAATTACAGAGCCAAAATCTTCAACTTTCAACAACCACAAATGAGTATCACTTCTTGCTTATAACAGCCAGGAAGTGTACCACAACAATTAATTACATGGTTGACCAAAAATCCCGCCAGATACACAGTATCAGCAAAATGGCGCTCAACGCACTACCAGATTGGCGCCCAAACATGAATGCAGCAGGTAGGGGAGGAGACAGGAAGAAATCTCGAGCCCTGCGCCACTGTCCGCTGATGTACACCTTCAATCGGGTACCAGATCCGCCCATACCTCTGCAACCTTCGCCATTAATGGCGCACCAACCCGCGGCCTCGGGAAAACGTCAATTCTGCATCGCAACCATTTCCCGCCGAGATTCATCATCATGATATTTCGAATATGCAGGATAACAATTATCCCACATGCACCCTGCAGCAACCCTTTCAACACTTTATATGCTAGGTCATGAGCATATATGATGTCGGTGTTTTTACTCCTGACGACACTAGTATAAGACTTCATCATCATCATCCTCCAGCAGCATGATATCCTGTCGCTTGAAATATCACCCTGACGTCAGCATCATATCGCAATATAACCTGCATGATATTCGCCCTCATTGGCACAACCTGATCCATCGGAGGAACATCCTCCTGCTGAGCCTATACCAAAAGTCTGGCCGATGAACATCCTGATGACGTCATCATCATATCCTGCTGACATCATCATCATATCTGCCTACTGCGCACCTCCTCATATCCGAATGACGTCATCATCATGTTTGCAAATATCAGGAGATCTCCACAAGATGATCAGTGTTAGAAATATGACCCCCCCCGGACCTTGATGACGTCATCATCATATCGACATCAGGATGATATTCGGAAGATAACCGGATATTTGGAAATATCATCCTGATGCACAAATATCAGGTTGCACTGTAGCTCCACTATAAGATCGGGGCGATAGATGAATATGATGATGCTTGAAAAGATCACCCCCACTAGATAATGCACGAAGCCGACAGGCGGATATCTCCTTGATATCAGCATCATCATAACGCTGGAACAAACATACACCCGGGTGATATGAAAATATCACCCCCTCCTTCGGAAATATCATGATGCAGATAGGCAGAGAAATAGATATCACCCTGACATAAGAATGACGTCAGCAACATCAGGATGATAAAACAACGAACATGAAGTGATACAACATCATCAGGATGATATTGACTAAGATCATCCTGACGTTCAAAATATGATGACCCCAGTGAATATCGGGTCACACTTAGAACTCTTCAACAACATCATCAGGATGATCATAACCAAGATCACCCGATGATAAAAATATCACCCCGGTGAAATATCATGAAGGCAGAAAATATGATGACCCCCGCAAGCAACACGGCGATAACTGGAAATATGATGATGATGATGACGACCCTTAAGAAAAAACAAGTCAAGTCGAACAACTCAGAGAATAATCCCTTCAGAAGATCGGGGCAACATCATCATCATAAAAAGGGCAAGGTGATAATTGGAAGATCACCGGATACTTGAAAAATCACCCCCGCAAGCAAATCAGGGCACACTGTAGCTCATCAGCAGGATCAGGATGATATCCAAACATCACCCGATATTGAAATATGATGATCCTGATGAGAAACCGGTCGACAGAGAACATGATGATGCTGACCACCATCGAAGCAAACATGATGATGATGACCTCCTCCTCAGGAAAATATGATGCTGCAGCTGAAAAATGCTGAGGAGGTCCAACACTTAGAACATTTTTTGGATATTTAGGGAAAGTGCCTGCATGAAAATTGCTCAAAAACTGTCAGTCAATTCAGGCACTAACACTGGCTCTGTCTGGGGACGTGCAGGTGCAAGACTGCAGCGAGAACCCCAGATCTCTGGGATGCAGACCAGTCCCTTATCCATTGGGCACAGAGTCAAATACTGCACCGACCTGCATCACCAAACACACTTGATGGCCTAAGGCCACCAAGAAAAGAAAAACATGTATCTCCCTTTGTCAAATATCTTGTTTTCATCTGCATGCACTGGGTCAAGCTTGGAGATACTACAAAGATCCACCCACAAACAAATCTTGTCATCTGCATATTCAACCCTCTGATTTGGCTTGTCATTATCACCCCTGTGCAGATAACTTTCAACATCATGTGACATGTGGGTGCAGAATATATCAAGCAATGCATACTCATATGGCATATAGCACTTATCATCTATATCATCATCATGCATTGCAACATGATCTCCTAGCTGGACTGCAAATAGGAAACACTCAGAGTCCACCACACAACTAGGAAGATCAGGGCTCATTGTATTATATGCTGGCATATCAAAAGAAAAGCTTTCAAAATCACAATTGTGCACGTCAGGTACACAACAATCAGCAGCACCAGGCTGGAAAAGATCAGGCTCTGGCATCTCTTTCAAATCAGGCACATTTTCACAGTCACTTACCTGATGTATGTTGTTTCCTCTTTCATCAGGATGAGAAACAGAATCCAAGCCAAAAATAATGTCTAGATCCTCACCATACTCAGACAGATCCTCATCACCATATGTGTCATAAACGGGTGACCCAGGTGCATCAGTTTCATCATAGTATGCCATTTGTTCATGGGCAGAAGAGCACACATCTTCATCACCAATGGATTCACTCTGTGGAGGAGTATCAGCCTGTGTGTCATAAGCAAAACAGCCATCAAATGAAAAACAATCATGCTCTGAACTAGCACTTATTTCAATTTCTGACTGCTCTTCATGATCTCCATGTGTTTGAAAGGTAGGCAATGGGTCACACATAGGACTGCTTCTCTGTTTGCTTATATCTTCTCTGTCTTGAGTACAATACTCACAATTGTCTCCACAGGTCCATTCCAAAAATTGCTCATTGCTGTCCACAACCTCGTTATTGTTTTCATGGTCAGCTGCCTCATCATTGCAATGGGAATCCTCATTAGTCCTTTCACTGGCATCCTCAACTGCACATGATGCCATAATCATTTGGTCATTTGCAGCTTCATAACCATTTCTCACACCAAGGCCTGGGGACAGGGGTTTCAGCAGGTACACATTTCTGATTTTTTCTATCTTTTCTATGAACCTGTATGCCATCTGCATACTTGTCACCTTGAAATCCCTCAGTATTGCACTAAAGCCCTCCTCAAAAGCTTTAAAAAATATGCCAACACAGGCTGAAATATCAGGTCTGAAGACTTCTGGGATCTGTGAAAGGGCTGTTGCAAACCTATGACTGAAATCAACACATGGCTCTTCATCTTGTTTTCTGATTCTCATCAATTCTGCAACAAGGTCAGCCGGTTCTTTTGCAAATTCTTCCTTGAAACAGTCAGCAAGCTCATCCCAACAGGCAAAGGATTTCTTTGGAAAGCTCAAATACCAGTCTTTTGCTTTTGCATCAAAGGACCTAACAAAAAACCTCATCCACATATCTTCATCTCTGAATGAATATTTTCCCATAAAACTGTGAAAATTTTGGATATGTGCATTCCCATCACATACATTGTGACCACTAAATCTAGGCATCTGACAGTATATCCTAGCAGGCATAGTTTCTACTTTATAATCCACCCATGACAAATCCAGTTGGTCATACAAAGGATCAAAAGGGCTGACAGGAGGTTTAGCTTTCTGACTGGCAGACACAACAGGGTTACTGCTTTTTAACTGGGCCTGCTCAGCCTCTAAGAATATCAACCTATTTCTTATCTCTTCTATTCCTTTATCATACCCTTCCTGACTGAGTATGGGATAATACATACTTGGATTCATAAAAATCTTACTCTTAGACATCCTCTGTCTGCCTAAGACCTAAGGCTTCCCCTGGCATCTAACCTATGCAGTAAAACAACAAATAAAGGGGAAGTAACAAGGTACCTTTTCTCATACAGATGCAAAAATATGTACATCTTTCATCAAATAACATACATCTATCTTTCATGTGCATTTAAATCTTTTGCAGAGTCGCCACCTCTCCAGAGAGGACAAAATTTTCAATAGCTGAAAGCTACTTTTCCAGGTTCATTCCACCAGCAGAGCATCATTTTGTTGGTGACTCAGATGGGCCACAAGATATAACACTTTTTCATCAATTTTCTCCCCAGCAGAGTCGCCAATTTCTATTGGTTTTTTCCCAGACTGGATGCTTATTCCCAGATTTCCCTACAAGGTAGCCATCAGTGATCAACAGGATCTCTGGGCCAGGGGCCAACAGTGTAGGAGATAGACTCTATATTTTATCTCCTCTTCTTCTTCAGGCTCTGCAAGACCTAGGGGGGTATTCCCTACTCAACATCCATGAGGATATGCATACAAGGCTGGGATGCTGACAGAAAGCAGATAAGTCCTTCTGTAAGTAGACCAAAACTGAAAGATAAGAGCAAAGGGGCTAGCTTTGGGCCTTTTGCAGTTGTAGACAGAGGACTGAGGTTCCTAAAACTAATTCTAATGTCCTAATGGTTGTTTTAGATTTTGATTTGGATTTTAAGTTTGGATGCAAAGCTGGACATGGTTACAACACAAAAACAAAGCAAGATTGGTGCCTATCCAGGGCCTGGAGTCAGTAGACATACACCTGTGAATGATCAGCATGAACAGCTAAAACTGGATTTCAGGGGGATATACGTGATATCTGCCTTACAGATATCTCCCAATACAGAGTGTTAAGTTATCTCTACTTATGGCATCCCTACTGCAGTATACCCTTCCCAATGTTCAACCTGAAAACAGTTTAATCTACCCTTTGAGCAGAAGTTAAAAGATCAGACATTCAACATAGGAATTCTATGCTCTAGAATCTAAACATTACCCAAATATCCAGATTCAGAAGAAGAATACATGCAATACTAGAGACAGAATTAACAAAACACATGCTAAGATAGCATTTCTCATATAAGATTAATCATGAAATCAGTGGGTTCATGCCAAAAACATACAACAAGAGATACATAAACTCACAGGTTAAGCTGTACAGAACAACCAGATCAGCTTGTTTTGAATTATAGAGCCAAAATCTTCAACTTTCAACAACCACAAATGAGTATCACTTCCTGCTTATAACAGCCAGGAAGTGTACCACAGCAATTAATTACATGGTTGACCAAAAATCCCGCCAGATACACAGTATCAGCAAAATGGCGCTCAACGCACTACCAGATTGGCGCCCAAACATGAATGCAGCAGGTAGGGGAGGAGACAGGAAGAAATCTCGAGCCCTGCGCCACTGTCCGCTGATGTACACCTTCAATCGGGTACCAGATCCGCCCATACCTCTGCAACCTTCGCCATTAATGGCGCACCAACCCGCGGCCTCGAAAAAACGTCAATTCTGCATCGCAACCATTTCCCGCCGAGATTCATCATCATGATATTTCGAATATGCAGGATAACAATTATCCCACATGCACCCCGCAGCAACCCTTTCAACACTTTATATACTAGGTCATGAGCATATATGATGTCGGTGTTTTTACTCCTGACGACACTAGTATAAGACTTCATCATCATCATCCTCCAGCAGCATGATATCCTGTCGCTTGAAATATCACCCTGACGTCAGCATCATATCGCAATATAACCTGCATGATATTCGCCCTCATCGGCACAACCTGATCCATCGGAGGAACATCCTCCTGCTGAGCCTATACCAAAAGTCTGGCCGATGAACATCCTGATGACGTCATCATCATATCCTGCTGACGTCATCATCATATCTGCCTACTGCGCACCTCCTCATATCCGGATGACGTCATCATCATGTTTGCAAATATCGGGAGATCTCCACAAGATGATCAGTGTTAGAAATATGACCCCCCCGGACCTTGATGACGTCATCGTCATATCGACATCAGGATGATATTCGGAAGATAACCGGATATTTGGAAATATCATCCTGATGCACAAATATCAGGTTGCACTGTAGCTCCACTATAAGATCGGGGTGATAGATGAATATGATGATGCTTGAAAAGATCACCCCCACTAGATAATGCACGAAGCCGGTAGGCGGATATCTCCTTGATATCAGCATCATCATGACGCTGGAACAAACATACACCCGGGTGATATGAAAATATCACCCCCTCCTTCGGAAATATCATGATGCAGATAGGCAGAGAAATAGATATCACCCTGACATAAGAATGACGTCAGCAACATCAGGATGATAAAACAACGAACATGAAGTGATACAACATCATCAGGATGATATTGACTAAGATCATCCTGACGTTTAAAATATGATGACCCCAGTGAATATCGGGTCACACTTAGAACTCTTCAACAACATCATCAGGATGATCATAACCAAGATCACCCGATGATAAAAATATCACCCCGGCGAAATATCATGAAGGCAGAAAATATGATGACCCCCGCAAGCAACACGGCGATAACTGGAAATATGATGATGATGATGACGACCCTTAAGAAAAAACAAGTCAAGTCGAACAACTCAGAGAATAATCCCTTCAGAAGATCGGGGCAACATCATCATCATAAAAAGGGCAAGGTGATAATTGGAAGATCACCGGATACTTGAAAAATCACCCCCGCAAGCAAATCAGGGCACACTGTAGCTCATCAGCAGGATCAGGATGATATCCAAACATCACCCGATATTGAAATATGATGATCCTGATGAGAAACCGGTCGACAGAGAACATGATGATGCTGACCACCATCGAAGCAAACATGATGATGATGACCTCCTCCTCAGGAAAATATGATGCTGCAGCTGAAAAATGCTGAGGAGGTCCAACACTTAGAACATTTTTTGGATATTTAGGGAAAGTGCCTGCATGAAAATTGCTCAAAAACTGTCAGTCAATTCAGGCACTAACAACTCCAATATGCAGGAGTGGTGATTTTTGCCACCCGTGCATGAATTTCTACAAAATTTCCTAACACTGGGAAATTCCTACAAATGATGCCTTTTAGCCTGCTTTCGTCCAATTTTTTGACTTGCACACGCTTTAGCCCTTTCAAGCTCATCCTTGTAGTCATGATCGTCGACATGCAATTTTCTTAGGTTACCAGTATTTCCCCTAATTGCAAGATCATAACTTTTTGTTGCAATTTCTTGTGCGAACTATCAAGGTCATCATGTCATCTAAAGGTGCTCATCTTCCAAATGACTGACCTATCACCGAAGAAGGCGATAAAGATGGTGAAAGATACAATTGTCGAAACTCATGTTGTTTCAGACAATACACTTGGACCAGACATTTATGAGATGGAAGTAGTAAAGGACATGTACCATAATTCCCTGAAGAAGAATGATGGTGGCAGCTGATATTCTTCTTCGTGCCTTAGTTTATTTTCATTTTTGTATATGCAATTTGTATTTTGTTTTGGACATATTCACATGTATTTTTCCAAAATGTAATTACATGTGAGACAAAAGAAGTCCCAAGTCAAATAGGACTCTTTTGTTGAATAAGTCAAAGTAGTTATAGGTTTCCTAAATTTTCTTAAGGCTCCTCCCTATAAATAAAGAGGACCCCCATTGTAAATATGATCCTTAATCTTATGCAATGAAGTGCTGCCCAAGTTGATACTCAATTTTGAGACTTTTTGTTCAAATTGTACGATCAATTCCAATCAATAAAGAAGGCAAACTTTGATACCAAACTTTGTGTTGAATCGAATTTGTATGAGTTGAGATGTACATATGGCATCTTTGCTGATTTCTCTTGTTGATTGATTGGATAAAATGGTGTTTGGTTATCATAATTGAAGGACGTTCAAGATAAGTTATATAAAGTTTGTGTTATATTATTTACTTGAATTTATGTGTGTTGAAAGTGTTTTTCAGTGGAGGATTATAAATACTTTGAGCTTGTAGTTGCTCACTTTGTACATGAATTGTGCTGAGAACTTGTAGACTTTGTTCTATGATTTTCAATCACATTCGCGTGGATCAGTGGTGTTGTTAGTTGACAGACTTTGTGCTCCAACTGGTGATATGGTTACTTTTAAAATCTTTCTAGGGATAATTTGAAGACTTTGTATTTGAGATTATTCACTTGGTTCATGAATCTTTTTGTGAAGTAAGTTGAAAGACTTTGTGATTCAAATTACAAGAGTATTGTTGATTATTGTTTAAGTGTAGAAGCATTATTGAATATTACTGTGAAACATTGTAGACATCTTTTCTTAAAGAAGAGAAAAGGATGAATGTAAGACACCCCCAAAGCTAGTATTTAGTATAAATAAGTTTGTAATAGTTAAAAGGGAACCTCCCCTTGCTGAGAGGAGATATTTATCTCATCACATTGCGGTTGATATAACCATTTTGCTGTTAGTTAGCTAAACGACAAAATGTTCACCCAACAGTTTTTGGTGACTTTACTGGGGATCGAACGCGCAACCAAGAGCCTCTCGCCTTTGGTTGAAGCATACCGGTCTCATTTTTTGTAATATTTTTTTTGTTATATTTGCTCTATTATTTGTTAAAAGTATGGTTGTCCCAGGTCCATGGGGAAATGCCTTTGGTCCTTTGAAATTGACTCAGCCTCTACATGAACTACCTCAGGGTTCATGTAAGAACTTTTCCAAGTTCTACGGAGAGGGTAAACAACATCCAGATGAGCATATTGCAACTTTCTACATTGCATGTGGTGTTCTCGGAGTTGAGTATGAAGATTTTCTGTAAGACTGTTTGTAGAAACACTCCAAGGTGTTGCAGCTGATTGGTTCTTTCACCTTGCACCAAGAATTATCACTGGATGGAATACACTTCGAACTCAGTTTGAAGCCATATTCAAGTCAATAGAAGATGCTTATGCATTGTTGGCCCAACTTACTCAAATGAAAAAGGAATCACATGAGCCCATGCGTGAGTTCGTGGCAAAGTTTAATAAGCTAAAGAACAGGATCCCAACTGTTGCTCAACCTACAGCTGAGAATCTCAAATGCTTCTTCATCAATTCACAATTGCCAAAAGTAAGTTTTCTTTTACGAAGAGCAGCATCAGCTGATCTTGCAATTGCTCAAAGTTTAGCAGTTGAAGTGGAGGATGATTTGATCTTGACGGGAAAGTTGAAGAAAGATTCTATAAGGCCCAATGAGCAGCCCCCTTTGGCTTTACCTTCTACCAGCACCACGGATCCTATGGTGCAAAAGCTGGTTTGATGAGTTGTTAACTCTAAAAAAATAGATTTCTCAGAGTTTTTCTATTCCCCTCTACAAGGACATTCCAAGGAAGACGTCCTCAAATGCTTCAAATTATCAAGGCAATACTTCAATGGATTAGAATCAAAACATATTTCCTCCGCAACGAGGAATACTTGCTTTGGAAGCACCACCTGTGAATGCAACAATCTTCTATTATGAATTGGAGCAAGATCATTTTCTTTAATCAACATATGATCAAGGAGAAGATGATGCTAATCTTTTCATGGAAGGTGAAGAGCAATTAGCTGGTGACTCTACGATGGGGTTCTTGGACTTCAAAGGTGAAGTAGAACAAGAAGAAATTACTTTTGGTGAATCCTATTTTGTTCTCCCACGATTACAGAATCAATCTGATCATCAATATGTGGCTGGTGACAACCAAATAAGTACATCAGATCTTCATATTTCATCCCTTGTTCCTAAGACCAGTACCCCCAATGAAAAACCTCAAGATGAGAGTATTTCGTCTTTTGTAGCAAGTCCATATCAACTTGTTGGTATCACAGATCATGTTGAGGAGACACATATTCAAATGCTTGAGGCAAGAATACTTGTTAAGGGTATTATGTAGGAGGTTCATCCTGAAAGGGAGGCCAAGTACACAGTGACAAAAATTGAGGATCCAAAAGCTCAGATTCTCTTTGAATTTTCTGATATGGGTACTTATTTCTTGATTTCTAATAAAGATCCTGAGTTATTAGATAGTGTTTCAAATGAAGGTCTAGAAATAGATGGATCATTTTCTTCAAGCGAAGAGATTTTGCAGTTGAAAGGAAATAGCATTTCTAAAGGATTGGTTTCCCCAAAGAGATTTTTTGATGAGCATAATCGCTTTGTCAAACGACGATGACAGTTGGGACCGAATTCATCAGCAAGAGTGGTACAATCCAATCTGGATGCAGAAGAAGATCCCAGAATGGCAAACATTGGGAAGTGTTACTCTTTCAATAGTAAAAGAAAAAGAAGTGGAATATCTTTTCTGCTACCTCACAGTAGACATCATCTGAAGCTTTTCGCAAAGTGAAGTGATAGATAAGTTTGTGAAATTTTTGTACAGTTTTAGTGGTTTTGTGTCTTTTTCATTTTTAGTCTTTTTTGTGTTTTTGTGTCTTTTGTTGTCACCTGACTCTATAGCCCAATAGAATGGATGAAGGCACTTAGAGACTGGATTCTTCTCCCTTTGATCATTTCAAAGAACGATTGAAGGAAGCTCCCCAGTTAGAGCTAGCTGTTGTCCTCAAAATCAGTTGTGCTCATTTTGTAAGACAACCCCTATGAAACTTGTCCATTTCGTAGCCTACATCTCTAAGCAAGTTTTTGAAGGTGAATTTTTGCCCTCATATGTGATCATCTAACTCCTGAGAATCATTCGAGCATCTCCTCGTTTTGGTTTTTCAACATTTATGAAATTTGAATAAGTGAGCAAACTCGTTAAATCAATAAGTTTGATTGTAAAGGAGTTAGAAGATTTTAAGTGTAACATGCATAAGCGGTCATTTTTGCCGCCATTACATATTTAATCCTTTTTCTGTTTTACATGCAGGAGTGGTGATTTTTGCCGCTCATGCATGTTTGTGTTGCTTTAACCTAATATGCAGGGGCAGCGAAAATCGCCACCCATGCATATTGCCCTTGACATATGTTCGAGCGGTAATTAGCACCGCTGGTGCATCTTTTAATTGTCTCGAGTCAAACTCATGTGCATTTATTGCACTTCTAGTTTTTCAATTTAGGGGCTTTTAAGTCATTTTTAAATCTTTTGTTTACCGATTTTCTTTTGTCTTATCATCTACCTTGCTGGAAGTTGTGAATGCCCGAGTCAACACAATGGAAGTGAATTTGAAAGAAAGTATCACGTTTTGTGTTTTCATCGTTGGCACTTCTTCTTCCTGGTAAGTTCATTGCCCTTCATCTATTTCACTTTGGTAGGGCTTTCGTTCATGCTATACTTGTTTAAATCTATTGTTTCATAGTTTAGATCTTGTCTTTCATTTTTGTGTTTTTGTGATGAAATCCTAGAGTCTTGTGTAAACCCTAAAAGCATTTTCGTTTTAGCTTCTCTGTATGAGTTGCATTTTGATTAGGTTTTTTTTTTTGTTTTTATTTTCCTTGTCATTGTCCTTGGATTTGTCAGGTTGTAAAGTCATTTCTTGTGTTGGTTTTTCTAAGTTTCCAAAACGGGCAATAAACGTGCTCAAGCGGTAGAATTGCCCATTTATATGCCAAACCCTTTCAAGAGGTGTTGACATGTTCGAACAGTTTAATCTGCCATCTTTTCACATGTTTTTGTGTGTTTCTTCCCTTTCCATGTAGAAGTGGTGGAATTACCCGCTTGGGCATATGAAAACCTAAGTTTCCTATCTAATATGTAAGGGTAATCTTTTTGACCGCCCATACATATGATTTACCCTTTGTAAACTTTAACATGTAGGGTCAATGAAAACATCTGCCCATACATGAGACACATGATTTACCTTGTGCAAATTTCATACATGCAAAAGCAGTCCTAATGACCGACTTTTCAACCTTCGCCTAAGTTTATCTTCCAACATGCAAAGGCGGCCATTTTGGCCAACCTTGCACACAACAAAATCACCAACCTGCAGAGGCGGCTGAATGAACCGCTCTTACACTATCAAGCATTACTCCAACATGCAGGAGCGGCAATTTTTGCTGCCCGTGCATGAATTTCTACAAAATTTCCTAACACTGGGAAATTCTTGCAAATGATGCCTTTTAGCCCGCTTTTGCCCAATTTTTTGACTTGCGTACGCTTTAGCCCTTTCAAGCTCATCCTTGTAGTCGTGATCGTCGACATGCAATTTTCCCAGATTACTAGTATTTCCCCTAATTGCAAGATCATGACTTTTTGTTGCAGTTTCTTCTGCGAACTACTGAGGTCATCACGTCATCTAAAGGTGCTCATCTTCCAAATGACTGACCTATCACCGAAGAAGGCGATAAAGATGGTGAAAGATACAATCGTCGAAACTCATGTTGTTTCAGACAATACACTTGGACCAGACATTTATGAGATGGAAGCAGTAAAGGACATGTACCATAATTCCCTGAAGAAGAATGATGGTGGCAGCTGATATTCTTCTTCGTGCCTTAGTTTATTTTCATTTTTGTATATGCAATTTGTATTTTGTTTTGGACATATTCACATGTATTTTTCCAAAATGTAATTATGTGTGAGACAAAAGAAGTCCCAATTCAAATAGGACTCTTTTGTTGAATAAGTCAAAGTAGTTATAGGTTTCCTAAATTTTCTAAAGGCTCCTCCCTATAAATAAAGAGGACCCCCATTGTAAATATGATCTTTAATCTTATGCAACGAAGTGCTTCCCAAGTTGATACTCAACTTTGAGACTTTGTGTTCAAATTGTATGATCAATTCCAATCAATAAAGAAGGCAAACTTTGATATCAAACTTTGTGTTGAATCGAATTTGTATGAGTGGAGATGTACATATGGCATCTTTGCTGATTTCTCTTGTTGATTGATTGGATAAAGTGGTGTTTGGTTATCATAATTGAAGGACGTTCAAGATAAGTTATATAAAGTTTGTGTTATATTATTTACTTGAATCTATGTGTATTGAAACTATTTTTTAGTGGAGGATTATAAAGACTTTGAGCTTGTAGTTGTTCACTTTGTACATGAATCGTGTTGAGAACTTGAAGACTTTGTGCTATGATTTTCAATCACATTCGTGTGGATCAGTGGTGTTGTTAGTTGACAGACTTTGTGCTCCAACTAGTGATATGGTTACTTTTAAAATCTTTCTGGGGATAATTTGAAGACTTTGTACTTGAGATTATTCACTTGGTTCGTGAATCTTTTTGTGAAGTAAGTTGAAAGACTTTGTGCTTCAAATTACGAGAGTATTGTTGATTATTGTTTAATTGTAGAAGCATTATTGAATATTACCGTGAAACATTGTAGACATCTTTTCTTAAAGAAGAGAAAAGGATGAATGTAACACACCCCCAAAGCTAGTATTTAGTATAAATAAGTTTGTAATAGTTAAAAGGTAACCTCCCCTTGCCGAGAGGAGAGATTTATCTCATCACATTGCGGTTGATATAACTATTTTGCTGTTAGTTAGCTAAATGACAAAATATTCACCCAACAAGGTGCTCTTTATTCTAAAGCAAAACTATCGGTAGAGAATACTATGTTATGGCACCAGAGACTTGGTCACATTGGAGAGAAGGGTCTAAGGACCTTGAAAACTAAAAACCTTTTTGAAGGGTCGAGTAATTGTAATCTTGATTTTGATTTCTATGAGTATTGCATTTATGGTAAACAAAGCTACGTTTAGTTTTACTCTAGTTCTCATAAATCTTGTGGTGTATTGGATCTTCTCATTCTAATGTGTTTGGTCCTGTAGATGTTCCTTCCATTAAAAAATTCATATATTATGTTTCATTTATTGATGAATATAGAAGAAGGACATGGGTATTTTCTAAAGAGTAAATCTAAAATTTTCAATCAATTTAAAGAATTTAAAGCAATGGTTGAGTTGCAAACTTGAAAGAAAATAAAATGTTTGAGGACTGACAATGGTGGTGAATTTTGCTCTAATTATTTTGATAGATTCTATAAAGATTGTGGCATTCAGAGATAGAACACAACTCTGTATTCTCCATAGCAGATAGGAGTTTCAAGAAGAATGAACAAGACACTAGTGGAGAAGGATAGGAGTATGCTTAGTGGTGCTAGTCTGGATTAACATTTTTGGGCTGAAGTTGTTGCCACTACTTGCTACCTAATCAACAAGTCTCCTACATCAGTTCTTGTTGATAAAACACCTAAGGAGCCATGGTCAGATCACAAGCCTTCATTGAGACATCTTAGAATTTTTGGTTACGATGCATATGCATGTGTTAAAGGAGAAGTGAACAAAGTTGGAGAACAAGGTTGTAAAATGTGTCTTTATCAGTTACAGTTATGGTGTGAAATGATACAAGCTTTGGGATCCTATTGCACAAAAGGTAATATATAGTAGAAGTGTGCTTTTTAGAGAAACTAAGCCTTCTTCTGTTATATTGTAGCCAAAACAAAGTGAATAGAAAGATGTGATTTAGCATCCTTCTACACTTGAGAAAGTTAAATCAAGGCCCCTAGATAGACAAGAAGTTGAGGAGAGCTCATCTAGTTCTAAATATTCAGAAGAGGAGGAAGAACATCCACCCCAACTTGTTCGAAGGTCTACAAGACATAGACAACCACCTGAAAGGTATTAACTTGATGACTGAAGATGTATTTTGGTTTGAATACTAACATGGACGAACTAATATTTGTAGAAGAGGCATTAGGTATGAATGATACAAAGTCTTAGAAGATTTCCATGGATGAAGAAATGGAAATTTTGGAAAATAATGATACATGGGACCTAGTACCATTGTCCGAAGGATGAAAACTTGTTGGTTGCAAATGGGTGTTCAAGAAAAAGACTGGTTTAGATAGAAGTATCAAGAAGTACAAAGCATGATTGGTTGCAAAAGGTTACTCTCAGGTTGAGGGTGTTGATTACGGTGATATATTTTATCATGTTGCAAAAATGATATCCAATAGATTCTTGCTTTCTATTATTGCAGCTTATGATCTAGAGGTTGAGCAAATAGATGTGAAAATGGAATTCCTTCATGGTGATTTGGAGGAGGATATTTATATGACATAGCTAGAGCACTACATGGTGAAAGATAAAAGTAATTAGGTTTTTAAATTGAAGAAATCCTTTTATGGCCTAAAATGGAGTCCTAGGATGTGGCACCAAAAATTTGATACATATGTGCTGAGTTTAGGATTTGAGTGTTTTAAATTAGATCACTATGTTTATTATAAATCTTATGGTGATTGTTTCATATTTATTGCATTATATGTTGATGATATGTTATTTATTGGTAAAAGGAAATGAATGATTTCAAAACTAAAGTCTCAACTTGGAGCTAAATTTAAAATGAAAGATCTTGGTGCAGCTTAACACATTCTTGAGATGGAAATCAAAGGAGATAGAGTGAACAAAAAACTATGCTTTGGCTAGAGTATGTCAATTCAATTTTATAGAGGTTTAACATGCAAGATTGTAGACCATTGTGTGTTCCTTTTATAGTTAGAATGAAGTTATTTGCTTCACAATGTCTAACATCCCTAGTGGAGGTGGAAGACATGAGTAGAGTGTCTTACCAAAGTGCAGTTAGAAGTTTGATGTATGCTATGGCCTGTATTAGACCAGACATTGCCCAAGAAGTGGGAGTTCTTTCCAAATATATCTAATCCTGGTAGAGTTCATTGGGATATAGTTAAAAGAGTTTCAGATATTTGTAGGGTACCTTAGGGTGTTCCTTGTGTTATCATGGTAATTTGATAGGAGACAGGAATTCCCTTGATATTTGTGGTTATGTGGATTCAGACTAGGCAATTGATGTTGATAGCAGAAGAACCACCGGTGCTTATGTGTTTATTTTATTTGGTGGTACAATTAGTTGGATGAGTAAGTGATAGGTTGTGGTTGCTTTGTCCACTATTGAGACTGAGTATATGGTAGCTACTTATGCTTGTAAAGAAGCCATTTGGCTTAAGAATTATGTTTGGATATTGGAATAAAATAATTTACAACTATAGTTTATTGTGGAAGTTAGAGTGTGATCTGCCTAGCTAAGAACCTAATTTTTCATGCTAAGACCAAGCATATTGATGTACAATATCATTTGGTGAGAGATATGGTTGAGGATGGTAAGGTGAAGCTAGTTAAGGTAGAGACTTTGATGAATGTTGTAGATTCATTAACTAAGCCCATGAGCACAAAGAAGTTCAATTGGTGTTCAGAGTCTATGGGCCTTTCAGCACCTAGCAATTAGATAATGGTGTTGATACTCCTTTTTTTCTGTTGTAATATGTTCAACAAGTGGGAGAATGTTGGTAAAAGTGTCTCAACCTTGTGATTACAAAAAGTGATTTTTTTAGGTTATAAAAATGAATAAACTTATTTTTTGGGCTATAGAGTTGGTTTTTGGCCAAAATAACTATTCTAGGTTGCTCAAAACTACTTCCAAGAATGGCTGGTGCATATATTTCTTCAAGATCTGTAATTTAAAAAAAAAAACACTCAATTGACCTCTTGGATCAAATGTTATGGCCTCCAAAAGTTGAGCCCCCCGGCATTGGAAAATGTAAAAATGTGTCAAACATAGAAAAGAGTTGTAAGAGGGAGTTACACGTGTTAACCAACTTATGATGCATGTTATGACACATCACAAGGCATCTTTGATTGGAGATAATGGAACCCTAAGGATTTGGGCACCACTTTTGGGTTGTTTTGGCTCATGGTTTTCTAATTACTGTTTGATGGTTTCATGTATTGTACCTCCTATTTATTAGGTGCTTGAGATGGAGTTTTTGTGTGAGAGTCTTATAGATATTGTAAAGTTGACTCCAAATCTCTAGTTGGTGATACTCCTATGAAGGTTTTCTCTGCAAGTATATTGTAATCTTGTTAAGATTTTTGAATAATCTATTGGGCTACTTTTGGAGTGTGGGGTTTTTCTCTCGAAAGGGTTTTCCCCACATAAATCACTGTGTTGTGGTATGATTGCTATTTATGTTTATTTCTATATAATTTTTATAACTATTGTAAAGATTTGAAAATTTTGCATAATCCTCCTTTCAAGATTAGTGTAGGAAGTTGTTCTACTACCTTAGCTTCCTTACATGTTTCTATATATCACAGGCATTGGCTTCTTGGCAAGGTGGGGGAGATGATTGTACAAAGGATTGGTAGTCATCTAAACTAGGAGTCTTGTTAGCAAAGAGTGAGAATGGCAAGTGCAAGATGTTGTTAACTTATAGGATGGTCAAATTTCTAAATAACATCCTTAATGTATCTTTACTTGCAAAGAGTTAGTTGTATTAAGGTTTGTAAAGAAAATTTTAGGAGACCAAGAACTAAATGCAAGTTGACACTCCAAGGTAGTGGTACATAGAGAATTCATCCCTAACTTGGCCTATTTTCTTTATGATGCTAGGATTCATGTATGGCTCATGAAGCTCTTCATGTCAAATTAGTTTAAGGGAACATCTTTGGTTGAGGTAGAGGCTATATTAGGCCTGTGAGGTGAAAATAGAGGTGTGTGGGTATAAAGGAGAAGGCTTAGCCTCTACACCATTACAAGGAGTGGATTATGCAAAGGAATTGGAAAATATACATAGGGAATTGTTGGTATTGTGGGCTTATTGTGAGAATGTTAGAAATTTTTTTGCTAGGATCCACTTCACCATCGCCATGGTAGATTGGAGGTTGGTTTTGATTTTACCATTATAGCTCTATAAGATTTGACAATGCATAAGGCTAGGCACAGACGAGAGATGTGTTTTGGTGTGAGGTCCCTTGCACTTGTTAGGAATAGGCGTGGTCATCAAGTTGACTCGGGTGACAATTGGATTGCAGAAATTCTATTTAATAATGTCATGACTTTCCCTTCTCCTTGGTAGAACTAGGGGATAGTTTAGTGAGGTCTAGGGTGTTAGTTTCTAGTGGCTTGTGGCAAGAGCATTAGTGATCCTTTTTTTAAGGTTTCAATTAGTGGACAATCTTATTTGTTATCTCATTTTTGTGCTAAGATATATTAGTGGTATATAGATATAGAAAGTGTTATGTATAAGCTTATACTTCTAAGATGTTGGTTTTATGAAATATATGGCACTCTAGTTTTGTCAAGGGTGGGGGCCCTTATACTATGGTCCCTTTTATATTATCTAAAAAGAAAAAGAAAAGATTTGTTCATCCTAAACATGCTTTGATTTTAAAGTACATGTGTCACAATGATAATCAATTTGAGATTCCAAATATCTTGCACTAAATATATAATAAAAAGTTGATCATTACATGCACAGAAATCTTTTTCACTCTAGAACATGCTTTGTCATGAAAGTCCTTGATTTGGTGTTTTTGCGTCCTCTTTTTCTATGGTACTAATAACACCTTGAGGTGATAATGCAAGCTTCTAGAAAAATTGTATGTGTTTTAATTTTCAAAAATATTTCATTATTGTTATGTTGGAAAATGTCCCCTTGGGGGCTTTTCCTTCTTAAGATTTAGCTCCCAGGTCCTATTTATGCATTTAGAGCATCTTTCATGATAATCTGACTTCCTGATGAGAAAACCCTGAAGTTCCACAACAATTTGGACTCAGGGGATGCACTTATGACAAATCCTGCCTGAAATAGGGGGGTGGACTTGGGCACTCGCGCCCTAGTCCTACCCTATTTTAGGTCAGGCCTAATTTCAAAGTGTCAATTTGTGACCGTTATTTAGATCCTATCCCGACACGGTAAGTTTCAATTACGAAATTCTTGGCGAGAATGTTTGTAGTTGCATATATAAGCATGTTTAGGCACTCATTTGTAAACTAGATGGCATTTTGGATTCATGAGCTTATGTGAAGGTGATTCAAGGCATTCATTGTGTGTTGTAGAGAAGACTTTGAGTTGTTATTGTGTTTGTATTTGTAGATTTGGTAACCATCTCCTCATGGCATGAAGAGCTTCTTCTTTCCATGAGATCTTCACTACAAGGTGATATCAATTGTGTTTTCGATCATTTATCATTTAGATTTTGCCTCTATCCTACAGGGATACACACTCTTTCTCTGAGAATGGTGTTTGGAAGACTTGAATGTCTCTCCAGGGCTTGACTGAGGCAAGCCTCTAAACACCACAACCCCCAACCCATTTTTTCGTGATTACAGGTTACAAGTTGCAGGAGCAGAAAAAATGGAGTTGCAAGAGAGTAGTGTAGGCTGTCAAAATTGCAGATCTAAAGAGAAAACAAGGACATGGACTCAGGCACTCGCTCATTAGTCCTCCGGATCCTACAACAAGAAAATCTTCGGGACAATAAGAACAGGTCATAGACAAGGTTTCTAGATCTTGACAAAAATGGTGGCACTGGACTAGGGCGTCCCCTGACTATTTTGCTTTCTGAACTTCAAAATCTCGTACGCATTTGATTATCATTTAATACCTCTGTGTGCAAACATTTTCCATGATTTGTCTGTTTGCTTCCAAATTTGCATAATTAGGGTTTTGAGCATAATTGGGCTTAATTGAACAACTAAATCATACAATTCTAATTTTCCCTACATTCCAAGTGATTGCAGGCCTGATAGTAGATTTCCTACTTGACCTAAAGCCCTTGAATGTTTAAGGTGAAAGGAGGATTCACATAAACCATCAAATCAAACCCTCTTACAAATTTTACCTTAAACAATTATCATTGTAATGGATTATGAAAATCTCATCTACACTATCACCTAGAGGTGCTTGCCTGCTTTATGGGTCCCATTGTCTTATGAATCTTGGGATAAGTTGTCATTAACTTTGTAATCCTAACCATTTTCACGTGTCTCTAAATTTCTTGGAAAGTGATCTTGAACACATAGACTTGAGAGATAAAATATTATTTAATTATATCACTTGGACATTTTGTAGCTACTTCCTATGTGGTAGGACCCAATATGGGCACCCACATTGGAAGTGGAGCCCATGGAGACTTGGAGTTGACTTCTTGAAGTCCATGTTGACTTGGTGATACTTCCTAGGAGGTAAGACCCATCTTGGGTGCCCACTTTGGAGGAGAATCCATTAATGTGGACTACGAGTTATCTTTTTTATTTGCATGAGTGGATAATGTTGATATACTTTGCATGAGAATGATGTGGGAGTTAACATTGGAGTTAGGGATGCATGATATTTACATGTTACTTGCATGAGCTTGTATGAGCTTGCATGGACTTGCATATTGTTGCGTACTACTTACATGGACTTGCATGTTGTTGCATGTCACTTGTATGAGCTTGCATGCACTTGAATGTTGTTGCATGTTACTTGCATGGACTTGCATGTTGTTGCATGTCACTTTTATGAGCTTGCATGGACTTGCATGTTGTTGCATGTTACTTGCATGGACTTGCATGTTTTTGCATGTCACTTGTATGAGCTTGCATGTCACTTGTATGAGCCTGCACGTACTTGCATGTGAGTTGCATGTAGTTTCATGTCAGTTGCATGTACTTTCATGTCAGTTGCATGTACTTATATGGAGTTGCATGTGTCTTGCATGTCACTCTAACTTAGGTTTAGCTTTGCATGACTTGCATGATGCTATAGGTTATTGCATGACTCTTGCATGATACAAACAAGTTGTTACATATTCATATTGGGGACACCAAGTATACATGTTGTTTGCATGACATTAGTGTTAGTTGGAGCACTTCAGTTGACAGAGTTAATTGGGAGGTACTAGGCACTCATGAAGAGACATTCAATTCAACATTGTTATTGTCACATAACACTTCAGTTGACTAAGTTTGAATTTGACTTCTTGGGTGCCCATGTTGAGACTTTTAGTTGTACCTCATTGTTGTCACATAACACTTCAATTGACTAAGTTTGATTGGGACTTCTTGGGTGCCCATGTTTGAGACTTATAGTTAAAAGTTGATTTCTATTATGTAGCTTTGGAGTTCACTATATTGGGCACTTGGTTTTGCATGAGAAATCTTCTCATGTTATTGGATACAATTGATTGTATTTTGAGATCCATGGCTTCTATATAATGATGCCTTGAGTTGGTAGAAATTAATGGCAGGTTTTAAAGTTGAAGGAGTAATGAAGTGCTACCAAAATTCAAAGGGAATTTCAGTGTTAATGTAAGCTTGATTACAAGAATTAATACAAACATAAATATCTCTTTGGGTGTGGATTTTTTTCCCGTAAGGGTTTCTCCCCGTAAATTTTGTGTCAACTTCCTTGATTAAATTCTTCATACCTTATCCATTAAATTGGCTAAACACTAATACATCTAAATTGGATAATCTTGAAAGTAATTTTCAGATTTGCAACACCACACATGATTAATTTTCATATTTGAAAACATTTAAAAGCAACATAGTTGCAGTTTTACCTTGTTCACACTTTCTTTTTCTTAACAATGAATACTATTGACGTACATAACACATGAGGTTATATGATAAATGATTATTCATGAAATATTAACCATCAAAGTGATGACATATGCATGCAATAAAAATCACATTAATTTCAGGTGTGTGATTATCTAACATTGAAATCAATACCAATTAATTATTAATTTATAATTTGACAAGATTAAAATCAATAAAGATGACTCTATTGTCGTGATTGATGTTTCCCATTGAAATCAAAACCTCAAATAAGAAAATATTATACATAAATAAATTGAGTAAGCTATAACATGATAAATTTTCCATTATGAAACAATAATCATGCCAAACCCATTTATGATAAAATAAAGGCTAAAATGCTATTTTGCTTTTTGTTGTTCACCGTTAGGCATGTACATTACATAAACTATCAGTTTGGGTCTTTATTGCTGCTCAAGTGTTGTTGGCAGTGGTGGTTGTATGATCAACAACTGATTTGGTAGTTGTTTCTATTTATTTTTGTATCTTTGTTTCCTTCAATATAAAAAAAAATAAAAATTTAAATAAAAAATCAAAACAAAAATATAAATGAAAACCTTTAGAATGATGAAAATCAAAGGTAAAAAGAAACTTTTTTACTATTACCAACATACATAAGAGAATGACTATATGTAAAAATTGGTAAACCTACAATCAACAAATTAATATACACAAGCTAATATCCCATATTTGAAATCTAATTAAAATTAACTATAGAAGTTCTAATTACTTAACGTGAAATTATGTTATTGTAAAAGCATCATCACTCCTGAATTTAAATGTCCATATATATAATTTTGTAATTCTTGAAAAGAAAATGTTGATTGCAAATCTAAGAGCTAACTTGCATGAATCAAATAGTGAAACTAGGAAATAGGCACTCTCAAAAACATGTAGACAAAGAAATAACTTGTAAAGTGCAATGTAAAAGAAAGAAGATGAAACACAATTTCTTCTAACATATATTCTATATAATAATGTTAATACACTAATCTTGCAATGATAATGAAGTTCATGGAAACTTAAACCATGACAACTGAACAAAGCTTAACAATTATAATTTAAATCTAAACACCCATAGACTAATTATTAAAAATGTTTAAACATGTTTTGTCTTACAAGCCAAAATTAGCCTAAAGAAGGTTAAATGACATTTCTCCATCAATTTTTTTTTGTTTTATTATTTTGTAAGCATACTAATGCTTTGTTAAGTTTTATTTAAAGGTTCCTTCATATTATAATCTTGTGAAGATGTCGATAAGGAGAAAGAGAAACTTCACAAGAATAAAGTCAACACTAAAAATGATTTGAACAAGACTAGAATTAAATAGATTGCTTATACATTTTCATGGGTGGCATTGGGCAATTGGGTCTAAAGAAGGTTGAAAGTTGGCAACATCAATTAAAGTTAATATTTTTAGATGGATAGACAAATAAACCATTAAATGCAATAAATGAATAATTAATGTTTGTGCATCCTTCTCCTCATTGATACTAATATCGCTTAGAATTGTTTTTGTGTTTTCAAATTCACTAAATTAACACACGGGTCTATTAAGTTTCTTACTTTCAAAGTTTTTGATTTTTAAATAGTCTTTTTAATTAAATAAGTAGAAGCTCCAATTAGTACAAACTCATGTGGTAAATTATCAAGGCTCTCATAGTGGAGACTTCTTGATCAAGCTATTTAATGCAAAGGACACCTTATATGGGGGATTTTTAGAAAAATGGGAGCTCCAACTAGTAAAAAGTTTGAGCTACAAAGAATTAGATCCTAAGACCACCTAAGAGTAAACACTTAGTTACACAAATTATAAGGTGCAAGACCCAAAAGTCATGAAATTGACACGTAAGTTAAGAGCATTTAAATGAGGCACACATGTTGAAATAAAAAACATGATAATAATGATTCAATATCAAAAGACAAATTTCTTGAAACCACTATCATCAACTATAAAAATTACTAAGGCATCCCCTTCCAATGTCATTAATGCTTCACTATGAGGCTTTTGGTGTCGAATTTCCCATGCCAAAAAGTCTTAAGATCTCTGACATGGTGGAAGAATGTTATTCTAGAACAACTAACCATGGATTTTGAAGATTATTCATTAGAGTCTCTTGAGCCTTTGTCTGGTTGTGGATGTGATCCTGGAGCCAATTTCTCTTGTCATGACCCCTAGTTTTGTATCAAATCCTCCTTTGAACCCCACCCCCTCCTCAATGGGTGGTTTTGGCGATCCTGTTCTAGTTCTCAAGGCAATTCCCACCCAACAATCATCCTCTCCAACTAGGAACTCTCCTCGTGTGTCACCCCTGGGTAGGGCTTTAGAGGTAGATTCCCCTCCCCTCTCCCCTCACTCTGTGGACCTAGACACTAATGTCTCTTAGACAATTGTGCAACAAAGAATGAAGGGTCTTCCAAAGTCGATCTCTTAATCCCACACTCGGTTTAAGGGTATGTGAATTGATAGAACATGATATGGCATTGTATAGTTTGTCAATCCTTGTTGTGGTTTGGCAGCTTTACTGTAGGTGTGTTGGTGTTAGGCTACATTTTTAGTTTAAGGCTCTAGAACCATTCAAATTCTAGCTTGCTTCTTTGGGTAGTTGGGCTGCAGTTGTGTTGTTGTTCAACTTCCTCTTGGCTGATGTTCCATCTTTTGTAAAAGGTACCAGGACCTTTCAAAACATGTTTTACCCCTTTAATAAATACCATAAAAAGTACTAAAAGATATATAAATGCAATTAATTTATGCCTAAATCAATCTAAGAAGATGACCATCATCGTCCTTAGGCCTTGCATATGTGTCATAAGAAGCGACATTTGGGATGGGCTCCTAATGAGTGCCTCCCTATTTGTTCTTACCATATTCAATGGACTCATTTTGCTACATGATCCCCTTCACTTGTTGCCTTTTAATGAACTTAACTCACCAGATAAAAACTTAGTTTGGCTTACCAATAGCTCATCCTTAAGGTCTTCCTTGATAAAATTCTTTTATTCCTATTTAGTTTAAAATATTTAAGTTGATGGTGAACTACCATAGTCAACTAAACAAGCTCATTTCTTATAGCATTTATGATTTAATGCTTACCTCCTAGTGAGTGTTTATAATGCATGGGCCCTTCTCCTTTATTCTAAGTTGTATGTGGTTGCACTAAATCTTCTAAACACACTTTTTGGTTTTTCCCTAAGGCTCGAGATGCTTTGTCTTAGATTTATTATTTTTTGGCTTCTTTATATCCTGAGCTTTTGACTTAGCTTCGAGTGTTTTTGATGATTTCTTAGATGCTATTACAAAAAAGAAAAAATGCTGCATTTCATTACAATTACTATTCCCTTTTGAATTTTGAAAATTAGAAATGTATTTATATATTTTTTATTCTACTTTTCATGGGATGCTAAACATACATTTATTTCTAATGTGCTCATGCAAATCTATATCCAAAGAAAAGATAAGGATAGATCTAGAACATCTCTAGCAATTGCTATACTATTGGAGGAGTGTCCCTTGCAGCACTAATTATGACCTAGTTGATGAAGGCACCTATAATAGTTCATATATGTGTATTTGTATAGTTATATATATACATACACATATCTGTGTGCACATAAAATCCATATAAAAACATTGAAATAAAATATTATGTATATGTGTATGTGTTACATATTATAAACAAATAAAGGGAAAGGAACTAATAATTTAATTGCCTATGTTGATAGCTTCACTGTGTTCATTTACATCAAATCAACTAACTAATTTTATTGTTCATATTTAACATGCTCCTAAACCATCAAATCTCATTCCAATTTTTTTAAAAAAATCCTTTCTACAAACTTAAAAATACCATTCCCCTTTATTTCACCAACTATTAAATCCTCACCCAATCAACTATTTTGTCTTCTTCAACACACTCTAATAGTTCACATATATAAAAACTTAAAAAACTAAAACAATATCTCTTAACAAAAATTTATGATGGAAACCAATAACTTTTAACTAAAATTTATGATGGAAACCAATAACTTTTAACTAGAGAATAAAAAGTCTCATAACTACACCTTTCATGTTATGTATATTTGTACTACTAGAATAGAAGTATATGGTCTTAGTGAGAATGAACTAGCAATTGGACCCAAAGGTTCAATTGGCATGCCGATAGTTTTGAAAAGAAATTGTAAAATTTGTTTGATTTTTTTAAAATTTTTGAAGTTCGAGTCTTAACTATTTGATTTACCCATGGACATCCAATAAAAATTTCATTGATGTGGGGGATGATAATCTACTACACAGATATTGTGGCTCCACGGAGTGGACAATGGCAGAGTTGGTACTAAATGAAGAAATCCAATGCCAAGCTCAAGTGGAGTTGTGGGCAATAGTATGGCAAGATAGATGTGTATTATTATTGGAGTTATTGCATCACCAAGACCCAAAACCTCCTATCAACACACTGTCACTAGTTAACAACACATTTTACTATGTCAATTAAAAAATAAAATCAAGTCACTTAACATTAATGTTTTTGCTTGTTAACCCTCTAGTTTTGTTATGTTGAGAGGATAAATATTTTGTATCAATTTAATAATCTTTTAGTGTAGGGAAGACAAAACATATGTGCATGAATAATCAACCTCTTTTGAGCCTTATGGATTGAAGGGTATCCATTTTGCTAGGGTATGATTACAATTTCATTCATTTAAAGTGTTACAAGCCTTTGGTGAGTATTTTATGAGCCATTCAAACTCATCATTAATATTAATTTTTATTAATTTGAGAGTGTTTTGATAAATAATTGTATAGAAGTTTTTGCATCAAAATAATCACTATGGAAATGTTGTCTAGCAATAAATTATAGTAGTTTAGAGATTTGCCATTTTTGAGATCAATATATTACTAATTAAGTCTAGTCCAAACCCATTCATTCATATCATATTTATCCTTAGATCCTTATAATAGATCGTTGTATTCTAAGAAGTTAATACTATGGAAATATCATGTCTTTGAACTATTTAAGGTTTTATCTAATTATAAAATTTAGATGATTGAAGATCTAAGTGGACCTCAAACATTGGTGTTCTTGATTGGTTGCCTCTTGAGAACTTATACGGGGAATAATGTTCACTGATTTTTGCCACTATTCTATTCTCTTTTTCAATATGAATATAATGGCATGTTTAGATGACCGGGTTACATTTCTATTTGGGTGTATTTTTTCTTTTATAACATAAACTTCGCATTCTTACGATGGCAAACATACATAAATGCTCCTTTTAATATTTATACCATACGCCCCTTCTTAAATTGGACAACATTCAAAGCATGAGCAATTCTCCAATGATACTCATCACATACTTTTTCCCAAATAGATTCTTACATGTGCTATTCCACCTTGTTATTTAAAAATGCTAATCTACATATTGACCCTTTGTCCACAGGTTGAGATTATGATCTCTTAAAGCCAATACTCGTAATGCTAAGTATCACAACAACATCATTAAATCAAACCATTGCTGCAAACTACTACTGGATTGAAAGCATTATTGCATTATTTGAGATTAAGAAGAAGTAATTCAATAGGAATTATCTCTTGCCAAGCCTCTCCTTGACATTTATACAATGGCTTGTAAAAGGAGCAGTTAATCTCTGCTCAAGCTTATCAATACAATTGCCTAGGCCATGCTAAATGAATTGCTTAACTATCAAATCTCCTTCTACCAAGTGAAGTGAAGTGATGAGATGAGAGCAAAGGATATGTGCGAATAGAGGAGGCTAGAGGTGAGAGAAATTGGATCCTAGAGGGAAGCATGAGACAACAATTGGGGCACTACATGAAGTGTCACTTTTCATGTTACTAGTACCCTTACCCTTCCACTTATGTTCTTTCCATTACCATCTTGTTGTTGAGGGGAGTTTGAGCATGGGCATTCTCCAGAGAACACATCATTTGTAGGGGGTAATTTGAATCAACTTTGCACAAATCTAAAATTACCCATCCTAGAGAAATAGGATAGAAATGAGATGTATCTTTATCAAACGACTGCAATTTATAGAAATGTTGTAGTTCATAATAAATAAATATGGTCCAAGCATATAGTTTTATCTATTTTCAGGAAAAATAGACAATAAGCAAGCATAAATAAACCCCAACATGTTGCATCAAAATTTATAAAAATTGAAAAAGTGCTTCCTACAACTTTACAAAAACATGAGAAATGGAATGTTCACTGTAGAACACTGTTGTTGAGCTCTACGTCAGGGTTATCAAATCACATATCTGCTTCATGCATAACATTCATTAAACTTGTTGATATAAAAAAATTTAGCACAATTATATTAAAAAAAATCTTAATCATTAATATGAACTGTAAAAATAGTCTGATAATAAATTGTCTAAAAAGTAGAACAACCAAAGTATAGAAAATAACACAGAATAAACTGATCATAAATTAACTATAACAAATTGTCTAAAAATAAAACCCAAGACAAAAGTAAATAGGGCATAATCTTAGTACTTTTCTATTAATTGCCCTACGGGTTATGGAGAGGGAGAAGTTCTATATTGTTCGCTCATTGAGTATGTTCATGGCGGCAATCAATGGTCATCACTCAAATGTATTAATCTTTCGCATCTACCTATATGGCTGCATGATTAGCACATCGAGTAAAGGAAAGCTTGTAGATTAGTCTTTCGAAACTGTAAACCATATAATCTTTCCATAATATTGTTATCAAGAATGGCAAGAATATACAAGTTCATTTTTTTTTGCAGTGGGGGTTACAATGATGATGGTGGTGTGGATTTTCCCAAAGGGTAAAGGCGCCCAACCCTTCTTTTACTATAGGCATTGGTTTTATGATTTAGGGTTACAAAACATTAGGGTGGTTTTAAATTAGGATGCATAAAATGTGAATTAATGTCACTGTTGTGTGGGGCAACATGCATTCCCAACAACTTGGAAAACAGTTTCTGCCAGTCCCAACCACACTCCATCTCAACCACCATTTTGCCCCTTACAACTTGGAACTTCTCCCTCTCCGTAGGCCGTAAGGCAATTAATAGAAAAGCAGTTTTTATTTCTATGAATTTGGGTCCCAAGCCTAGGCGAAGCCTATTTCTACTACTCCTTAGTTTTCCCAAATCTCTCTCTCTCTCTCTCTCTCTCTCTCTCTCTCTCTCTCTCTCACATGCGAGCATCCTAACAGTGACTGCTTAGCATGGTTTATTTATAGAGGGGTCATTTGAGAAAGTCGGAGAGCTCATTATCTCTTTAAATAAAAGAAGAATTGAAAGACATAAGCAAATGTGACGGGGCCAAATGTCTCATAAGCTATTTTTAACCGTGGACATTAAAAGTTATTCTATTCTATTCTATATCTTACGATTGATGCATAAAAAACTAAATATATCTTTGTAATGGGCAGAGCCCCTTCTAACAAGCTTAATTTTATAAGCAAGCTATTTGAAACCCAACACCTGTCAGTGACGGGCAGGGTTGCAGTCGGTCAACTGTACAAGTGATCTGTTTCTGTTTGTCTCCTATCCCGGGTCCCAGACTTCCAAACCCAAAACGCCGAAAGCACGTTAAATAAACCGAGGATCTGGTAAAAGGGATCTGGTGGGTCCACTTCTGTCCTAGTCTCGCCTGGTAATGCAGGACGTAAGAAAACCGAGTCTTCTGCCGCCACCAAATTCAGAAAAAAATTCAAACGAATTTAAAGCGCTTATTTAGTGTCAGATGGTCGTTGAAATCCAAAACCATGTGGCCTGGGTTCATTGGACATTTTTACTTGTTTAGAAAAACAATGGTTAAGATCTTTTTCATAGTAGTCTTTTTAATCTGGTCCACTGATCTATATATTTCAGGGAGTGCTGCTCACTAAGGGAATGCCTATAGGCATAATTATGTTGAGTGGTCACATAAAAATGATCCTCACATTTAATTTCTTCCCCGTTCATTATAAAAATAAAGATACTCTAGGCCATAAGGTTCTCATATTAAAGGCCCCACCATTTCTTAGAAAGTTATGTTATTTTTTATAATTCTAATTTATAAACACATTAAATATGAATGCGGTTTAATTTGGTTCAATTAAAGTCCCTTGATATATTTAAAATATTTTTTTATTTATTAAATAAGATAATTTTATTGATTAAATAATATTTTTAATATGGTCATTTTCAATAATTTTTAGATTTTTACTATTTATTGGTTACTGAAATAAGTGAAAAAATATGTGTGAATAAGATTAAAAGTATTTTGTCAAAAGACACTTGACAAAATGATGATAAAACTAGAAATAACTTTATAAGACATGAATAAATGTAATAGTCGAATCATAATTAAAAAAAAAGTATTAAAAACAAAAAAAAAAGAAAGTATATCATGATGACTAATGATAGACAATGATCACTTTAATTTACATGCAATAAAGTCACCAACCATAAATTTGGTATGATCTTTAGGATTTCCTATCTAACATGTCCATTCGTAATTTAAGGTACTTAGATCTTTAATTGTGTTCCAATTTTTAGCTTTTGGATTTCCTTGTTAATGACAAAGGGCCTTCTCATTGATAGAGATGGGGCATTAATGGGTAAAAGACAAGTCATAACTTTAGGAGGATGGAAGCCTTAAATCATCTCAATAAAGGTTTGATCTCATGCAAACATTAAAATACTTTCTCCTTTATTTGATAGGTTAAGGTGTGATATTAACCTTTCAATCTTACGTCTAATGTTTGTATGTGTCTTTAAATTTCTTATAATGGGTACCTGAACACCCATGGGAGAGAGTAGAGATAATTATTTAATTATTATTCTCTATGACTTGGAATATTGTTGTAGTGGCATTAAAAGGGAGGTTATAGTTGGTAGAAGTTACACGATCATTGTCATGAATATATTTGACCATCTCTCTAATGTAGCACCTAGGAGTTACATAGAGAGTGAATCATCTTGTCAAAATTGGTGGAACCCATGTTAGTTGACATCTTCATCATGGAGTGTTGGACTTGCAAAAGTGTGCCTATCAGAGTAATGAGGTCAAAGTTACTTATAATGGTCATATCTATCCTAATTGTGGTCATAATTGCACATGGGGGTGTGTTTTTTCCATAGGCCATAGTTTTGGTGCACATGATTTTGAGAAACTACTTGTGGTTTTCCCTTCTCACTTCTCTATAAATTAGATGCATTGGATAGAGTTTTCATGGGTCTTTTGCAAGCGGAGTATTGTTATGTTGTCAAAATGTTGATAGACTAAGGAGTTAGGAGGATTGTATTGATGTAACAAATTATTCATGATTAATACAAGCTCAATGTCTCTTTGGTGAGAGTTTTTTTTCTCTAAAAGGGTTTCTCTAAGTACATCTGGTGTTATGAGTGTTTTTATTTTAATTTATTGATATACATTTCAACATGCTTCTTCATGTTAATTTAACGGTTAATCACATGCTACCTAAATTAGTAAATCAAATTTGTTCACTATTTGCTAAAGTTTTCGTTGTAGTAGTTTACTCTATTCCTCAACAAATTAACCTTCACATGTGCAACTTCAATCTCAAATTGATAGATATTTGACTCTCTATTGCAGCTTCTATTGCAAGTATGTGCTAATCGGTGTTGTCATTGATGTCAACATGTTTGTGTTGTCATTGGTGTCAACTGTATCTTCTAATGTTGTTGTTGTTGATTGATTAAGTTATTGTGTTAAGGTGGTTTGAATGACTTGTAGAAGTGCTGATGATGTTAGTATATTGTTCTTGTTGCTAGATTTCCATGTGTTTTTGAGAAAATTTGATAAATATTGAAGACAATGTTGTGAAGATGTATTATGGCTTACAGAATACTATCCAAGTTTTTGCTGTGCATTTCTCCTATGTTGAAGACCGGAGTGTGAGGTTTGGATATGTTTTAGAGAAGTGGTTGAAGATGTTCGATCTAGAATTTGGTGGTCCGAAACACTATGGTTTGAGAGTTATGTTCATTAGTTTGAAGACTGTGCCTGGCAGTGTCTACAGTATGACTAAGAAAGTATTTTGCTCTGCATTTCTTCGCAGTTTGGTTTTTGGTCTTGCAATTCTGGATGAGTGTTCATAAGGTCCATATCTATGTTCTATCCAAAGGACTTGTGATTTGGTGCTCCAGAATGTAGTTTTCTTGAGTAGCAGAGCTTGGCAGTGTTGGTTGTGAGCAGTCTGTGAACTTTCTTCAAGTGAGATTTGTTGTACCTAGATTTGTTGGCTCCCAGGTGATTTCATGTTGGTCGTGGATGTTTCTAGATTGTGTTGAAGGCTTGTGCTTGGTCCACAAGTTATGGTTGTGTTCTTGGAAGCGTGTGCCTAAAGATCCTAGTGTCAACACCAATTTTGGTTGACCTGGTTGTTTACGCTCTTTGCGGTTGTGCTTCATGGATTGAGGAAGCGTTTTGAAGCATGTGAAGATGCTTTTAGGTCTAAGTTAAGTTGTGAAGTGTTCCACCTTCATTACTTTGCTCCGTGGGATTGTTTAGGTCTAGACCTAATTTGAAATTTGTATGTTTACCGACCTTGGAGATGGTGTCAAAGGTTGTAGAGTGTGTTTCCGACCTTGGTGAATGTTTCAAGGTTGATGATTGATATAAATAAGTGTAAAGGATTCATGTGTAGGTTGGTATGTGTGAAGATGAGGATGTTTTTGTTGCGAGTTTGAATCAGAGGCAACAAGAGCTTTCATGTGGTAGAAGACCTAATGTAGTGAGTAGAAGTCATCTACAATTTTCAGAGAGGCTACGAAGGAGATGATTGTTGTGCTTCAATGGAACTAAACTCAAGCATGTACTGGTAGATGCTATCATATCAGTTCATGGCAGTGAGCCCTTTTTGGTAGTGAGCCCTTTTTAGCAGTGAGCCTCTTTGTAATTTGGTATTGATACTACTTTATATTGTGAGCTAATCCTCGCCATGGTTTTTCCCTTTTAGGGTTTTCCACAGAAAAATCGGGTGTTCTCTTGTGCATGGTGTTGATGTGATTAAGTTTCTATTATCTATTTTTCATGTTTAATCTTCATAACAGAATAAGGGTTTAAGTGAATTGATGTGGATGTGATTATGTTTGTAAGGGTGTAAAATTATTTGATACAACTGATTCACTCCCCCTCTCAGTTGTCTTGTGCATTCCAATAGCTTCAACCTACACACTACTGATCTTCAAAAATTTGCTCACCTTTGATATCTAAGCCTAATGGTATTTAAAAATACTTTTAGAGTTTATTGTGGTAGAAGATTCCTAGTCAAACCCCTGCAATCAATTTAACAATTTGAACAAGTTCAAAAATAAGTCAAGTACTCATACAAGATGTCTAGTCTACCCTTATTAATGCAGATGTTGATGTTAAATGGTTCTCTAATGCTCCAATGTTGCTCTACAGATTCTTGGATGATATTTCTCTAATAGATAGTAGGTTGAATGGATATTTAAAATGAATTAGGGTTTGTCCTTTTATAGAATACTTTAGCATGTCATATAAATATTTTGCACTCAAGTCAACAGGTGATGACTAATTGGAAGGGGATTAGCTTGTGCCCATAATTAAATTTGAATTTAAAAGTTTTGGGGTGAAAACCATAGCTACAAGTTTGAACTCGGTTCACAACTACCCTTGTAGATTCAACTCAAGTCAAGGAATGTGGAATCTACATATCGGATCTAAATCCTTGGAACGTGTGAATTCAATCAAGACTCTAATTATTTGCCAAATTTTATGTAGAAACATTCCACTTGTATATAAATCATTGCATATAGGACAAACAAATCAAATTAAGTCC